>KV875228.1:3901674-3956054 GCA_001879505.1 Calonectria pseudoreteaudii
CCCCCCCCCCCTAACCAAGCCAGGCCAAACCAACCCAGCCCAAGCTTGATCCCATCCAAATTATTACGCACCATGAGCAGTAGCGCCAGCAAAGTTTCCATCCAAAGCGCCACCCCGGTCCCGACCCTCCTTGATCCCCCAGTCTGCACCTATGATTGATGAGACGTCTGCGCGTGTTAAGCAGAGCGCCCAACGCTGCTGCATCTGTCTGCATCTCTCTCCCTCTCCACCTGTCCAGCTCTGCATCTCTCTCTCTCTTTGGGAGCGCGCGGCTGTCGGGCTCAGGTTGTCTCGTAACTTGACCCTCTCCGCGCCCAGTGTTATTTTCTTTTTCCTTCTCATCGCATAGGAAAAGCGGAGAAATGAGCGGGACGGCATATGGTGTGCGTGCGCGCTTGTGTCAGCGTGGGTGTGTGTTGGTGCTGTAGTTGCATGATATGATGGGCTTATTATTATGCTCTACCTGTTCAGGACAGTTTTGGCGAGTTCTGCAGTTCTGTAATGTGCCCTCTTGTCGCCGCCCTCATGCCTTGCTTGCTCCCACCATCCTCCACTCCCCTTCTCAACAACAAAAACAACACCAACAACATTACCAACAACATCGCCAACAACAACTCTTCGCCTTCTCTTCGGCCAAAAGCGAGTCAATCATCACCCTAGGCATCAACACGATGCATCCTCCCGTTGCTTGTCTCGGCCTCCTAAATTGAGTCTCTGCCCCCCTCCCCACAATCCTCCCTCGCCCAGTCGGAGAGGAAACATGGCGCTGCATCGTTGGCTGATTGGCTGAGCTACTATCCATCACAAGCTGGCGCTGTCGGCTGCTCTGCTGGGTGCTGGGTGCTGGGTGCTGGGTTGGGCCATGCTGAGCTATCGCTCCAGCAAGTAAAACACACAGGCTCTGATGGACCGACGGCTTAGATGCAATTAGCCTTTCAGCCACGTCTGAGGCAAAAATGCCCTCCTCGTTCCCCACTTTCTCTATTTAATGATCATCACCATTTATCGCTGTCATCGACATCGACATGCCGATAACCAGCATTCTTGTCCCATCCGTCCTGCCAGTAGCGCCCACTCCTGTTGCACTCGATAGCTCTCCCAGCCTGTCCTCTCACTCTCAACAAGTCATCACCACTCACATGTCACTTTTCCCGCATCGCCCCTTTCCTTTTCCCCCACCACCCGCATACTCCCGACCACGCCAAGTAGATTAACACTCGGTGTGGTGATTGGCGGCCAACTCCGTGCTCCAAGGGCCCCCAGGCATTGCGCTATTAGTTTTTTTTTTCTTTTAACCCTTCTCGAGTTACTTGCTGCTACTGCTGCTGTTACTCTCTCGCCCTGTCCATGTTCTCTCTCTTTTTTTTTTCAACCCACCGGAACGTGTACCCTTGTAAACAGTTGTTGTTGCACAACATCCATCGGCGAGTTACTAAACGGCGACATGGAGTGTCCACTCCGCCTCAAGACGGCGACCTCTAGAACATCAGCCCGCACTTCTTCATCCCTGTCCCCTTGTTAAACTTCGTAAATCAAAAAAAAAAAAAAGACCCCAGGGAAACGTAGTACACGCCAACCGCCAAACCAGCCTCGGAACTCTATGCGTCTCGGCACGCATACGGAAACTGCCTGTGCCCTACGAGTAAGCTTGCCACCAAGGCAGAGCGATCGACGGTAACAACAATCAAACCACCACAATCAAGCACTTCTCGGTCACCAGGCTGGACGTGTGCAAGAGGTCAGGTTTCACAGACATTTCGCGTTGTACAATCCCCCCCCAAATCCGGCTGCTCTACCTCCTCGCCTCGCCTCGTTTCGCCTATTGGGCCCCTCTCCCCCCTTCCCCCCCGGTTGCATCCTTAGCCGCTCGCCAGCCACTCATCCAACATCATCATGCTGACCATGTGCATAACCTCCCTCGCCTCACCAAGCGAGCAGCGTCAATCAAGTGCTATCTGAAAACTGACCGTCTCCCCTCCTCCAGCCTATGGCGGCCCGCCTGTGGCAACAACCAAGGCACTAAAATAAGCCCAACCGCCTAGCAAATGGCTAACTCGGCCTCCCATAACCTCTAGCCCTTCTGCGATTCCCCGCCCTAACCATTGGTAATGTAAATCCTCCTTGATCCAACTTTCAACCAGCCCTCAGGTTGAACTACCTTCAACTTGGTTCCAGAGCCACATCTTCGCCAAGTAGGAGAACCGAGTAGTCTACTTCTGCAGCATAGTGAACAGCAAGTTACACCACATCCGCCTCCGCCTCCGCCTCAAATGCAATACAGGACTTCACGGTAGATTATTTCGAACATCATTTTAAACAATGGCCATTCAATCAACGTTGGTAAAAGTATTATCATATGCTGATCCAGCTTGGGTATTTTCCACAGCAGTAGTGTATCGATCGTATAAAATGAGAAAATGAAAAAAAAGATGCTGTTTTATCCCTAGTCGTAACCCAACGAGAAAAAAAATAATTAAAGCAATACTCGATGATCCAGTTCTAATAAGCCTCCCGTATTGGTACAGCCCCATTACTCCTATTTATGCGCCGCGTTGTCTTCAGCCCCATTACCTCCATTCTCCCCCTCTGTTTGGCCTTCCTGCATCGGCCGCGTCATGGGTTGCCATCCTGCGGCAACTCCAGCCGCAACGATGCCAGCCATTACAGTAGGCGCTCCCAGCGCAGAGTTGGACCGAGAACGGTTAGATCTGGGTCGTCTCCGTGAATCTGGAGTCGCCAGCACTGGTGACGTGACACCATCCTCTTGGATAGGCGTGTGTGGCACGTTCACGGAATTAGACCGTGAGTGCGATCGAGAGTGCGATGGGCTTCGCGATCGCGACATAAGTGTTTCCTTGGGGTGCTGGATGGCAAACTTCAAGTTATTGAGACGACCTCCCTTCATGCGCCTGAGGAAGTTCAGCTCATCTCGCAGATCAGCCAGTGGCTCGGGGTACATCTCCATCTCCTCGTCAGAGATAGTCAAGCCAGGAACCTTGTTGGCTCGGCTTCTGAGAAATTCGGGAATAAGGCCCAGCACAACCTTGTCAGGGATAAGTCGGATAATGACACCAACAGGGATTGAGATGAATCCAAGGACAATGGCAATAGCCCAGAGAACACCGCTCTGTCCCTCTTCGGCGATCTGGAATGCGTGACCACCAACAAAGATGATCAAAACTTGGCCACCACACATAAGGGCGCTGATGCCAATGAAGAACCAGTTCTTTGTAAGGCCCTCGAAGATGTTGAATTTGTTGTCAAGACGTCGGTTGCTGTAAACAGGTTAGCATCAAGTGCGAGAGCTTGTGGTGAGTCAATGTCACTTACTTCCACTGGTTGAAGATTTGCATCCACACGAATGTGTTGAAAACCAGCGTAGCGATCTCGTCATCACTGGGTGTGTTGTTCAGAGGCAAAATCCCCTTGGGTCCACCGTAATAGAGCAAGAAAGTGATGACGAGCTGATAAACGGACTGTCCCAGGATCATCTTCCACATAGTAGCAGAAATGATGCCAGAACCCTTGGGCTCCGGCTTCCTATCCAGCACACTGTCATGTGGAGGATCAGTAGCAAGAGCAAGCGCGGCCAGCGTATCCATGATCAGGTTGACCCAGAGCAATTGTACAGCAGTCAAGACAGAGCTTTCCTCACTGCTAGACACGGCAGTAACAAATGTCAAAATGACTGCTGTCACGTTCACCGTAAGCTGAAACTGGAGGAAGCGCTTGACAGCATCGTTAACGGCTCGGCCCCATTTCAATGCTTTCACGATGCTGGTAAAGTTGTCGTCCATGAGAATAATTGCGGATGCCTCTTTGGCAACCTCGGTACCGGAAATTCCCATTGAGAAACCAACATCGGCCATCTTCAAAGCAGGCGCATCATTTGTACCATCACCTAGAGCAAAGTTAATCAGTATATGGACAGTAATGAGGTGAATATCTCCATGAGATGAATAAAACACGAAGGAGACACTCCGATGGAATACATACCGGTGACTGCAACAGTTTCGCCCTTGTCCTTGAGACGCTTGACAAGGATACGCTTATCTTCGGGGCTGGATCGAGCCAAAACATGAAGTCGGGGAATAATCTGCTCTTGCTCAAACTTGGAGAGGTTGCGGAACTCAGGTCCTTCCATGACCAAACTGTTGGGTTGCAAAATACCACACTCCTTGGCAATAGCCTGAGCCGTGATTTTGTTGTCTCCAGTGACCATGCGCACGACAACACCAGCCTGCTGGCAAAGTCGGACAGCCTCGGGCACACCCTCTCGCAGGGGGTCCTGGATACCAACAACGCCGATGAAAGACATGTTGTAGAAGAGATCATCAAAAAGAACCTCAGTTGCGCTACCTTCAGCGAATCGAGCACCCTTAGGAGTCCATGTGTCAAAGTCCTTGTAGCAAATACCAATAGTTCGCAGCGAGCGCTTGGCGTAGCTCTCGATGAGCTGATTAATGGTATCAATGTTCTCTTGAGACATGGAGGTAACCGAGTCATCTGTGGCGGGGTTGCAAAGAACTTTGCTGCACTTGGAGAGGATGATTTCGGAAGCACCTTTGATGTAAAGCCTTGCTCCTCCATTGGGACGAGCAACCACGATACCCATGCACTTACGGCCAGAATCGAAGGGAATCAGTTGAAGTACTTTGGCATTGTCTCGTTCCTCGCTGACAGGGCCCATACCAAGATGATCTCTAGCGAAGATCAGAAGAGCTGTCTCAGTCTTCGAACCAATAAATGTCTTCTCGCCATCAACCTCACCCTCAAATGCAGTTGAGTTGAGAGAGATGGATTTCAAAAGAAGATCCTTGATGGGCGCGCTAAGCATCTTGGCAAAGTCCGAAGCAGAAATGTCACCACTTGTGTCGACGGGAGTAGTTTCTCCATCGCTACCTGCAGATCCAGGACGAGCTCCGCCAAATCTGTGGCTGGTACCAATGGCCCCAGAGACAACTTGCATCTTGTTTTGCGTCAAGGTTCCCGTCTTGTCCGAACAAATCGTACTAGCGTTACCCATAACCTCACAAGCCTTCAGATGACGCACCAGGTTTGCATCTCGTAGCATTCGAGTTGTGGCAAAGGCCAGAGCCAGAGTAACAGCGAGAGGAAGACCTTCGGGAACTGCGACGACGATAATCGTAACCACAACAATGAAGATGTTGAGGAACATCTGTCCCTTCTCGGCCGGGGAAACATCCGATGGTTGTTTGGGCAGACGAACGAGGAATTCGATAAACAAGACGATAAACAAGAGCAAACCAGCTGCACCACCAAGTTTGGCAATGTAAGTGGCGATGACGTTCAGCTTCATTTGAAGAGGAGTCATCTCGGGATCCTCGTTCAGAGCCATGAGAGTTTTTCCATAAGAAGAGTAGACACCAGTTGATGTGCACATGAAAGTACCAACACCCTCCATGATGCGAGCACCTGATTGGATAAAGGGGTCCATTTTCTTCAGATCCTCGTGGTTCTCAATGGCAGCGCAAACTTCGTCGGCAGGTCGCTTGCGGATAATATCAGACTCTCCAGTTGTCTGTGATTCATCACACTTGACGTTGAAACCCTCGATCAGAATTCCATCAACGGGAACCAAATCACCAGGTTCCAGATGAATGACATCACCAGCCAGAATATCATAGACAGAGAGTTCGATAGTTTTGCCGGATCGTACCGCCTTGACATCGCGATCCTGTTTCTTCTTGTTCAACTTGGCGAATTGGCGCTCCTTTTGATAATCGTTTAGAGATCCGACAATAACGACAATGGCAATAGCGACGATGATTGCCACACCCTCAATCCACTCAACCTTGGGCTCGCCTGGCTTATGCTCTCCGCCAAAGGTTTGGTAGAGACCGACAGCCAGACTAATAACTGCAGCAATAGACAGGAGAATAAGAACTTTATCGTTGTAGGTAATCCACATGAGCTCAAGCAGGCTCTTTCCTTTTTTCTCGGGCAATCGATTATCCTTGAAAACGCGCAATCGGTCTGCAAACTTCTCACCATGCGAATTAGTTGAAGGTTGTGCGGGGGCAGCTGATACACCTTCGGTCTCCAGCTTGTAGTTCTTAGCTGTGGCCTCTTCAAATGAGACCTTCCCTTCCAAGTGAGTCTCATCGGCGCTGAGTCCAGATTTACGATCAGATCGTAACCCCTTTTCGATACCTGCTAGGCCTCCCAGCTTATAAAATGCTGGCAAACTCTTGGGGTTGAACATCTTGTTCATCTGGCCGGGAGTGAACGCAAAAGGGTTGTTATCCACCTGAAAATCCTCCTCGGTGCCCACGTCGGCCTTCAGGGCAGTCTCGTCTTTCATAATTTTGTGGCTGCTAAGATCGGATTGTTTATACTTTTCAACTTGTGTCGACATCGAGTTGGATCCCACAACGGTCGTCTCGCCGTGAGAGGAGAAGGAACGCGACATGTCTTCTGAATCAACTGAATTTTGACGCGATCGCACATTTTCAGGAACTGCTAGGAAGGCAGCACCGCGTTCGCCTGATCGCGATGTGACAGGGCTGGAAACATTGTGAGGGCTGGTGGGTCGGTTGTCGTCAGGGGGGACAGACGTGTTCAAGTCCAGTCGGGGATTTCGCTGCGATATCCAGCTAGTTGATAGAGGGTCGACAGTTGTGCTGGGGCTCACGGGGTCGTCTTGAGAAGAGGATTGTTGATTCTGTGAGCTTTGCTGCTGAGAATCGGACGTCATCTCAACAGGAGGCATGGCTGGATTGACGTCCGTCGTGTCGATGGTAATGGTAGGACTAGAAGGAGGCAAGCCAAGTCAGCAAAAATATACAAGGCTCAGAAAGATATAATGAGCAGGCGGCTACGGATGCCTCCGAGGCTCATGGTCTGTGACATACGCTCTCCGCCTTGCAGGCGGATCATTCGAAGGTTCTGACATTGTGGGCGGGCACACCCAGAGGTTCGGTGTTGGGGAAGAGAAGTAGCCCTGCTGAGGCTGAGGTGAAGGTCGAGATGGAGGCTATGCAAGAGAGACGAGGTCGCTTAATGTCGAGCAGAGGGCCCAAGGGAAGGAAATAAGTCGAGAGGCGTAGAGCCAAAGGGCCCGGCGTAGGCGAAGCAGTTAGTTAGACGTTAGAGAATGAGCAGGATGTGGAATCCCGACGGAAGGGATGATGGATCACGGCCAGCCTGTCTGCATTCTCATAGAATGAAGACTTCTGACGATGCAAGTTCAGAGAGGCAATCGGTCTCGACGAGAGCAGACACAGACGGAGCACTTGACTGTTTTACTACCAGCCAAGATTGTGAGGCAGTGCAAACAGGCAAACTGATTGGCCGCTGGGCAATTGTGTCGCTCGTCACACACCCGTGTCTGTCTGGAAACAACCAGGGTAGAACCAGGGCAACCACTCCGGAGCTAGCACCTAAAGTTGGGCGCGCCCCATAGTGGCCAAGCGCTAACCACTCACGAATCATTGCGACTGAAAACTTTGGTTCTTTCCGTGTAGTTGCTGGGTACCCTCCACGTAATCTAGCAAGGCAAGGTACCGGGTGGATACCTGTGGACTCTACCGCTCAGGTCGTCCGGTCCCGAGCCCACGCCCCCTGGTCGCCGCGTTGACCCAGTGCAATCTCGATCGAAATGACACTGGTCAAAGACTTTTTCCACTTTGGCGCCTTCGCTATGCAATCAACCGCACTCCATTTCAAGACGGCAGCACAACAATGCTGGCTGGCGATGGTCACTCCCACCATGACAACAGCAAGAAAAGTTGATGGTTTCCTGCAGAATCGCCTCATCAACAGATATGTTAACTCAGCCAGAAATTCTTCATTTCGCCATGCCCAGATGACTCGATCTACCACTCCACTCCGTCCAATTCCAGACCTCTCTGCCACCTTGGGCGGCCTCTCGCGGGGGCCGACGCACAATCAAAGAGGCTGAGTCTCTTGTCTTTTTTTTTCAATGCAAACTCATCATTGTATCGCGAAGCAAAGCCCAAGGCGGAAATGATGACAATGAGGAGTAAAGTGCATCACATGCCCTACACATTCGTGGTGAAGTCGCCCCAAATTCGCCCTGGCCCCCTCAGAGGCCGCGACAACTACACAGGCACGCTAACCCTGGCAAGGCACTGTACGGCACACTGCTTGGCTGATTGCCAGTCCAGCGCCGGCGACAGTCTGATTGCAGCTCATTCGACGATGGCCGGGCTCCCTGCAGATCTGGAGATGGTGCCGCAATGGCGAAGGAAAGCCAAGCCTCTAACTAGCCTAGCAGTGGTCCCATCACTGTGGCATCACTTGGCGTAATTCAAAGTTCCGCGCTCGCTCCCGAACGCGAAATCGAAATCCCACAACCCATCCATGACGACTTTGGCACGCATCTACATACACGGCTGTCGTTTGTAAGTCCTGGTCACACTTTATTTCAATACTTCTCGGACGCTTTAGGATACTCTGGGTTCGCACTGGAGGTCTTCCTCGGCTGAGCCGGGGCAGAGTCGTATCCGATGGAGTCGCGTAATGAAAGGTCCCTCAATACTGGATAGCCATGCTAAATTTGCGTGTCCGTGCAGGTGCATCCACAGTGTCGCAAAATATGTCCAATGCAGTCCTGTTCTGGAAAACAAGCACCATCACCCGGCATAACTGAACCAACAGCTGCAATTTCGTATCCGCGCCCGAGACTCAGCTCAGGATCTCCTGCCCGGAAAATACTCACCGCATGAGAATTATTGGCCAGCTTGGCGGTCAACATGACGAAGGCGGCTTTGACGAAAAACAAAACATGTGAGACCAGGAGTGCCACGCCCCAGCCGCATGACAAGTGGGTGACAGAAACATGGTATACGAGAATACGCGTGCCGTGAATCAAAGTCGCCGAGAATAAATTAAAAGAGTGTTCCCGGTGGTAAACACAAAGCTAAATAGCCATTTTCCATGATACCACGATGATTTACTTGTTCATCTGAATTAATTATCATGTCATGATTTTTTTTTCCTATTGCCCGAAGATATAGCTGTAGTGTACTAGACTTTCTGTCACCGTCATGCAGGGCTGCTCCAACCCCTGACAGGAATCCTTTCCAATCCCCACAGGATACAAAGGAATCGCGGCGATTTCCTGGTTGTTTGCATAGCCTGTCAAGGTGTCCAGTGGCAATTTCCAGTCAAAGTTGGTTATCTGGCTGGTTGAATGTGAGCCACATGGCTGAGCTTATTTGTGTCATCCTTTCCGTGCTCTAGGTCCGGAGATTGGGGCACATAGGTTTCGTAAACTTGACACGCAGGGTCCCGAAAATGGCATTTACATGCAGTAACAGAATATATTTTTCCAAGCACCGCCATCCACCTGATCACCTCTTTCCTCCCTGCAGCGAATTTACGCGCGCACAATTGATACGCTACGGCACTCTCGCCCTTCAAACACGTTGGCGCCGAACCTCTCCCTTGGTCTCCTATCTCAGAGACATCGTCCACCAACGGCTAGGGGGGGGCTGCGATGGATGCGATTTGTGGGCGGCTCCACAGCTGCGAGTTTTAAGCTATTTCCCCGTGGACCTTTTCGTAAGCGCCGTCTCCCCACTCCTTGTCGTTGACAAGGGTTAGCCGACCACGTCTGCATACAAGTCGATACACTGCCAAGCTTCCTCGCTCTCTACCTCCCTGCGCCGTCCATCAAGCTACCGCCCGCCTGAAGGATGGGCCATGGCATGGCTTGAACTTGCCACCCGGGACCTATCGCCGGTTGCATGGCTGGGAGGTACGCGGAAATTGCCTTGCGACACCCATGATAATACAACCGGAGCCAACCTCGCAGTCCCGATGACATACCCGAGAAAATGGCCACCAGAGTAGTGCAACCATATCCCACCCATAGTTGCGCAAGCCTGGGTTCACTAGTGTGCTGCACAGCTTCGTTGACGTCGTTGCCACCCAGAGGTGCGTCTCGACTTAACCGGGAGTCACCTGACTTGGCGCAGATCGCTCATAGTGAGGCCTCTATTTTTTTTTCACAGCCCAAAAACTTGGAGAAGATAGATTAGTTACAAAGTAATCACTCTCAACAGTTTCATTGTGATTAGCGGTGGCGAGCGGCGGCCACACAGCCTCAGTAACATGTCACACGGCATCGAGGCAGGTGTAAGGAGGCCTGAGATCGGACGCACTTCTGTGCGCCGTGGCCCAGCATTCCAGATTGTGCTGTAGACCTTGGCTACGTTACAGCAGATGGCCTAAGCTTTGCGTTGCAGCACACATGTGAGGTGATAATGCTTACAGCGCAACAGCCCACGCACCATTATTCGAATGCGGAAATCTCCTCTTTTTGTGGTGGGTAATTGATCGATGACGGATGATGGCGTTCTGATTTGTTCCCTGTTGACCACTACGCCCTTCAAGGGGGCGGTTCATCCGTCGTCAAAAGAGAGTTGAGCTTTTTTCATCAACAGCCAATCAGAATGCTTACTTTGAATAGGGGGGCCAGCCACTGACCGGTTCATGCATATCACCATGATCAGATCAGGTTTCTTGTTTCCTTCCGGGCCCCAAGCTTTCGCAAATTACCGCCTTTTGTAGGGTTAGTCTTCCGCTGCCGGGACTCAAGCCATGACTTTCTCTCGTCAATCGGATAGCACGAGAGCAAAAAGGCGCTTTTTCGTTGCCGACTAGACCTATTTGGGCCACCACAGGGTGCTCAGCCTCAATGCGATCCAAAAGAACAAAATACGACGAATGGGTGGCAGACGAATAGTGGGGCACCGACAAGAAGGACAGGAGTTAGACATGGCTAGCGATCAGAGCGCCTTCCCAAAGGCGGCAACCGGGGAGAGGGCAGGGAGATGACGAACGGTCAGCATCTGTTGAAACCCGAGCACAAGCTCATCTGGAAAACCTGCTTAATCCTCCTTCTGGAACGGGCAGTTGGCAGATGATCGCCTGAGAACCCGCTACATCAACCAGCCAGTCCGTCCAATAAGCAAAATGCCCGCCACCCCCAAGGTGAGTCAAGACGGGCCAAGAAGCTTAACTGAACCGTGGGTGCTACTAACGCTGCCAATGGCCACGCCACCAGCAGCTGGACTATCTGGTCAAGGTGACCCAACCTCGCAGGCACATGCAATGGGTCTTGACCCGGCGTTAGGCGTCCCCAACAATCACAGTGGCGGTCTGCTCGACCCCATAGGGCGGTGCTCGCGGAGACTCTACCGCTTCCCGTCGCCTGAAGGGAGTCCTGAGCTAGCAGCTGAGTTGTTGCGAGACACGAGGCGACATGAGGTTGCTTGTTCCGCCGCCGGACTACATTCAGCTCAGCTCGCACAGCGACGAGTCGACGACGTACTCCCAGGCAAGATCCACGGAAGCCACGGGCCCCGTAATTTCGGTACCAAATGCCATGTCAGACGCCAGACGACTTGGTCGGTCAGCACAAAACCACATCTAAGCCACCGTCGGGGAATCTTGTGCGGTAGGCAGCAATAGCAATACTAGGGAGACGCGGCCATGTATTGAGCCTGATGCCCGAAGCAATATGAACAGCCCGTCTGACTTGATGATGATCTCCAGCAACCCCGAGCCACCCACACAGCCGCGAAACAGGGTTCCAACCCGGCGCACATGGTGTCGTGCTGATACCTGCCTAAACCATCAAGTTTAATTGTTTTGGTCAGATCTATGATTTACGTCGGTCTGTCCGCGGCGCTTCCCCATAGGCTAACTGCCATGCGGCGGTTAGTGTCAAGATGAAGCATCTGAGCCCCCGGAGCCTCACATCCTTCGGGAAAGACTTTTACTTTCCTTGCAAAACGCTACGATCCATATTTGAGGCTGTGAAGGCGTATTCGTAACTGAGGTGGATGAAACAGGCATCGGCCGTTGCACGGGTCTTCCCAAAGAAAGGTGTATGTTGGCGGGACAAAAGTTAAGGGTTCCTCTGCATCTTTCCGTAATAGGTGCTTCGATGCGAGCCAAATGAGCCAATAGTTCCTCCTTGTGTTGTGCGGTGGGTGGGTGGTGTCAGTATTTCGTAATGTGACATGCAGTAGTAGTGGTTGTTGCAGAGTGCGTTGTCTCGTTGATATCGAATAGTTTGTATGCCACTATCGACTGGCGTGTGCGCCAACGGCTTGACCATGCAAACACTGGATGAATAGTTTTCGGTTTCGGATCCAATGTACCAGCACAGTTTATGGTTTTTTCTCACACCATTCCGAAATCACTTTCATTCAAGGCTGATGCAAACTCTCTTGGCGCATGCCCAGGTGTGCATTGAACCATGGCATATTGACTTTACGCCGAGAGTGTATGATCTCCGCCAAGTTATGGCCAAGTCCTTAGATCCCGCACCATACACACTGAAAATCATTCAAGCGAGAGAGAAAAAACCCGAAAAAAGAGAAAGGGAAAAAAATTTGAATAATCACACCGGGGGTGTATGTGTGTTAGATCGTCCTTGGCAAGCAAAACAAAACTTTACTGTGCTCGCATCCCCTGATTATATCCAGGGCCAAGCAACATTCAACGAAGCTTTTTTTTCTTGTTGTTTTTTGTTTTTTGTTTTTTTGGCCCGGTCCCTCACATTCACAGATCCCTGAGCCATAACGGTCAAAAAGACCCGAATAGACTCATGACCGGAACAAATCAGAAACCACTTACCCTCGTGCCCCCTCGTGTATACACTACAGGATCTGCACCACCTCCGACAGCACAGCCACCTTGACAACTGCACAGAGCACCCTTGGAACCCCTCACTCGGTCGTACCTTTTTGCATCATGTCCTGCAACTAGAGCCCGGAACCAACGTTGCCGGTCCCGGCTGGTTTTTTTTTTTTTCCCTCTCAAGTGGGAGAGGGGAAATATGATAAACAACATGAGGATGAAAAAACAAAACCTGCAGCTCTCTCTCTTTATCACACACCCCCTCACCTGGAGATGTTTCCTTGCTCCACCCGGAGCGTGGCTGTGCTCAGAGTCCTGGCCCAATCCGGGACGTGTGTTCGGGTTTTTCCACCCCGGTAATCACATCAGTCCTTTTTTTTTTGTTAATGCCCTTGTTGTTGAGCTTCAAGCGGAGCGCTGAATGAAGGGTCTGGGCGAGTCCCGTCGATTCACGGTGCCCTCAGGCGGGCGTCCGGCAGTAGCGTCCGTGTGCTGGTCGTGGCTTATTAACCCCGTTCCAGATTCACGGTCGATCTAGGCTCTTTGACGGGGATGCACCTGGGGAAATACGCTGGGGTCTTTTTTTTTTCCTTTCTTCTCGTGTGAGAGTTTCCTTTGCCTGCTTCAACTTAGGTACTAGTTTTTCCCTTTTTTTAAAGTATTGTGTGCGTTGTCGCGGTTGCATGCTTGCGAAATGAGAGGTGGGCTATGCAAACTCGCTTTTGGCGTGGGAGGGGAAGGGGGGGGGCGGCAACGCACCATGTCTAGGTTCCACGTCTAACCAACGTCTTGTTCCTACGTGTCATACGAGAGTGTGTGTGATAACCGCTGTCGATTCGGCCCACTTGTATCAGACGACCGATCTCCTCACAGTTCAGTTGATGCAAGCAATGAACTTTTAGCGAACCTAGCTATCTGTATCTGATTCCGTGCTCCTCTAATCAGTGTAAACCGTCCACGGAACCTACCCTATAGCACACACACACACACCCTAATTCCAGCCATTGAAAGGATGCTTTGTTGAAAATACAGCATTGAGCCTCCCTCTACCTACCTCCTGCCCAAATCGACTTTCCTTACTGAAACCATGTCTTCGGCTCCATCCTGATCCCTGAGCGAATTCGCCGAGATTCCAAAGAAGGGTGCCACCCCGTGTCTTATCACTCCCTTCCAAAAGCCCCCGACGATCTGCTTCAGGTCCCCTCCCGTCTGTTTGAAATCGGGGAAAGCGTTGATCTCGAGAAGCCAAGCGGCTCCGCTTGCATCGACCAAAAAGTCGAGTCCAAAGACCTCAAAGGCGTTTGGCAGCGTCTGAAAGTGCACAGGCATCGCCTTGGCGGCGCCCTCAAACACCTCGCCGGAAATGGCACAGATCTGACGGAAGATGTCCTCGCGCGTGAGCTCCGGCAGGGGAAGATCCCAGAACCGGCGAACCGTGTTCTCGTTGGGGGAGTCCTGGAGGCACGTGTTTGTCAAGAAGGCCTCAATGTCGTTTGGTGCGTCCCCGGGGGCTGCGTAGGGCTTCCCGGCAAACAGGGCGAGCATGTGTTTGTAAACGTAAACGTCGAGGCTGCCAGTACAGAGAACGTATGTTCGGATGTGAAACTTGTGCTTGTTGTCCTCCAACAGCAAAGGTGGGTGGATGTACGGCTGAGCGACAAAGTGACGGAGATGCGAGGTGGTTATATAGTCACCGTCATCATCACCGTCATCGCCGCCTCTTTTTGCTGTCTCGCCAGCTGCAGCGTCATCGTCTTCGTCATCACTATCCGGGCGATCCTCCTCCCAGCCATCAAAGATGGCCTGTAGTTCTTCCATTGAGCTGAAGAGCCGAATTCCCTGGCCCCTATCGCTCATGCCCGGCTTCAAAATCCACCACTCCTTGGCAGCAGACTCGTCCTCGGAAAGAGCTTCGTTACGGTTCATGCTTTCCTGGAGGTCAAATGCCTCTACCAAGGCATCATCCAAGAACTCCGCGTAGTCAACCTCGAAATTTTCACTTCGCTTGAAGTGGTCTTTGAGGACGGAAGAAGGATTCTTGGCCACCCAGTGGTCGACGGACGTGGAGAGGTAGTGCTTGCGAATCAGGGCCTTCCTGATCATGTAGCTGTTGATGAGTGACGTTTTCTCATGAGAACCGGCATATTCAAAGTCGATTGCCTCGTAGGCTGTAATCTGCAGCACCTTTGTGCCCGAGTAGGGAAACATTTTCGACACGACGTTTTCAGCATCGGATGCGGGCAACTCAGTGATGATGTTGACAGCACCCTCGGGCAGGAGAGACTTCAGGGCATCCAGAATCAAGGGCTGGACATAAGAATCCTCGTATGAGATGATGGCCTGGATGGGGGCTTTCCCAGCACTATCCCCCTTGAGACGGAGGGGGATCTCAACTCCTTTGCCGGAGCTGATTTTTTCCACTGGGGGACTGGGACTGCACAAACACTGGTAAGAATGCGATCTATTTGGAAACAAAAAATATGCTGTCCACGTAGGATACAGGCCAAAACAAGAACAAATCATGCATCGTTTTACTCGTTACCCAACATTGAGTCCCAGCCGACAAACATCAATGCCCGCAGCACCAGGGATATACTCACAGTTCAAGCTCTTTCTCGTTCCACTCGCCGGGACCATGCATGAAGTTTGCCTTGAGAGGAGTAACACTGGGAGAATGGTTAATGGACATGTTATGACACTTTCCTGGGGGGAGAGGACTCACCTTGTTTTGCCCTCCTTGACGGCCCATCCATCATTACCAGGTGAAGACTCGTCGACGCTCTTGTACACGTCGGTGAACTTGGGCGCCCACTTGAAGTGCTTGTGAACGTGGCCCTTTCTGGCACTTGCATTGTCTCCGTCGGCCACCTCACCACCAAGGCCCTCACGTATTCTCTCCTCCTCCTCGTTCTCATCTCCAGACTCGCCCTCGATCTCCTGGAAGCAGCCACCTTCCCGCCAGTAATTCTGCAACACATTGGTCCAGATAGTCTTGTTATTTTCAAGACCCTCAATCAGGGGCACGTTGACGCTGTATAGGTCAGCGCTGCCATCAGTTGGCCACTGCTTGTAGAGGGCCTCGACGACCCTCACGCTGTGTCGGCAGGCGGCCTCAATGATGATGGGGTCATGGTTTCGGGTGAAGAAGGCAAAGCTCAAGGCAATGGCCTTGCGCTGGCACACGGCTGCCTCCAAGGCCGCGCCCATGGTTCCAGAACTCAGGGCAAACACGGCCGTGGAGTTTCGGCCATAGTTGGGACCGCTGACGACGAGGTCAATGGGGCCACGGTCCTGGAAGAAGTGGTGGAGGCCGATCTGGACGCAGGACGCGGGAGTCCCGTCTACGAGAATCCACTCCTCCACATCCCCCGAAGGAGAGGGCCGGCGGTGGGTAGTGCCCTCCGAGTCCTCGCCGTGGATGTTGGCTGAAGGACGGTAGTACAGCGGCCGCAGCGTCTGGCCGATCATGTGCGCCTTGCCAATCCATGAGCGCTGGGTGTGAGGCAGACACACGGAGACGGTGTGACCGGCCTGCTGGAGCTGCTTAATTAGGCAATGGACGTAAGGGGACGAGTGAGGCGACGGCGGGCCGTCGTCGTTGGTGACGAGGATGTGCATTTTTGAGGCGTTGGCGTTGGTGTTGGTGTTGAAGTTGGTAGGAGAAATGAGCGACGGTTGTGCGTGCGCCTTCCAGCCGGAAACGAAAGCAGAGCAAGTTGTCTGGTCAAAAAACGAGGCAAATGCAGCCGGGCCAAAATCGCTTCCCGTTGGGCGTCAGTCTTCAACGGTCCTGATGCAGTCGATGGAGGACCGGAATGGGTTTCTTAGGTGAGGGGCAACGTGGGGCAGCGAGAACCGGAAGCCGACTGGACAAGACCAAGCACGCAACCACATCATGCATTTGGCTCACACAAAAAGGTTTCGATGCAGTAAATGGATCCGTAATATCCTTGATTTGATTTAGACTACCTAGAAGCACACGAAACAGGACTCACCAATTCGATCTACCAGTAGACTTCGACTTGCCCTTCAATGAGGTATCCCTATCCATCCGCCTATTCATTCACCCTTCTTTCTCTCTTTGAACCAACCAGTGCTAATGCTTTACCATGTCCGTTCATTCAGCCATCCCTTGTTCTGATTCAACCAAAAAAACCACATTGCCTGCCCTTCGGTCCATTACAAAGTATCCATTTAACGCCGTGAATTTTTCCATCCCCTGGTTGAGGGATTAACAAATCAACATGGAGAAATGAATTTTAAAAACGGTTGTTGGGACCTTTGCTCATCCATCTGCCCGACAGATGCCGTGCACAACCGGGATAATTAACACAACCATAAGAAAGCCAATAGGCTGAAGTATTCAGAATGGAAAAGGTTTGATTTAAGTGCGAGTGCGCTTTGCTTGCGCAGGTGCCACACTGTCGTCAGCCTGTCGCTTTGTTCCTGAGGTGGCTTTGTCTCCTTTTGTTCGAGGCCATGAATCAAAGGGGCTTCTTCGGCTTCTACCCTTGATAGGAACCGCCTTGTCAGCCAACTTGTTGGTGGATCTGGTTGTTCGCCTCGTGTCTGGGGGTGACACAGGAGCGAAGCTGACTGCCTCAGGAGTGCTTGCACGCTGTTGACGAGTCTTGGCGGGAGTTTGGGGCTCAGGGATCTCAGCAGCCTTGGAGCTCTCTGCAACTGGCTCCTCTTCATGAGCATCTTCGATGTCGGTTGCAGCCTCCTCCTCATCAATCATGGCTTGCGTCTTTGGAGTCTGGAAAAGGAGGCGAGGCTTGATGGAGGAACGAGTAAGAGGGCGGGCGAGACGGGCCTCTTCATCAATCTCATCATCCAGCTCCTCCAAATCCTCAATGTCGTTATCATCAGTGAACTTGCGGAAGAACTTCTTGCCACGGCTAAAAAAAAAATCCCGTTAGTTAACAATGTAGTTTAAACAGCTATATGGGGCAAACTTACAAAACATAGACCATTCCATCTTCTCTTCGTGAGGCATCATCAATAGACTGGGCACCTTCACCAGGAATGTTGACATGTCGGCGCTTGCTTCGACGTTTGGAGGGTGATGGAGGTGCAGCATCACCGTAGAAAGGGTTAGATTCGCTCTCATCCTTGGTTGGGACTCGGTCTTGCGAATCAGTGAAGATCTCAATAGGTTCCTCAACCTCTTCAGCCGTGAAGCTATCCAAAGAGATTCCAGTGTACTTCTTGGTGCGCCTCTTCTTGGGGCTGGGCATCATTTCGGCATCAGTAGGGAAGAGATTTCTGGCGATAGACTTGATATTGGCGGCAGTCTTCTCATTCGGTGGCTTCACTGGAGTCTTTGATGGAGTAGGAAGCATGCCAGATGCGCGGGTGACACTCGAGTTAATGGGGCGCTGAGAGGTTTCGCTGATTCCGAGGGCGGCAGCAGCTTGTGAGCTCCCAGCGGCGAAGGTGCTGGCTGCGCGACGGACGGAATCTAGCGCAGGCAGGCGCTTCTTCTGAGGTGAAGCCATCGGTGACATGGCTGAGTTCTTTGTTGACTTCTTTGCGGTGCGAGGAGATCGAAGCGGATGGCGGTTAGAAGCACCGGGGGAAGGGGTGCGGGCGCGCTGAGAAGAAATTCGTGCAGACTTGCGAGGGGTGAATGGCTCCCAGTTGTCGTGGTAGCCGAGACGGGGAGTTGGGGGAGTGCGGATGCCAGTAGGCGGAGGAGGCGTAATCGAGCCATCGAAGGCGGCGGCCATGATGAAAGGCGAAAGCAGCGGAGCGCTGCGTCGAGCAATGGATGATGCTATCGCTCACGCGGTGATAGCTTCTCTCGAGGTGGTGCGACGTCGCGACTCGAGAATCAACAACACCGGAATTGCCAATGCTATGCAAGTTTGGATAGTTGGGCGGAGCGGTGGGACGGGCAACGGATCGGAAAAAAACGCGCGAAAAGCTTTTTTGTGGACGATGAGTGGCGCCGGGTGGAGAGGAAAGCCGGTATTAGATGCGATAGATGCGGGTGAGGATGGAGTAATTGCGGTGAGCGATTCTGAATGAGAATATTATGATGATGGGAGAGGATGTGGTGACGCTTTACAGGTTGGACGGTTAGACTCAAAAACAAGAGGAAACGGAGGGAGGCTGGTGGCTGGGGCGATGGTGGAATGCACCAAGTACTTGAGCCTTACCCTGGAGCCCTGGTAGCCCACCAGCCACCGACTTTCCCCCCCTGTTATGGTCAAATTTCGGGCGGGGGACCCACTTTACTCCCCTTCAACAGCGCGTCCAGCCCCGCTCAGACGCGTCTCTTTCGCGACTGGCGCGCCCAATTAAAGATGCGCGTTCGCCAGCACTCAAAGGATACGTACCAATCTGAAAGAGCTTTTGGTGGGGCTGTTGGCCGGGTCTGCCCTTCATTCATCCCTAGCGATTGAGCACAGCAACGCACGAAGCGAATCAGAAGACAGGTGGACAGCACAGCATAAACACACAGGACGCGCGAACAACGCATGGCCGCTCAGTCGGGACCCTGCGTGTACCACAACTGGCCTATCTTATCGGCCGCCGTCGCGCACCGCACATAACGTCACTGGCCATCGTTGCAGCCCCTCAAAACATTGCAGACTCCGCTCGTGTGCTCACTTTCATCTGATACGCCGCCCTTGTTGATTTGGCTGTCTGTCTATTTTTCCAAACGCGGCCACTACCGGTCGACCCCTCCCTTCCACACTCATCCCGTCCACCGATCTCCCTCCGCAGCCGACCCTAGCTATGGCCGACGATACAACCCAATTTACAGAGTCAGACATTTGGGAGACGCCCAATGCCCCACCTACTTCTCAACCACGAACTCCAAAAACTCCCAGAACACCAAAGACTCCCTCGCGCCAGGAACGTCCCACTGAACCCATTGATCATGAAACCGCTTTGCGCAAGGAACTTGAGGGAGTTAGGAACATTAATGAGGCGATCGAGGGCGTGATAGCAACCCTTGAGCGAGCGGGGGGCAACATGGATGTATGCGCCAACTCGCCGTTCCTTGTGGTCCGTGATTACAGCTGACCGCTTTTCTAGACCGTATCCAAAACTGTAAACAATGCTTCTATTCTTCTCAATAGCTGGACTCGGATACTATCTCAAACCGAACACAACCAGCGGTTAATATTGGATCCGTCTTGGAAGGGCGCAACTGAGGATCTTGCTGAACAGGAAGCTGAGGCTCTCCAGAAACAGCTGGCGGCCGAGAGAAAGGCGGCCGAGAGAAAGGCGGCCGAGGAGGAGCAAAGACGAGAGGAACTCCGCCGTCGCCGCGAAGAAGAAGAACAGAAGCGAAGCCTGTCCGGCACCACTTCCACTCGCGGCACTCGTGGTTCTCGAGCAATGGGAGCTCGAGGGACGAGGTTGCGAGGACGAGGAACATCTGCTAGAGGCAGCACTGCTAGTTCAGGACCCAGTCAGGCGTCAGGGAGCAACACATCGGGCACGGCATCCAGCCGCGGAGCATCTAAAATTAGCAGGGGATTTGGTCTCAATAGGACCCGGTCTCGTGGTGCTCGGGGCTAGAATGCACAATTCGATTGGTTGCGCTGTTCTTTTTCCACAACTTAGATACCCAAAATATATAGCCCCAAAGCGGCTACGCCTTTTTGAAAAAGTCACTCATCTTCTTCATGCCTTTTGTGTTGACCTTTTTGAGTTCTCGAACTCCTCGACTTTCAGATGCCTTCTTCTTCTTCTCTTCCTCCATCTTCCGCTTCTTTTCAGCCCGGGCCTCATCCTCCTCTTCGTCACGACCATGTTTCCCTGAGTAATCGCCCATAGAACGGATTGCCAAGGTCTCTGATCGCAACTTGGCAAGTTTTTCGGTATATTCGTTGAGGGGCGTGAAGTCAATTGAATCTGCACTGGCAAGAGACTTCTCGAGCTGATTGGCTAGGGTGGGTGCAATACAACTGGAACAGATGAATTTGAAGGCAACACGTAGCCTCTGGAGTTTAAGGAGCTCTGGGGAAGCCTCCATGGCGCTCTTTACTCTCTCGGTTTGGGTGGCATCTTCTGTCACAGATGCAGCTGCGGTTGAGGTTTGCGATTCCGAGACTGTCGTTTCCGTGGAGGTGGCAACCGACTGAGAGTCAGTATTGGAGTCTGTCACCACTACTTCACCACCCTTCATCTCCCGCTTTTGAACAAGAACTGGTGCCTCGAGCGCCTTCTTCACGAACTTTTCTTCCATGCTTGGGGGTAGGCCACCCTCGCTCATCTTCTGAGCCTTCTTTAAGATGACCGAAACAAGTTTATCCTCATTTAAGCGGAACATAGTCTCATCGCCCGCTTCCACAGTATCGCAAACCGCGCCCATTCGCTGCTCCAATAACGCACGAGTCTTGGGCCATCTTAATATTTCGGAAAGGTGCGAAGATTCTTCGGGTAGTCTTTCGAAATGATCGTCACTTGTGAGGAACATGCGCTTTTGTTCACCCTCGCCTTTGGACGATTTTGAGCTGGCCAAAGCGGGGAGAGACAGGAACAAAGGGTCGATTGTAGTGGCGAGATAAAGATCCTGGCCAGTGGACGTGTTGGCATTCGCATCGCCGTCAGTCTCAGTGTCGGAGGGGGCCCGCGATGTTTCTATCAACCAACTTCGTGGAGTTGTCTTGGGGGCTGCGACTTTGGTGAATTCGTAAATACCAGTTTCCGGGCAAACAAGGTATCGGGCAGGACGCGAATGTCTGGGGTTGGGGAGAGTAACGATTCGGGCCTCGGGCGTTGCTTTGGATGGCAGGATAAAGACATTGGAAGGATTTGCAGATTGCGGTTCTAGTGAGAATTTGGATGCCGTCGATTTTGATTCTGTTGACTCTTTTGACTTAGCCGGCGCAGACTTGGTGGATCGCGTCCTGGCCATAATGACGGCTGGTGAGGAGAATTGAGCAAGGCACCGTAAGGAAGGGAGAAGAAGTAAATGAGGCAGGAAGGTTGGTTAAGGAAAGAAACGATGCGATGGTATTAAAGATTAGGTAGTTCACACAAAGATGGAAAGATTGTTATGGCTCCCCGGCTGGAGTAGTGGTTGTCGCAAATCTGATGAAGCGCTACTCGAGTCCCGAAAATTAAGCAGAGCACGCCTTGACGCGTAAAGAGAATGAGCCGCGTCTGCATATGGGATGCAAGGTCCCCGGCGCGGAATTGTGGTGCCGCCCGCTCCGCCGTGCGCCACACAGCTTAAGGCCCAGCCCCAGCCTCAAAACGGGGTTCCCAGGCCGGGGGTCTGAACTAGACGCCAACGCATAGCAGCGACGGAACCCAACCTCGATGCTAAAGCCGGGACCACGATGTCACCCAAGGTTTGTGACGCTTCACAACATTGCTCCGCATAGACCCCAAATCGTCGGCCCCCTCTCATTTATTTTTTTTTGCCCTTCCTTTGCTTGTCGCGCTGGCCTACTGCTTTATTATCATTATCCCTCTTCGTCGGATGGGTATCGCTCCCTTCATTTGGACCCGACTCTGGAGTTTTGCGACAGCGACAAAAGAGAGAGCCGTCCAGCCTCTCTAGCCATCGCTATACCGCCTTGACTTGGGTCCAGTTTTACATTTCCCAACCCGATCGTTTCACCTCCTTCCAAACCACATCCAACAAGATGCCTCCAGGTGAGTCCTATTCCACTTTCCTCCCCTGCCTGCATATGTACGAAATTTTCTGACCGTTTTGTCCTGCCTCAGTGCCTGCACCCTCCGAGCCACAATGGCCGCCTCGATCTCCCCACGAAGCCTTAGTTAGCACACCCGGGGGCCGCAAACGATACCAACGAATGCTTGACGACCAAACATCGCCCAGTGCCTCGCCCCAGAGAAGAGCACGCAATCTGCCCACGGTCAACCTACTTCAGGAGATGGATCAGGGCCAAGGGAATGACGAGGACGAGGATGAGGACGAGGATGAGGAGACGCTCCAGCTGAAGCTCCAAGAAATCCAGGCCCGCTTAAGGCTAAAAAAACTGCAAAAATCCAAGAGGGTTTCTGGGGATGGGGTGGATAGTTTGGGCGCAACCACTTCCGAGCTCGCAATCTCTAGTGAGGGACGAAACCAATCAACCCAACCGATGCCTCCACCAGTAACCAGCCCCAAGAGGGCAGCCACGTCACAGGCATATGTGGAGGTCCCTGCATCACCTGTTCGAAAGACGCAGCCGCCCCAGGTGCCAACGTCTCCAAGCCGAGTGCTCTTAGGGATCGACAAGGGGTTGACTGCGAGGGACGTGTCGTTGAAGCGGGCACCCAGCTACCGAGATTCGCAGGTCAGTCGGGACGCGCCAGGTGGTGGATATTTGAGAAGATCAAGAACAACCACTAGTGTACCTCTATCTTTTGACGCATCCCGTCCGCTAAGTTTTAATGAACGACTCGCATCTGCAAGGAGCGAGGAAACTACGCGGTTAGAGCGGCAAGAAAAGGTCCAGAAAATGAGGTCCACTGCGTTTGGAATCAGCCAAGAAGAGATGGACCAGTTCAAGAAAACTGCTGTCGAGATACCCGATGTGCCTCTGCAACCACCTGTTTTCTCTAGAGAAGAAGTCCTCCAAACCAAACCAATTCCAACTCGCATGCAACGAAGCAACACCCTCCCCAGCACCCGTCCCAGTTCACAGACAGGCAGCTCGGTCTCGGGTTCAACTGCGCCATCCACGGTTGGGAGCAGCAAGCAAGTGCCACCTACCGAGATTTCTGAGGAACAAGCCTCGGCATTTGAGCCCTACTCAAGCTTTCACCTTTCTAAACGCATATTGCCACACAATGTTCTCGCCCGGCATGTTTCTGGCAAAAAGGTTTTCTGTATCAAAGACCTCCTGAAAGTTGTCAAAGCCCCAGACTTTGCTCTGCCAGATATCGAGCAGGACATTGTCATTTTTGCGATTCTCGCCAAGAAATCAGAACCCCGCTCTCACAAGCCGACCAAGCACGGAGGTGAAGATAGAGGGAAGTATATGGTCATGGGCCTTGTTGACCTACAATACGAGCTGGACTTGTTTCTCTTCAATACTGGCTTTACTAGGTTCTGGAAGTTGACTGAAGGGACCGTGATAGCGATCCTGAACCCCAATATCATGCCACCTCCCCCTGGAAGACAAGATACCGGGAAGTTCAGCCTCGTCATCAACTCGGATGCGGACAGTATCGTTGAGATTGGCAAGGCCCGTGATCTGGGCTACTGCCAATCGATGAAGAAAGATGGAGACTTGTGCGGCTCTTGGGTCAACAAGAAGAGAACCAGCTTCTGCGAATTCCACTCCAACCAGGCCGTGACCAAAAAACGAGCCACTCGCATCGAGGTAAACAGCTTTTCATTCGGCACTGCTGGCGAGCGGAAGCACAATCAACGAGAAGGACACTACTGGGGCAAGAAACAAGAAGATTCACGGAAGGATCAGAATAAGAACTATGATTGGGAGACAAAAACGCAATGGTTCATGTCCCGGTCTATGAGTGCCGCCGACCTGATCGATGGAAGAGACCGTACCCCCTCGGACCGCAAAGATAGGGCGGAATTCATGAAGAGAGACTTGGAAGCCAAGGAGAAGGAACGGGAAATGATGAAGAAATTGGGCAAAATCGGCGATGCAGCCGGCAGGGAGTACATGCAGCGCGCAGGATCACGCGGGTTAGGCGTATCACAATCTCAACCCGCGAGCACTCGGGCATCCATGGACGAAGCATACAGGCCGGATGCAAAATCTCTCGGACTAACGAAGGCCTCAAACATCCACTTGAGCCCCATTAAGCGCAAGCGGCCCGAGAGCTCACAGGCCGGTTCGATGAATAGTGGACGGATAGCACTCGGATGGGGCAGCAACCTCAAGGATAAGTTATCAAGGATGAAGGAAGGGGAGAAACTACGTAAGGAGGAGCTACCCCCGGTCCGCAAGAAGACGCGGTTCGTGACGGACAAGGGGATCAAGGAAGCGGGACGGGAGAGTCTAGGGACCGATCTTGCCGAGCGGCAGGTCATGCTCGAAGATGACGACGATGAACTGGTCATTGTATAAACTAATCACATTTTTTTTCTTTTGTCCTAGATACTTGGCGCACAGGCCGGCATACTGCCGGCCGGATTGGAGTTGAGGAGAAATACTGGATCCTCGCCGTGGGTGGCATGCATGAGTTATGACGACAACAGATACTCTGTTGCATGGTTTTCTTCTTAGAGATTTTGGTTCAATTGACATCATTTCAAGTCCCCTTGTTTCTCACACGATTACCGAAGTATCGCATGGTATGACACGGGTCACGAGGGTCAGTGTCTGAAATTGCATGCGGCTCATCCTGAACCCCAACGGTGGAGTTCCGACAGCGAGCCAAGGCAAAATGGGGGGAATCATTGCCAGACTCGACGATTCAGTCACGAAGGCGAGGCCTCATCACATCCTCGCACACAGCCTCCCTCGCTAACAGGGCTGAAGAGGGGAACGAACCGCTTCGTTGGCAAACGCGGCCGCGGAGCAGCCAAGTCAGTCGGCACCGGACGGCGAGGCTGCAACGTCATCACTAGACCTATCTACTAACTCTTGGAAGCTGCACGGCTTCTCGACGCACGTCAATGGAGCTCCGGGAACACACCCCATGGGCATCTCCCGTTGGCTTTCTCTGCGCCCCGTTCAGAGGGAGCCCACCCCCAACGGCACGCTTCGGGGTACACCATGGTCAGACCAGGCCTTTCTGAGGGGGAGCATGGCGCTTTGGTGCCCATTTCACAGCTACATGGCCGTCGGTCGTCCGAAGCCCAACGGGCTAGAGTGCTGCAACAGTGACGGCAGTAGTCGGGTAGCCAGGGGAGGGGGAGGCAATGAGAGGCAAAGGGGATGTCCCCGGGAGGCACCGGCTTGTGGGTTCGTCTAAGGGAGCTGAGGAGGAGTGGGGATGGGGGCATGTCCTTCCTGTCCATCCCAGGGTGTTGGGGTTTCGCCGAGCTGTGAGCATGCACAAGGATAGCGGATGATGCTTAGTGTTGGACAAGATCGGCGCGGAGGAATGGGACGGGATGAAGGATCAATCCAGACGAGGGGTATTCTCCATCTTCATCTCGGTCCCTTTGGATATATCATATGGCAGCACTGGCCAGCTGGGAATGAGGCCAGGATGGAGATGGTGGGGGAGAGACAAAGATTGGGGGTTTGATCTGATGTCCGTGTTCTGACAAGACAGCGGCGAATAGAGTTCGGGGAGCAAACGGCAGCGACATAGGATGGCAAGACGCAATGCACACGCAGAGCAAGCAGCTGATTGAGGCTCGTTCCGACTGGAGAGGGTTTGAAACAAAGATGCGGTGTAAAAGTCTGACGGGCGAGTGTCTGCGAGTCGCCTGGAATTGATGTGGAATGTATCACCATGTTTAGGATATCTGCCCCGCGCATGAGGAAGCAAAGTACCCCCAAACCTTGAGCTCGCTACCCCGCTTGGGGTCCTTTCCATTTACGGCAGTGGCCAGCCGCCAGCAGCCGCCACAGGCCGGGCCCTGCAGCTGGTAGTTGGAGACGGCGCCTCTGGTCAGGGCGGTTGGTGTTTGCCTCTGATGCCTTCTTCGCGCAGCCTCCCTCGCTTGGCTTTGGGCTGTGATGAGGAATCAGTTGTTAATCCCGCATGAAACCAGGCAAGCTGGAGTTTTTTCAAACGCAGAACCTCTGATTTGGTCAATGCCGTGGCAGAGTCAGGCAGCAATGCGATGCGATGCGATGTGATGGCGATGCGTTCGCTCTGCTCCCGCCGTCATCGACCGTGGTCGCCCACACCGACCAGCACACAGCTCTCTCTCTCGCCCGGGTCCATACCGGAGAGCCCGTATATGGGGACAAGGCGTAAAAGGGCGTGTACAGGCTACAAACCGCAGAGCCAATGCGGGGTCTCCAAGACAGGAACGCCAACCCGCCGTGCTTGGCCTTTTGAGGGTCACGAGGCCTATGTTTCTGATCACGGCATGCCTGGCCCCAATGCACCTCAGCAGACGACGGCGTGTACCCTGTACAAGCCTTGTTGGAGACAACAATCGGCACAGGAACCGAGGTCGGCACCACGAGTTCCCAGCGAGCCCGAGACATGGTGATCGTGGGGCCCCAGATGCGGCTGCTGAAGTTGACAACAAACCTACCCGGGACCCAGAAAATGCAGCAACCTTTTTTTTTTTCCAACGCGACATGTGTGACCAGATGCATGTTGTCACCACACGTGTGATGGGCACATGGACACGCAGAACCATCCATTGTCATGCCGGGTTTTATTACAATTTGGCCACATCAGACGGGCAACTCGGCCGTAAATCCTCAGCCGTTGTAAATCGTTGACAAATTTTGGGTGTGCTACATGAGCGCTTACACCAGACCCCTAACGGAACTCGGTCAGCTTGACAGCACCATTATGAAACTAGCCCGTCATTGTATCATACTCTGAGCTCGAATAAACGCTCTGGCTAGTTGTAATAGGAGTCTGTGGCAATTTGACAAAGGCCTCGGCCAGTCGTCATCATGCAACCATTCCCACCAAGGTCTATTCTGATGCATCCAGACCAGCAGGCCACTACCATGCAGACGAACGAGTTCGGCCAACCACAGGCGCATTGTTTCTCCTCGACGCATGGTCACCTGCTGCCCAGGCACAGCAACAAACAGCCGATCGATCACTCTGTCTTCGGCGTTGCAACCCAACTCCAATTCTTTGGTTTTTTTTTCTTGGAGAAAACACACGCCCAGCCAATCCAGCCGTGTCCGACTCACACAGTCATCGCGGTCTTCTCAACGCTAACCCCCACGGAACAGCCCACTCGCTGAGGTGCTGAGGCAGTAATCCCCGACTGTTGAATGGCTCCTCAACCCCGGATTTACATCAACATGCAGCTCCCGAGCGGCCCCTCTCTACGCTGCGTCGTATCCTGACTACGACGCCATGTCATTACCACCAGAGCGGCCATGGCAGTGCCGATGCATGACGATGGAGCAACTTGTCATTTGAGCCAGTCTCAGCATTGCCATTGCTTCTGGCGTGAAGGGCCTCTATCCTGTCCGGTTTGCTGAGGCGGCTACGCTTCCGGCCCACAGTGTATGCCGGAGATGGGACGGCCTTGGGTCTATGACCCCATCTAACTGCGTCTATGGATGCACCTGGGAAATACCGTGCCACATTCAGGCCGAATCGGATGGTTTAGCGGGCTCGATGAGCCCAAGACAACTTCAAGCTGCTGTCAAGCAAACCGAATACCCATAAGAGGCTGGGCTGCCCTCCTCCTCCCAAGGTCGTATTCATGACCACACCAGAAAAATCAAGTTTTCCTACAAGCCACACTCTTCTTTCCCGCAAGGAACACCCTTCTTCTCTACACTGGTTGCCTGGCTATCGTTGGCCCTCGGCAACCAAACTCCAACAATAGACCAACTTTGGCCAGCTATTCAACCATACCCATCTTATTCATATCCTGACAATATTCGTATTGAACAATGGCGCCCCACATCGATACGCCCTCTCCTGTCGGATCCTTGATAAATAACTTTGGAACTAGCTTCTGGCCAACTTCTAGTTCAGGAAATGAAGGCTTTGATTCTGCAGATACGCCATCACGCACTAGTAGTGCCATGAGCGAATCGCTGCTTGCCGAATCTCGAGTCTCTCGACCCCTTGTGCCTGGTGTCTATGTTCCTACCGTATGTTTCTTCAAGCCGGAAACAGAGGACGTCGACACTGATGCCATTGCCGCCCATGCTGTGCGACTGGCACGAGATGGTGTAACTGGCCTCGCAACTCAAGGCTCCAACGGAGAGGCTGTCCACCTGACTCATGCTGAGCGTTGCCTGGTGACGGCTACCACAAGGGCAGCTTTGGACCAGCATGGATTCGACCGCATGCCCGTCATCGTAGGATGCGGTAGCCAGAGCACTCGTGAGACGATCCAGTACTGCAAGGAGGCTTGGGAGGCTGGTGGTGACTATGCCCTGGTACTACCTCCGTCATACTATGCCACGTTGTTTGCGCCGGCTTCGGAAACCATCCTGCAGTACTTTACTACTGTTGCAGACAAGTCCCCTATCCCCATCATCATCTACAACTTCCCGGGCGCTGTCGGTGGCTTGGATCTGTCGTCCGATATCATCGTCTCGCTCGCCGCTCACCCCAACATTGCCGGTGTCAAGTTGACATGCGGGAACACTGGAAAGCTGAATCGAGTAGCGGCGGCCACACGAAAGCTCTCGAGTGTGTACAACCCAGCCCAACCTGATTTCCTCGTTTTGGCTGGCTCTGCCGACTTCCTGATCCCTTCGCTGTCTGTTGGTGGCCATGGTATCTTGGCTGGTCTGGCCAACATTGCACCCAAGGCTTGCATCCAGACCATGAAGCTCCACCAGGAGGGAAAGACTGCAGAGGCATTCAAAATGCAGGAGGTTGTTTCGCAAGGTGACTGGACCGCCATCCAAGGAGGTGTTGTAGGAGTGAAAGCAGGCATGCAGGCGTGGTTGGGATATGGTGGAGATGCCCGGAGCCCGCTTCCGAAGCCGACGCCGGAACAGACAAAGCGGTGGAAGGAAGGCTTCCGGGACCTGGTCTCTTTGGAGCAGACCCTATGATGGAGATACAAGTCATACCCACTGTGGTGCCATGCCCCATGTGGGCTTTGGCTTTGAGCGACCGGAATGTGGGATTCCGGGTTTCATAGGTAGGACGAAGACAACGGTGGCATATGTGAAGTTACGGAGAGTGGGTATGGGAGAGGGAGAATCCTTTTGCGGCAAGACGGCATCTTCTACCATTGGCGCAAACAGACGATAGTAGCGCGGCATAGATCCGGCTGCTTGGAAAAAAAAAGTCCTCCGATCAACCTTGAGAGGGGGATCTAAGTTGAGTGAAAGGGAGCCGGTGCGCCGGTTGACCCGTGTAAGATGAGATGACGAATTTTCCATTTTGGCACTTTGTATATGCAGGGGATTATTTTTAAAACAGCATTCATGAATTGATAATAGGCGGGTTGGAGAAGTCTCCACCGTATCTCCATGATATTTCCATAATGTCTCCATCGTGACTTTTGATCTCTTACGTTTCTTGACAACGAAACGGATGTAAGCCGAGCGCGAGATTGGAAACAAGTGGTGGGTTAGCGTAACGGGAGGCCGTGGGAAGAAAGGGGGGGGGGCCCTCTTCGGGGCCGAAAACTCCGTGAGGACTTTGACCTGAGGAAATAGGAATAGGAACCAGAGCCAGGGGCCTCACCGGGCGGCCTAACGCAGGAACAGGCAAGAGAAGTGCGATTTCAGGAAAGAAGCTGAGCGAGCTGAGGTTGTCGATCATCCTTCTAGAGCCCTAGTGCGCTCGGTTTGGTAGGGGAGGGGTGCCGTGTACCCGATGATCCGACGCCCGAGGGGAGAAAAAAAAAGGGAAATTGAGGGTGGACGGGCGCGTCAATGCATCGGGGGGTGACGGCGTGTTTGGGATTAAGGCAAGCAACCGAACGCTGCATATTGCGCTGGAACTGTGCATCGGAGTCAGGACGGCACGCACTATGATGATTGAGGGTTTCTTTAGTCTGGTTCGCTGGGCTTTGCCCCTGGTTTCTTTTTCTCGCTTGTCAGCTGCTTATTTCCGGAAGGTCAGCCGCGTCCTGGGATCGGCTCTGTAAGATGCATTGACTGTCAGAAAAGGTGGGCGTTGTGCCGCCTGATGCTGATTGACGTAGCATATGATAGCCCTGGGAGGAGAAACCGGCGACGTCACATCGTGCCTGCAGTGTGATGGGACGAGATAAAAAAAGAAGCTCGCAAGGAACCAAAAAAAGAAGCATGTGGGCATTCAGTCTTGACCGCCCCCGTCAGTCCCCTGGTCGTCCAAAGATGATGATATGATATGGTGACCACCATTGAATACGGCAGACGGTTTTTTCCCTCCCCTGCCGGGCGCGGTCGTCAGTGCCATCTCACAAATCTTCAGCCCGGAGAAGGCGGGCTTTCTGCGAGCCACCGTCGGTTGCTAAGACAAACCAGTGAAGACAGGCTGTTCAGGTGGGCTAGTGCTATTTGCAGAGGAAGCGAGAGCGCGGAGCTGGGCGTGGGCGCCGGGTAAACGAGGCGGCGGCAGTGTTGTTTCTGTCAAACACGCGAGTGTTTAAAAAACATGAAGCTTGGGCTTTTTGGGGGGGGGGGGGGGGGGGGGCCACGATCTGGCTCCACCCCTAAGGAGATCGGCTGCAAGGTACAAGCCTAAGAATGCCGGACCAGGGGCAATGCATGCACACACGTAGTATAGCGCTGTACGTGACCTTCGTATTTTGGGCACAAAGGGTCGCCGACGACCCTTTTTTCTTATGACGACTTCTGCTAATTGAATTAATTGGCCCAATGTGTGATGTGAAGCGTGTGGACAACATGTTCATAATTTCCTTTATAGTCCGGTTTCAATAGTTTCGCCTCCAATAGGAGCCGCCAGTAACGGTCGGCAGTGGATAAGTCAACTAAGATGGCGAGAGAGCCCCCGCCATCAATCTCCTCCAAATCTCCCCACCGCTCCTCGATTCATGGGCTGATGCCCCTCCCAGTCTGCTGTTGGTTCCCGGGGGGTTTATATTGTATGGAGCGGACGAATGTGTCATTTGCTTGCAGCGTGAAGATTCTTTCTCCTCTGGGCTCCCATTGTGTCGTCTCCTGTCGCCCTTGCATGCGCCATTGTTGAATGGCTGGTGCGGATGAAGATCGTCATGGCACACAATGTAAATCATTCAGGGGCACACGGGTTCTGGGAGAGCAACGAGGTCGGATGCCATGGCGCTAGCCTCGCTCTCCACTGGCCCAACAGCTAGCCCTGAGGCGTCAGACAGTGGATGCTGAAGTTGCGCCACCGCTGTGGTCGATGTTTCCAGAAGGTGATGGCTACATTTGTGCAGGACCGTGAGCCTGAGGCAGTAGTTAAATTTTAGGTGGAAAAAGGGGGGGGGGAGTGCTTGTGCTTGTGGATGATGTTGATCCCACGAATAGTGTCCAGCGAGCGGTCGGCATAGTCGGCACGGCAGTACAGTTGCTAAGCATAATTCAGCCCTTTACTGATGTTAAGCTTCCAGTTGTGGATTGATTCTGGCCCCAAAAAGGCCCGGAAGGCGTTCCAAAAGGACCCCAGGTGGCTCGCTGGGCTAGGATACCCCACCCAGCCCGCAAAAAGGGAATCGACCCAGTTTCAGATGACCTGAGGTGAGTAGATCACCGTCGCTAGCTTTGTGTGGAGGCTGCCGTTTTGTTCGCACTCAGACACGTCTTTGCCCTGCTCTTGGACGTGGTGAACCTTTGCAGCGCGGCAACTAGCCAAGTGCGCCATTCTTCATTCTGCTCGAGTTTAAACGCTCTGTCTTCTTCGGGAAGGATGCCGCATGCTGCGCTGGCCAACGAGGTGCGTATGCTCTGCCTTGGAGGCGATGCTTCGTGAGCTGGACGGCCCGATCTGGTCGCAAAGTAATACCTGTTCATCAAAAACCAACGACGCTCGGCCCGCCCAATGGCCTCGTGTGGCGAGCATGGATCATGGTTCCCTCGCAGCCAAACCGAAAACAGGGAGGCCGATGGGCTTTGGCCGCCCTGAGGCAATCAGCTTTGCCAGCCTCAGCGCCCGGTCGTTTCGAATCGCGTTGCTCCCACGGTCTGCGGTGCTGACCGTACGGTGACAGCGACCAGCTTACGGCATGAAGCGGTGCCACGGCCAACCGCCGTCGTCTGTGCCAGTCCTGAAGTCGACCAGTCGACATGCCCTCCTTACCTGAGCTCAGTTGGCTCCGTTGATCCTCTCCACTCGCCTTTCCAATGGCACATGCACTCGGGTAGGTTCGATGACCGCCACGGTGGCAGTCTGCCTGGCCTGCGTCGAGCCACTCGACCGACACCCTGAGTGGTTGTTGTGGATGTTGCCCACGGCGCATGGCCAGGGACCAAATCTATTCCAGTCGCTCCTTTGGCTGGTTGTTTGTCGTGCAAAGGCATAATGAGTTGCTGCTGAGACCCACCCGCATCCGCGCCGCTCCCGCGCCCGCCACCACACACGCCCTCTTCAATGGCGCCGCACACCCTCATAAACCACACCGCGGCCCTCATAACGCAACATCACACAGGGGCACAGACATGGGTGGCGCTATCAGGAAGCAAAAAAGAAACGTGCACGGCTCTGTGTCAAGTAAGCTGGGGCTATCTCATCCTGGTTTGGCGACGGTTCTTGGGTCCTTCATCCCGGGATACACCAGGTAGTCGGATGTGATTTTAGGACCATTGGTATAACACGGCCCTTCTCCTTCACTCACTCCCGTCAACAGATTCTCTCCCTTCTCATCGGGAACTGGTTTTTTTCTAATTTTCTTTCATTGTCCGAGTCTCACAGTCGTTTCTGCCGACACCCTACCGAATAAAAGGCACTCATTTAACCACCTCGGAGACACACTCATTCACTTGTCTTGTTTGCTTTTGTTATCATTCGCTAACTTTCTTTTCGTCTCGCCCTCGGGGCTATTTCACACACACCATGTTGCCTAACCTATCTACTCTTGCGACTCTGGCGCTGGGCGCCGCGTCTCTCGTCTCCGCCCAGTCACCATACCCGATCACCGGTGTGGGCGCAGTCGCCGTGAGGAAGAACATCAATGACCTACAGAGCCAGGGAGGCCCAGCTTGGTGCGTGGGAATTGATCCAAAGAAGGTGCGCTTTGGTGGCTTACACTGAGACACAGGGACCTCTATCTCCGAGCGATGAACGATATCCAGAACAACAGAAACATCGACGACCCCTTCTCTTTCTTCCAGGTTGCTGGAATTCACGGCAAGCCCTACATTGAGTGGGATGGAACCGGAGCCGGAGACAGTGATGGATGGCAGGGCTACTGTCCCCACGGTGTAAGTGACGCAGTGTGGGATGTTCACCTGTGTACAAGTACTGAACTGGTTTATAGGAGCGACTTTTCCTCACCTGGCACCGACCTTATGTTGTTCTGTTTGAGGTATGTCTGTCGACGCTCTTGAGTTGCAATCCCTAACTCTATCTAGCAAATCCTCGTCGCTACCGCTCAGCGCCTGGCTAGGGAATACCCTTCCAATGTTCGCAACAGTTACATTTCTGCTGCGAACTCGCTCCGATCCCCCTACTGGGACTGGGCCCTTCAGCAGGGTGTTCCCCAAGCCACTGTTCCCCAGCAGGTCACTGTCACTGCTCCTAACTCTCAGGGCACTGGCACTCGGCGCATCACCATTAACAACCCTCTCTACTCGTTCCGCTTCCCCACAGGAACTTTCAACGGTAACTACGGTGATATGACCTACAACGGTCAGAGACTCACCAGAACTTACCGATGCAATGCCCGTGGTCAGAGCTACCCCAACACTGCCAACCAGGAACTTGGCCAGCGCACCTACAAGCAGTGGGTGTATGATGCTTTCACCTCTAGCAGCACCTTTGACCAGTTTGCCTCGACTGCCGCCAACAACGGTGTCAGTCTTGAGCAGATCCACAACGCCATCCACTGGGATGCTGCTTGTGGCGGTCAGTTCCTGACTGCCGATTACTCTGGCTTCGACCCTATCTTGTAAGTGACGTCTTCGAGGCGCGTGAAAATTTAGGCGAAGACGCTAACAACCCGTCAGCATGCTTCACCACACCAACGTCGATCGCATGTGGGCCTACTGGCAGTCCATCCATCCCGATCAGGCCGTCTTCACCACCTCTTATTCTGGTGGCGCTCGGTGGTCTACCCCCCAGGGCACCACTATTTCTCCCAGCTCTCCCCTGGCTCCCTTCTACATGGATTCTTCCAACATGCACACCTCCAACTCCGTTGTCAACTTCACTCAGTTTGGATACACCTACGATCAGCTCGACGCTAGCAAGAGCCGCACCCAGCTTCGTCAGGACGCCACTCGTCTCATCAACACCATGTACTCTAACGGCCAGACCATGAACCGCCGCGGCCTCAAGCTTAAGAAGCGTGGCAAGGACACCTACACCCGCTTCTTCGCTCACGTCGAGGTTGACGTCACCCAGGTTGAGAAGCCTTGCACTGTGAACGTTTATCTCGATGGAAAGCAGATTGATCAGCACATCGTCATGATGCAGCCTGCCAGCGGCAACTCCCACGGTGGTTACTCTATGGACAGTGCCATCAAGGAGGGTATCAAGGATGGCCAGGAGGTTGATGATGTTCTCAAGTCGGTTCTCGGCAAGCTTACTGTTGCTGTTGTCAAGGTATGTTTCAACGCCATGTTCCACGGGTGTTTCCGATGAACTAACCAAATTTTTATTAAAGCATGATGGAACCAACTTGCCCATTGACAAAATTCCCAGCCTGAAGCTCAATATCCAGCACGTTGATGTCACTCCTGCTGATAGCGACTGCTCGCTCCCCACATACGACAACTCCAAGATGACTGCCGCCAAGATCGTCCAGCAGCCTTGTGGATGCGAGTCTACTGGCGACAGCTCTGGAAATGTTCCTTCCTCCACTGCACCCGCTTCCACTGCACCCGCTTCTACTGGTGATTCTTCCGGTGACTACACTGCCCCCACCTCTGCTGCTCCTGCTGCCACTGGTGACTCCTCTGGCGAGGCCCCTGGCGACTATGCCAGCTCCAGTGCTCCTACTGCTACTGATGACTCCTCCGGTGCCGCTCCAACCGACTATGGCTCTGGCTCTGGCTCTAGCTCCGGTTCCGGTTCCGGCTCCGGCTACGCTGGTGGGAGCATTGGTGGTAGCGTTGATGGAAGCGTTGGTGGCAATGTTGGTGGCAGTGTTGATGGAACCGTTGGTGGAATCATCGGTGGTGATGTCAATGGCATCATTAACGGCGCCCTTGGTGGCCATGGCGGCTTTGGCATTGGATACGGCAGGAAGCGACATGCGCGTGGCTAAAGGATTGATCGAAGCCAAAAGGGAAAAGTGAAGGGAGAAGACCTGTCCTTTTTAGCAATGCGGCGCCTGCGAGTTAATGTTGTGATTTTGCGCTTATTTATGGGATCGACTACACTTCGTGGCTAGAAGATGCTTATATCATCTGTTAATAGTAGTTTTGATCTCTCAGGCCTTAGGCATGAATTCGTGTTCATAGATTGAATCGATTTCAACACTTTTTACACTGTAAATTTGAATAAACTCAAAATGTTGTATTGCTCCGGTGTTGTTGATATAGTCCAAGATACGGCTTACTTGGACGCAATCGTGTCTCAGGATGTTCTAGAAGATGCGACCGATCGGTGCGCCCTGAACCATTTTCCTAGACCAGTGTGATGGAAGGCAATATCGGTTCCCAAGATGCAATGTGACATATGTGCGGTGTATACGTGGCAGAGTGCTTGGGTCGAATTGCGCCCTGTTAATGCCCACGTGCCATGTGCTATAGTTGCCACGCTGATGTGTTTCACCCGAACTGTCTCTGGTTTGTACATAATCTATAATAGAGGAGTGCAACATGAGGTTATATGTGATTCTCGACTTGCTTTTTGGTTGATTGGGCTCGTAAACTTCAAGTACTCTGCCCACCAGGCATGATTGTTGCGTTTACTTCATCTTCAAAATTTTATAAGAAAAAAAAAGAATAACAATCTTAACTGATACAGTAGTCTATTTCGAGAACTGGCTCAGTGTTTTCTTTTTTTATAAAGCGAATTTTGTAGTGGTCAAGGACGTGCTGAAGAGGCCACTTACCTTGCATTTGATGCCATGTCCTAAGGTATGAGAGGTTGTGTTTGATGTTGTTCTGACGAATGCCTCTTTTCAATATGTGTTATTACTAACACTCATGCAAACAATGAAATTAACGATCCTAACTAGAATGGATCTCTTAGGAGTACCAGAACCATAAGACGCAGACACAGTTTGCGTTCGACAGATGATCTTGGTTATAAAGAATGGTGAAATTATACTTCAATGTACGCGTGAAGCTTCGCTTTTCGATTAGAAATCATTAGAGATTCTGTAATTAGATGTCACAGCCATTTAGAACCCATACTTGTGCTTCTTGACTTTGGCCTAGCTTCCCGGGGCTGGATTCAGGCAACATTTGTGCAAGTCTTGACGACACATGAATGCGAAGCACCAATCCGAGTTTTAGAAGATATACGACGTGCATGTGTATTCTGTTGGGGATCGTTTTCTTCTCAACAGGCTGGACTTAGTCTCAGAAGTTTTTGCCATCCACCTCCACGGCCAAGTCTCTTCTAGCATCATCAACCTGGGCCTGGCGGCTGGTATAATATGGCGAATTAGATGAGTGGATGTGGTGGCACGACAGTGATGTGCTCACGGCATGGTTGTGAAGGGAGTGGACTTGAACCTAGAGACAAAGTCGGTAATTTCAGCAGCATCGTATCGAATCAAACCCAAATTAATGGCAGATATGGTTCTGACATATCGCGGGCTAGGTTAATTAGCTTGTTGGTACCTTTCTAAACTGCAACGATCAACACTACAATGCGAATTTTTGGCTCAGTGCCAAGTAGCAGGGCAAATTTTCTTTTGCAAACCAAATATGAGTTTGCTCTTGTAGCTTTCTCAATGGCTCCGGCTCCACTAGCCCGACATACGTGGATGTCGTTGATTTTGGGCTCAGATCACATGACACAACATGTTCTTGGTTCTTAATTGTCGTTGCTCTGGTTGGTCCACTCTATACCACAACCTCTTTTGTAGCCCCGGGAACACTTTTCACGATATCAAACATGGCATTCGAAATTGTTGTGCCCGCAAATGACGACGCTCCCGATGTGGCCAGTGTCCACATGGCTGCCATGGACGGCAACCTGCTGATGCACGCCCAATTTCCCAACACCGAGGCTCGCGAGTTTCTCCGGGAATACCTCCGCAAGGACACCATCGATCACATTGTCGACGAGAACAAGGGGGTTCTCATAGCACGGGATCCCGGCACCGGGAAGATAGCAAGCTTTGTCAAATGGACCCTTCAACGGGAGAAGCGGCCTGACGAGGATGATGAGCCACATGAAGAGGAATTGCCGCAGTGCTGTCGGAGCGAGTATGTTGACTCGTATGCAAAGCTCACCTGGCAGGCAAGGCGCAAGATCCTGGGCAGCCGGGCGTACTACCGTAAGTCACTCATTTTCTTTTTTGCTTCAACCGACGTTGCCATTAGCGGAGCGGGGCGGGACAGGCTAGCCCCAGGCTTGCGCTGAACTCATGTATGAGTTGTCAACTCTGTATGAAATGCGGTTGGTCAGCTCATAGGGGTTTCGAGAGCCCAACTCAATCTAAACGGTGTGAGAGATTTCTTCGGGTTGCAGTTTGGGGACACCGTGGAAAGATGCCCCGGCACTAACGAACTTCTTTCTGCCAGATGTGACGTACTTGTGTACCCATCCCGAATGGAGCGGCCAAGGAGCGGCATCGGCATTATTAAAGGGCGTGCAGCAAAAGGCTGGCGCCGAGGGGGTCCCGGCAATCTTGGAGGCAACTATGAATGCTGTTACGTTTTACCAAAGGCTGGGCTTTGATGTCCGCCAGGAATTAGAGATGATGCTGCCGCCACGTGGGTCGAGCGAACCAACAGAGCACTATGCTGAAAGGACGATGGTCTGGACGCAGCCGATGCGCTCTTAATAATTAGTCGACACACTTCCATGACATAGACGCAAACTCTGTTTTGCATGTCGGAAAATAACTATGAATAACAGGAATAGAAATCAAGATGCCGAGAAAACCGATAGATACCCAATCGGGCCATGAATCTCGTGCAATGACCATCAACCTACTGTTACATCCCCACACTCACGTGGTGGGAGCAAGTCGGAGAGATATGGAGCTTGGAGGTCCCTTGAATTATCGATGCTCAGAAAGCTGGGGCTCCACAAACCAGGATAGCAAAATGCTTGATTGACAAGCTGGATACGAAAGAGCAAATTTTTGACCGAGAAGCCATTGGACGACGGGAAAGTTTGAAGGAGCGCTTCACCGCTTCCCGATGGACGAGGTACTGGGTGGAGGCAGGAGCCCTCCTATATGTCGGTTGGCCCTACTTATCTTATCCCAGGTAGTAGAGACGTCGCCGTCCAGCCTCAAACATACCCAGGCCTCAAACCTCTCAACCCGGATACAGATTGTTCTGGGGCGCAAGCGAACGATGACGCTTGGTGCCATGGGACGAGTCGGTCTGTGCAGGAGCACTGGCCTCCGGGCATGCTACGCACCCTGGTGCCCCCACGGCACCCTGCCTGCAAGGCGAGCAGCATGCTGGGTCAAGATCGCAGCGAGGGAGGAATGGTTGCACTGGGGGAATTGGGTGGGTAGATGATGGTTTCAGCAGGCCAGGGCTGGCACGATAGGCGCGCATGTGGGACGCACTTACATTGATTGAAGCCAAGCCCGGGGTCTACGTCAGGGACAAGGGGATAGTGTTGAGGGGAGCCTTTTTTTTTTCTTTCGTTGTCCCCGAAAAAAAAGGAAGGGCGGAAGTCGTTCCGGAGACCAATCATGGCCGGGGTATTTGGAGGGTATTTTCATGGGATGACCGTTTCAGGGCCGCTGGTGATGACAGCGACGGGAAACTGCCGTGCGGTGAAGCCGTGGGGAGCGCGTGGACAGGTGATGGACGGGGAGATGATGAGGGAGTATCAATGTGGTTACTCATTGTGTTGCATCATGCATTTACGTCTTATCGATTCATGACATGACACAAATGGACGGGCAAAATATGATGGTCAGTCTCCTGCCCGACCGGGAATTTGTTGATGGTAATGGAATATGAATGAGGTGGCTGGCTAAGGAGCGCCGGGCGGCATCGGAGCATGTCGGTCGAGTCGCACACAATCATGAGGCGTCCAATTTTAGGATAGTTTCCTCCTGCAAGAAAGGGACCGGGACGAGGCCGGGACGAGGCCGAGAGCGGTGGGCGGCTCCGGGACGACGGGGATAACGATTTGTGGTGTCAAAACCAGATGAGTGTCAGCAGATGGGCTACCTGAGAAGGAACACACGGCATTCGGGAGGGGGCCATGAACTCGAGTCGACGAGCAGCCTGGGGGGGGGGGGGGGGCGGCTAGCAAAATATGGGGAACAACCAAAGACTGGACAATGATGGAGTCGGTCAATCAGTCGGGTGGTTGTCGGCAAAGTCGCCGCTGCAATGGATATACGGATGGTGGACTTGGGATATTCGGATAGGTAATGATTATCTACTCTATCCTTGACCGACTCCGCAGTTTGCAGCCTGATGAGATGCCGCGCGATGCCGCGAGATAGTCACGGAGCTACCTATGCGATGTGTGATGCGCTGCGCTGCTATGTGCAGATGCGACGTGATGTGGTTCCCTCAGGAATATGTTTGTTACATTGTGGTTGATGGGATTCAACCTCGGGTGATTTTTTTTGTTTTTGTTTTTTTTCCATGATCGAACGAGATGTGCAGTTTCGCGACTAAGTCCCCGGCAAAAGGCACACCCGAGCTTAGACCAGACTTGTGAGTATTTTTGGTGTAATTTTCCAGCTGTTATTTTCCTGTCTTTGTGGCACCATCCCTGGCTGCAGCATGACGATGGCGACGGAATACCATGGCTCATATTTCCCAATTGTGGACTCCGGCTCGCTCTAGTGCCCTGGAAGTCGTTCGCTGCGACACCCGAAGACAGTCAAAAACAGGTCTCACCCAGCGCCAGAGCCCCGGCAAAAGGTTAAATTAGCCGCCTTGTGCAAGGATGGGCTGTCTTGAGGGATGTGCAGGACAGCGACCGAGCAGCGCTGGCACTGGCGGACGCCTCGGTAAAGTTTGTTGGGCATCGAACCAGTGGTGCCGGTGCCCTGAGATGCTAGATTGTCGAGCAGGGCAGGGCCACTCTACCCACGATGCGCACGCTGTAGTCCACTGAGACATGCCCTGTAACCGCATTGCGTTGCGCTGCACCTGCGCAACCACCGCTGCACTCTCGCTGCAAGTTGCGGGCCCTCGGGTCGTTGGTCTGGGCCCATTCCATCGCTCCCCCTCCCCCTCCCCTCCACACCTCACACCCCCCGGACGAGCCATTACGTTAGAGCAACTGCCGGACTATGCAGAATGAGGGAAGACATGGCCTCGAAGCCTTTTCCATTTGGTAATCGGCGTGCCTCTGCGCCCTCGGCCAAGCTTGTGCTGGACGGGTACCGCATACACCGCTTTTGCCACCAACTTGGCTGGCCGATCATGTCACAGAGACCTTGATGCTGCATGTCCTGGGCGTTTTAGACGGGTTGCGACTGGTGGTTGGAGGCGCAAGAGGGTTTTGTTTCGTTGGTTCCTTTTTTTTCTCTCATTTATCTTATGTACATATTATCTGTCTGTTCTTCTTATTACTGATTATCTTTTACCATTATGTATTCCTATCTCCTTTGCTCAGAGATAAGGCTTCTTTCGACTCACCCTCGATCCTTTTCACCTGTCAACGACTGATCCTGACCAACCAGGCCTTGCCGGGCAAACGTGCCCTGCTGCTAGGTTTTTTGCTCTGCATTTTTTTTTCGGCTGCACTTGCTCGACTCTAATTTGGCATGGCCCTCGCTTGGGGAGACCGCCGCCGGATCCGCCAGTGACCAGTGCCTGGACGGCGCTCGAGGCGAAAGCGCGCGAACGGCATGGGGATGCGCGGATGGGCCTGGGGATGCCATATGTCACCGTTGGCCGCCATCACCGCGGAGAAAATCGACCATGGTCGCCTTTACGTCCACAATGGGGAGGGATCCATCTTCGTTGTCCCCCATCTTTTAGGTTGAAGCCTGATACAGGCAATGGCCAGTTGAATGGTGAGCGAGAAACTTGCACACCCTCCCGTCCTCCCTGGCTGCTCTGCTTCCCCGGATACCACACCCGGGTTGTGTGTTATTCGGAGATTGAGCGAGCCGGGGGACCCTCCCTCTTTGTTGTGCAAGGTTGGGGGTTTCTGCGAGTATGTGCCAGGTAGGTGTGCATCAGACATGCGATGAGGATCACTGGATAGGGCATGTTTCTGGAATGTCTCTCTGTCTCTCTTTTTTTTTTTTCAGTTGGGTGGTGTCTGCGTCCAAAACGTCGACTAACAAGGCTCAATACGGTTCTTTACTTGATGCAATGCGGGTGCTTCGGCGGGGCGCTCCTGCCCACCAGCGCTGTGACGATGACCCGACGGTCAAGAGACAAAATGGAACTTAACCCACCAACTACGCGACGGTTCCCATTCTCGTCGGTAGTCTCTGTGTCCGCCAAGGTTTGAGTCGAAGCCAAGAAAGGTAACGGCAACGCAGAGTCAGGGTCCATCCAAGGCAGTGGCCCATGGCGTCAGTATGTAATCAATTCACCAAAACGCCCGAGCCCTTTGATCTTTCGGGGAGAAACTCCGGCTGTTTCCCCTGGACAAGGACAAGCAAGCAAGCAGTAATATCGACGACGCCTTTTTTTTTAAGCCATGCAGCTCGGTGCAGTGCGGTGAAGGCTCGTCAATGTGGGTTGACACTGCCACGCAGTAAATGGACAATAGCCAAAAGCCGGGGCGGCTGTCCCGTCCCCATGTCCATGACCCTTGGGGTCCTGTCACATCGGATCCGTCCAAGGAGCACACACGTACAGCACAGCGCCGCACGGCCAAGGTAAAGGTAAGCTAGTTTTCCCCTCCTCCAATTGCCATGCCCATTTCCATTCCCATCCACACCCCTCAAAGGGGCTCAACGCCTCTGCCTCTTTTAGGGGTGGATGTGCTTGCATCAGGAACTCCAGACCCTCTGAGGATACCTCCGCTTCTGCTGTATTCGGCCTTGGAACGCAGGTACCCTCGCTCACATGTCTGACATTTCTCTTTCCGTCTCTCTCTTCTCTCCTCATGCCTGCCAGGTAGTGCTGGACTTTTTTTTTTTCTCTTATTGTCTTCGTTTCCCTCTAGTCGGACCGTTTCTCCCTTCTCTTCTTTGTTCCTTCTTCCTCTTCCTCTTCTCTTTTCTCTCTCCTCTCCTATTGTGCTCCCTTCTTAGATCGCACCTCCTCTTCTCACTAGACACCACTCGACGTCATCGTAAACTATCGCCCCGGCTCTTGATGGCTTCTTGTCCTGCTTACACAGCACCGAGTCAGCAACGACGTTGTAGGACGCCTGAGCGGGCAAATCTAGGGAGAGCACCCGTTTTTCAATGACGCCGATAGGTCTAGCTTATCTAGTCCTGGTCTCCATCGTTACCTGAAAGCAAGATCTCTCCATCCATCACCCGCGCGAGTGCATTATCGATATCAGTCCCTCACCCCTCCTCTGCTACCCCGCCACACCCCTTCTTACTGCAAAGGGCAATTCGAAGTAGACTCGAATCATATCTCAATTGCCCATCAAATCGAAGTCCAAACAAAGCAGCGCAAACGAGTGAATCAAGGGCCAAGCTGCACAGCATTGCAAATCCACTTGCCCCCCGGTTCCCCCAGGGTCCCTCCTCGAGTCGAGGAAAGACAAGGGCCACTGACGCACCGAGTCTCCATCTATACTTTTTTTTTTTGCTCCTCGGCCTGCTTGTGCCCCTCCCTCATATCTCACACACACACACACTCACACAACCACACACGCCTCTCGTCCCATACACCCCCCCCTCGGACAGCGCAGCCAAACAATAGCAAGCAACATCAGAGCAAGAAACAAATAAAAATCAGCAGCAGCGGGCGCACTGGACTGCAGTTCACCAACCCCGGCGCAGCATCTTTATCGCCAGGCATACCGCCTGGCTTGCCCGCATCCCTGGCCGCGTCAAGTGCTTGTCACCAGCCTGGCTCTCAACGTCGCCGGCGGTTGCACCCTTTATCTCCTCGCCAGTAGGGCCGTAAGCCTGACGCCAGCAGGACATCGATTAATTACATACTGCAAACTCGGTCCGGGACTACAGCCGGACATTGGTTTGACAACAAGGACACACGATCCCACTATCCCCGACTGAGTGACCTCCCCGCTTGCCCGCCTTATCAGCTAACCCCCCCGGTCTCCCGTCTGACGACGGTCTCCATCGGCGCCCATCTGCGCCCGCCATCCAAGCTTCCCTACCTTAGCATCCCGGCCGCTCGGATCCCACTCGTCGCTCACACATTGCTCATTCAACCACTTACATCCAACCTTGGGCCGACTTACACAACTCTTCCATCTCTTATCTTTTTTTTCCTCCCCTTCGCATATCCCTATCCCCATTCCCCCGTCCCATCCCTCTCCGCTTCCCCAGATTGTTATCTCGCACCAGCCCGAGCCACAAGTCTCCTGGTGCTGAGCTGGACGGATCATCAATCTGGTTTGCATAACGTAGCTGTATTAGCTATTGTTAATCATTTGGCTCGCTGCTCACTGGTCGTAGCTCCCAGGCACATTGCGTCACTGTCACTCCTCGTGCGTGGGGCCCATCTTTTTTTGATCGGTCATCGTTATCACCATCTCTAACTCAACCACTTCCAGTCGTGTGCGCGCCCCCTCCAAGCTTTATCGCTGGTGCCAACACAACGAGAGCCCATTGAGCGGGCTCCAACAATTGCGCGCCCGTTTATCCCGGGCAACGGGCGCTCCAGGGCTCCCCGCCCGCCCTCCCAGAGGCCAAGCCTGCAACGCACAATCGCACTCTCGCGATCGTCCGGCGCTGGTTGCTTGACGCTCTGCACCGCAACCTCCACTCGATTGTCAGCCGCTGCTGTATGTCCCGGCATTGGATTGGATTCCCTTCCCTCGGAAATCCTGCCATCCGCCTCAGCGCCGCTCCCGCACCCTCCCCTCCTCGACTCACCCCCCGCCATCATGACCCAGGCCTCGTCTCTCCAGCGGACGGCGCCCATCGCCATTGCGCCCAAGCCACCCCGGCTCGAGCCAGCGGCTTATCGCCAGGATAGCTTCCATAGGCTCGAGATGGGACAGGGAAGCCTGCCAGCAACCAACTCGGCATCGACCGAGCCCACCTCCATCAACGGCTCCCCGGTACCGCCGTGCCTCGCATGTCGCTACTCGCGTGCCCAGTGCGTCGTGAGCGACGACGAGGATGGCTGCGTCCCATGTCAGGTCACAGGCTCCGAGTGCTCGCTAGCAATGAGTCCACAGTCTCGCAAAAGGAAATTGAACGGCGACTCTGCATCAGACGACTTAAACGGCAAGAGAAGGTCAGTTATTTATGCTTGTTCATCCATCTCCGTCATATCTCTATATCGTCTCCATAGACATGCCATTGTCCCTATCACATCCCGTGCCCGCCCACGAGACTCGTTCCCCACGCGGGCGAGCCTTGCTTGATTGCATTGCATACGCTTCCCCTTGCTTCTTGGCCCGGCCTGGCCTACGACCTGTCGACCTTGCCCACATTTTAGTCCCAGCCCACACACCTCACACCTCACACCTCACACTCTTCTGCCCGTGCGTGCGAGAACTTCTCTCGCCTGCCTCCCTCCTTCTTGACCGAGCTTCCCTTTCCCAATCCCAATCCCACTGCTCTGCTACCTACCTACCTAAATCTCCGTCTCACTCGGAAACCCTGCCATGCACGGCCCCTCCAGTTCTAGCCGCCCATCTAACATATGATTGGTCTCGTACAGCTCACCGGGTGTTGCATCTCGGCGTCGAAACCACAATTCTAGCCTTTCCAGCACCGCCGCTAGCAGTTCCTTCTTAGAGGAGATGGCCAATGTTGGCGGTCCGACCATGCTGAAGCGAACCCTGGGGCTTCAGGACGATCGCTACAGCCAGTATATCGGTCCCACCACAGACTTCGAGCCCTCCCTCATCAACCTGTCTCCATTCGACCCGCACGACGAGAGCCTCCTAGCACGAGGTACCCTCCGCAAGGTGAGCGAAAACGACACCTTCTTAATGCTTCCCGACCACAACACCCCAGGTCACGAGCATGTGACTCAGGATGCCGATCATGTTGAGTCCATTGTTGCACCTCACGGCCGGAAGTTGATTGACATATACTTCCGCGTCGTTCACCCCGGCTTTCCCATTATCCAGAAGCATGTGTTTCTTGAAAAGTACGAGCGCTCCCACCGCGAATTCTCCCCATCCCTCCTTGCCGCCGTCTACATTATCGCCATCAATTGGTGGGAGCAGAGCGAGGAGCTCTGCCAATTCCCCCGGCCAAACGTTAAGGAGCTTGAGAGCATTGTCCGCACCACGCTAGAGGATGCCTGCTTCAGGCCTAAGCTGTCCACCATCCAGGCCGGCCTTCTGCTGTCACAACGGCCCGAGGGCGATCAGTGGGCCCCGACAGCCCAACTGGTTGCGCTGGGCCACGAGCTTGGGTTGCACCTCGACTGCACTCACTGGAAGATTCCGCCATGGGAAAAGGGTGTGAGAAAGCGCCTGGCTTGGGCGCTGTACATGCAGGACAAATGGGGTGCCCTCGTCCACGGTCGTCCGTCTCACATCTTTGCGTCCAACTGGGGAGTCCAAACCCTCACCGCGAACGACTTTCCCGACGTCGAGTGGGACGAAAACGATCACGAGGAGAAGATTGACATTGAGAGAGGGCGAATGCTGTTTATGAGAGTGGTGCAGCTGTCCGGGATTCTCTCTGAGATCCTCGACACATTCTACACTCTGCAAGCGATGCAAACCGTTTCCAATGCGGGGGCCCAAGGCACGCAGCTTGTCCTATCGTTGGCAAAGCCGATTCAATTAAAACTAAAAGAATGGTATGGCAGCCTGCCTCAGCTGCTCCGACTAGACTCGTCCTTCTCGTCTTCCAACCCCACTCCCAATCGGCTTTCGAGTATTGGATATCTCCACCTGGCCTATTTTGCAGCAGAAATTACGCTGCATCGTCGCATCATTAGATCGCTAGCCTCGCCATCCGCGGCGCTTGACCCTTATGTGCAGCACATTTGCCGCAGCGCGGCAAAAGCTCGTCTGATTTCTGCCATGGACTTTGTCAACCGTCTTACTCCCAGTCACCTACGCGGCTTCTGGTACTTTGCTTCAAAAACAAACTTTGCGCTTATTGGCACTTTTGGCTCCCTGCTCTGGGCTACATCGCCAGGGCGAGAGGAGGCTGATTGGTATCGAAGACGACTTGCGGAGTACCGCTGGACGTTGTCGGTAAGCTCAAAACCTGGCGAGGGCACAGGCCTCACCCAGTTTGCCATGACAATGCTTGATATTTCCACGGGGTTGCTCAAGAAGCTACCCGAAAAACCATCCATGAGCCGAAACGGAAGCCTCGCTGAACTATCCGCTTCGGCACCACCAGCATTCAACGGTGGCGGAATCCTCGACAGTCTCAGCAACCTCGGCAGTGCCGACGTAAGCGAAATGCACACCCCTCACAGCGAAGAAGACGATAGCAGTGATGACGACATGGACGATGACCTGCACATGGGCTAAAGAGAAGGTGAAATAAAAAAAGAGAAGGAGGAGTTTTGATGTTAAATGGCGATGTGATGACGAGGGAGCCCTGACCATGGATGGTCGAGACCCGATATTTGGGGGTGTTTTCGGAACGAAAAGATCTGGCTGCGGCATGCATTATTCAAGGCGTTCTGTCGGTGTTACTGTATCGCATTATGGCACGGCAGAGGAGTTTTTTGGACATGTTTGTTGTCATCTTTCTGGAACTTGTCTTTATTTTTTGCCGGTTACGAGTAGGGTTTAGGAGCGAATGATTGATACCTTCTCAGCTGGGCCTGGATGGAAGATGGGGGGCTCCGAGGCATTTTCAATTTTCATGTCAAGAAATTTGGGAAATGAACGGGGACAAGAATGAACGGGATATGACTTGGGACGAGAAATTTTCGGGTTGTATCGGATAGTATTACGATGATTTAGATTGTTACGAAGCTATGTCAAAGATATTGAAACGGTATCACTACCAGGATGAGTCAGTCATGTTGACAAATGTGCGATTCTAAACCTCCACGATGACACTGGTGAATCGACATGCCACTGTCTCGGAGCTATTGTTACAACACAAGGTCAATAAGACTGAGTGCGTCAGTCTTGTTTCTCTTGAGCCGTCAGGTTTAGTCATGCTGTGCGGCGATTAGAACCAGATCCCCACCGTTCCCATTTGAACCCACTCACACCGGCAGCTTTGGGGTCACACGATCTTGCACATCGACCCACTCTCGATTCTAATTTTCCGGGTTGCAATGGCTCTGTTTCCAACTTGGACAAGTGCAATGGGCGGTGGAGGTGATAAGGCTAGGGGAATTCCAGATGCTCGGAAAGGCCAAGCTAGTCAAAGGCCCTAGACTACTAGTGGTTTTCTATTTGCGCTGCACCCACGATGTAACGGTATGGTGTCTTGCAGATACAGACTTGGGCAATGAATCCAGAATACCGGGTGGATATGGCCTTTCGGTTATTACCTGAACAACAATGATGCTGACATGTCGCTTCTTTCAGGTCTCCAAGATCCTTACGGATAACGAAGTTAAGCATTGACACACACGAAAACCCATGAATGCAGTTTTCCACAACACTGGTAACGCCTATCCGAGCCTTGTCCAGCGATATCGGGGACTGGGCCGGACGGAATCCCGGTCCGGCGGAATCGCGCATCTCTGATCGGACAATAAACGATTGGGCGGATAAGTTTTTTTTTCGGGACAAGTTCCAATAGCCTCTGCATTGGTGCGGGTATCAACAAGGCATGGGAAATGGTGTGGCCGGGACGAACCGTTTGCGTGTGGTTCGTGGGACAGTCAGTTTCTGGTGTGGAGGGGCGGGAGCAAGATGAGGGGTATGGACAGCCACGTGAGAAGATTGAATTTGGAGAAGGCAATTTGTGGGAAGGGAAGAGAGGTTTACTTGTTGGTTCGACTTAGTTTATGAGTGTGCATGCATTGCATTGCATTAGATCGTTGTGGAAGCCGGCGGCGATGGGAATCAGAGAATGTCGTGTGTCTGCGGATTGGGATGTAAGTGAACCGACCAAAGGGGCTTGCTTGTCACTGCAGGGATGATGGCCCAGCCTGTGCGCACGCGCGCGATTGACATGTAACGGTGCAGGGTGGTTGAGATAGACTTAAGTTGACGGAGAAAAAAAAGCATCGTCCTGCCAAGAAAAAGCTAATCCTGTTTCGACGGCTCACGGTCGAGTAATGGACGCGGAACATGTTGCACCGTTTCGTCCAAGCCAGGTTCATGAGCGCAGGGCGCGATAATTGGTGCAAAAAGATTTACCTTCTCACGGAGTTTCAATTTGGCGTTTGGGTCGCCCCGAGGCCCTTGCGCCGGCCGGCTTGGAGATCACCAGCCACAATGAGCCACGACACTAGCCACACACAGTCTGTTGCGACAGCCCCCTCCGGGGGGCGTTAGCTCCACGTGTTGCCCTTTTCTGATGCAATGGCGCGTCTTCTCCCATGCCTCGCTGAAACACGGACGAAATCAATGGAGCTTCAGGTGCGGGCCATTTGAAGTAATCAGTCGGTTACCCAAACCCGAAGACTTGTCCTTTTTTTTCTGTTCAATACCCTTTTTAGAGTTGTTGCTTTCCCGGGTTGTCGCCCTCGTTGTATTATATAAGTTCCTTTTCCGCCCCCTCGTCTAGCTTGAGCTTTGTCCTCGCTAGGCTGCCCGCACGCACGACTATGGCACCCAAGAAGAAGTCATCGGCCACCAAGGCGGCTGGTTCGCCCACCAATGGCCCGGCGAAGCAGGCCGAGAAGGAACTCAAGGATCTCGCTCAGAAAGCCAAGACCGACGGCTGGAACAAGAGCGCTCTCGGACAAGCGTCCATCTACCTAAGGGCCGCATCGGTGCTGATCCTGCTGGGTGCTGCATCGTACGCTTCACAGTTGGGTCTTTCGCCCGTCTTCGGCGGCATCCCCGCCAGCATCCCGCACATGCCCGTCATCATAGCCGGCTGCTTCGTCGGTTGGGCCGGCAATGTGTTACTGAGGAGCGTACTGCCCTTTTCTCCGAACCAGCTGCTTCCGCTCTTTGCGCTGCACTTCCCCGTGGTGCAATTCTTCGGAAGCCGTTTCAGTGAGAAACTCGGGTGCTGGTGGGGTCCTTTCATTATTGAGGGCCTCACTCTGTTTCCTCTAGCCGTCGTATCTGCGGCGAGCGTGGCTGATGGTCTGGAGGGCGCCGACTTGGAGGCACTGCCCAAGTTCGTGGCCGAGGCAGGGCCTGGCATTGGATCGTGGGCCTTCTTCAGGTTGGCAGAGGGTCTCATTGCATCCCAATTGCAGAGCGTTATAGGACGCACGTTTATCTTCACTCGTGTTGGTCTTCAGATTCTCGTGGGAGCTCTATACACTTTGCTTGCCCCATCCAAGTTCCTTGTGTTGGCGATTCCAGCTCTGCTGCATACCGCTGTGATGAACCATCACGTCATGACGCCCATGGCTACGGATGCGCTCAACAGCACTTTGAAGGCTGAGAACTGGACACTTCTGGAGCGTCGTGAATCAATCACTGGTTACGTTTCTGTCATCGAAGATACGGAGAAGGGTGTCCGGGCTCTGCGGTGTGATCACAGCCTTCTGGGAGGCGAATGGGTGCGATACAAGGGGCCAATTATCTCGGAGCCCATTTATGGCGTTTTCGTCATGCTCGAGGCTGTGCGACTTATTGAGCGGGATGTTCCTATCGCGGATAAAGACGCCAGCGCCCTCGTTGTGTAAGCGAATTCAAGCTACCCTCGGAATTATATCATATTTACTAACGTCTTTATAGTGGCCTTGGTATCGGCACCACACCCTCTGCTTTTGTCACTCATGGTATCAGCACCACAGTTGTTGAGATCGACCCTGTAGTGCACGAGTTTGCAGAGAAATATTTTGACCTCAGGCAAAACAACCCACCCGTTCTTGCGGATGCCGTCAGCTACACTGCCAAGTTGGCCAGCGAATCAACTACCAAATTTGATTACATTGTTCATGATGTGTTCACAGGTGGTGCGGAGCCCGCGGAGCTCTTTACATTGGAGTTTTTTGAGGGTCTGAACGCGTTGCTTAACGACGATGGTGTCATCGCCATTGTAAGTTTATCATTTCCGCAAATCAATAGGAGGCAGGAAACTAACTTGTTCAGAACTATGCTGGTGATTTTGACGCTCCTACCCCAAAGAGGATCATCCGGACTATCACGACTGTTTTCCCGTCGTGCCGTGTTTTCCGGGAGAGTCCCAAGGTTGACGCCAACGTCAAAGCGTGGGGAAGCGATTTTATCAACATGATAATTTTCTGCCGAAAGAACCCTGGCGAGCTTAAATTCCGCCAGCCAATTCGTGGTGACTTTATGGAGAGCCGCTCACGACATGTATTCCTGGAGCCACGGCATGAGATCCCCCCCTCCGTATGGCTCGACGATGACGTCAAGAAGCGCATCCTCAAGAAGAAGAACATTGATGCGGTGACAAAACTGCACCAGAAGAGTGCAACAGGTCACTGGACTATCATGAGGACAGTCATTCCCGCCAAGATCTGGGAGCTATGGTGAATACAGCTTTAATGTCAAATCATGGGTAGGGAGGGAATCTGTTATATATTGCATATTTGGGGCTAAGCACCCATCTGGTTATTATTTATGACAAATATCGTATCAACTAGTAAACTCAGTCACTTATTCGTTCCCTCTTGTATTGCTGCTTCGCAATTTCTATCTCAACATGCCTCATTGATCCTTGGCTGCGTCGAGAGACAGCTGTTTGTTGTCGCCATTAAAGTCTTTGGCAAATTCAGTGATATATCCTGGCACATCAACACGATTGTATGGGCTCGCAACTGGCTCACTCATGGTCTGGTGAATAGGCAAAACACCGGTCCAGACTGAGTCCCGCATTTCCTCATTTTCCATGTCGTGCTTGTCATCGTGAGCCTGGCCAGCACGGATCTTTGCACTTCCCGAAGCGATCTTGACCTTGAGGATCCCGGTGCTCTGGAGCTCAGCCTTGGTAGGTGGTAGGCGAGTGTGACGCCAACGGTCCGGGACAACGCTGTCAGTGATGAGCTCCATCGCGTACAGCCTCTCCGCCTCGTCCGTCACCAGGGTGGCGTGTCCAAAAAGCACGGCAGAGCGGTAGTTGTAGCTGTGGGAGAAGGAGGAGATGGCGAGCACCAGGCCGTCGACGTTGGACGCAGCGACGCAGACGGGCATCCCCTTGGCATCCTCGCCCTCGGAGTCTGCTCGGCCAAGGTTCATGATGCGAGAGGAGACGTAGCCGTGGAGGTAGAGATCAAGGGGGTCGCCGAGGTCGGCGCTCGGGCGGTCAAATGAGCCCATCTGGCCGATCATGGGGAGAATGACGGGGAAGGGCTGTGAGGGTGTATTGAAGGATACGTGGAGAATCTGGGTGGAGTTTACGAGGCGATGGATGGTCTCGAGGGCGTAGGCGCCGCGCTCGTTGAGGCGCTTGACCGTGTTGGCCGCCTCTTTGGGATACTCGAGGTCGTAGCGGCCCATGGTTTTGATCGGGGAAGATGATGTCTTTTTGGTGGCGGCGTTGGTAGCGAGAAGTGAAGTATATAAGAAGTGTAAGTGGGAGGGTGCGGAACTAAGGTTTGATGTGCAAGTCTGGTTTGTCTCAGTCACTGTTTAACCTCGAGGGGAGGAAGGGCTTATATAGAGAGGGTTATCTATCAAAGGAGAAGAAGAAAAAGAACTGTTGCTATCACGTCGGGACCGAATATGTCACGACTGGCCCGGCTGGTTCTGGACAGTGTCAGCAGCGGTGGAACGGCTCCAGATGAAAAATCCTAGCGGAGCAGCTATATGACGAAGCATCCGGTGACTACACTACGGGTATTTCCATCTATTGGACAGCCAATCCCCGGACATGTGAGTCCGCGTGTATGCATCCGCGCAAGGCAGGTCCTATCGGAAACACTTGCGTGTGGGTTACCAAAAGTTGCCCAAGGTGAAGGGTCCGTGATGGTGATGGTGGTGGTGGTAGTGATGGTGCGGCTGGACCGGCATCTGACCATCAAGCGGGCAGCGATTGGCGAGTCATTTCGCGGGGGAACAGCAACAAGGAACCGAAAAGCCACGAGAGGCTCCCGCCGGAGCGGAGGCGCAAGCAAAGTGGGCGTTGGCTCGCACGCCCGCCCGCTTTTTTTCTTCTTTCTCTTCTTGGCTGCAGATCGTTAGATTTCACCTTTGATGAAGGAAGCGCAGGCAAAGGAAAAATGGACCGGGCCTATGCATCCGAACTTGAAGGTACAATCGCGGAGTTGCCGTATACATGAAAAAAAAAAAAAAAAAGGAACGGCACAGATAGCACGTAGCCTGCCTCCGAAGCTTCGGAGCTTCAGCCCGAGAGGATTCAGAGCCGCTTATCACAAGGGCGGGGAGGGGGGAAGGGGGGGGGAAGGGGAGCGAGTGAGGCGGGCCGGAGGTCGGGCCTCCTCCGCTCTGGGGATGGTTTGGCCTGTTAGCTACTTACCTAGGTGATTTACAAGACGCGAAGCAGACGGCACCGGGCCGGTCAGTGTAGTGATGGGCGACCGGAAGGGGGCCGGGATAGAAATAAGGAAGGTAAAGGGAGACAGAAGGATCTTTTTTTTTGGTCTTTGGTCTTTGGTCAGTGGTGGATGAGATGTGGTTCTTGACATGTTGGAGAAAGGGCGGTCGCCAAGTTTCTGGATGGTCACGCGTGGGGTATGCATCTAGAGTAGCATTGGTCATGAGATTGGACTTACACAATTCGATTTTTTGGCCACCTCAATATCATTATCTCCCAACCCGTGTAAAATTTTGACAGGTATATCTAGCTGCCCATTTCCTCTCATAAATTGGAGTCCCATACGTTTAATTACAGGATGCCTTTTGTTTTTGCCACTTATTGCTTGATTCCTTTAGGGTAGTGCCGTAACGGGGAGAGAGGATGGCGAAATCATGACACCAATTTGCGTTTGTTAACTTTCAGAGAAGAAAAAGGCACTGAGCTGAAATACAACCATGGCAAAATGATTTGAGAAAAAAAAAACCATTCAATTCTATTTTAACATGCCCCTTGGACGGATACATGGTGGTCAACGGCGACCTTAACACTACTAGTCTGGAATGTTACCACACACTCTCTTGTTTGCTACCAACTTACACTCCCAATACCAGTGGATATAATACAGATAATATGATAAAATTTTAGGTGAGTTTTTTTGTGTGGCTGGAATCAACATGTTCAAGACACAGAACATTCTCGCCATCTGGAATTTCACGCTCGAATCATCAACTGGTGTTCGATTTCCGTGCGTTTGTTGGGGATATATTGTGTGCTGTGTCAACCCTGACGTAATAATCGATGCGACAAAGAAAGTGTGTGTATGGATTATGAATGCCAATGTTCATTTTGAACATGAAGCACACCACCCCCCCTCCCCAGATTAGAGATCACGAGATCAGTTTGGTTTACGTCTAGAAAGCAACATTGCTCCAAATGAAACAGTAGCTCACGTGAAGGAAGGTAAAAAAAGAAAAAAATTCACCAGAGGCTGAGTGGTCTAATGTTTCTGTTGGGATCTGCTTCTCATCTTACATTCGGAGGGCAGGGACATACGTATGCACGCTGCATATCATCGACCAAGAAGTACTGCAGTGCAACAGCATCTTACAAACTGCATGTAAGCAGTGTGTTTATGCAATAAAATTACACCTAAGCTCAGAGTCATTTGCAGAATCAGACACGGTCTGCGATTACACCGTTGGCCCATCCGATAAATGAAAACAATTTGAAAAGAAAAAGGAACTCATTATGCGGACCTCCCGTACCCCAAGGGTCTTTTCAGGAAGGGCTTTAATTATAATGGCAATGCTCGATTGATGCGCAATCCTGATCTCTTGGGGTCCATGGTCCGACGGCTACTCTCAACGGCTGTGGGACAATGTTGAACCCC
>KV875228.1:3956120-3971606 GCA_001879505.1 Calonectria pseudoreteaudii
CCCCTTCACCTGGCTATGACGTCGCAGGGCGGCTGTTATTGATATCAAGCCCATGTGCTGGTGTGAGGGCTACTAGTTGCCATGCTACCCAAGGACGGAAGGCGGGGAGGTGGAGGTGGAGACGGAGGTGGAAGCGGAGGCTCTGTTGGTGCACCTACCTAAATCGAACACAATACCGGCCAGTGCGCGGAACAGGTCACAGCATTGGGCACCTGGGCTGCTGCTACCTAACAACCCGGAATAGCCTGGACTGTCAAGTAAAGTTTGCAGTGAAGGCAGCTTCCGGAGCTGTGGAGAAACACGGCCACCACCAAAAGCTCGAGCGAGCATGTTAGATCGGTGTGGTGACTCGTGACCTGGCGTTGGGTCAAAGCGAACCTTCGTTTCAAACCATGTCTAACGTATTCTAATTTTTTTTTACCAGAGCTTCTGATTAATTTTTTTTTTTTAGTATCATATTGATTTGACCTTGAATCGGGTGCGCTGTTCGGACATTGACCCTCGCAGAGAATCTTTCCCCATACTCATCTGACCCTACATACAGGCAGGGTAGGGTTGTATCGGTGATGCAAGATGGACAGGGCTAGCCATGGCACCTCCACTTACACTGACGAATAGTCTAAAATATGCCAATAGGTTGATACACATCTGCACGTCTTGTCACAACTCTTTTTTCTTTTCTTTATCTCTTCCTCTTTATCTTTCATGCGAGGCCTCCTGTGGATGGTTGTGCCTGCTGTTGATGTGATCATCGTTAGCACGTTTCGGGCGAAACATAAGGGCTGATTGCCAGTGGACATGCAGGTGCGTAACAGAATGCAGAGCGAGGTGGCATCGTGAGTTGGTGGCTAGCGCCAGTCATGTTGAGCTCCTCTGGTAGCATCCGTTGGCTCAACCAAAGCCAACAAAATAATTTGCAAGATGACATCTCACTTCTGCCAAGCACAGGGCAATCAGCCATGTGCCATCTTGGCCATTTCGCATCCTAGAATAACGCAAGTCGTGGTCGCTGCGCACCCGAACCGTTCCTCGGGGAAGCTCTCAGCCTTTAGCCCGTTTAGGCAATGGTACCCAGCAACCAAGCCCCAGAACCCCGGTCTCCCGTTGCATGACGGGTGCAGCCGGGTGCGATGCCCACATTTACTGGTGCCCCGACTCTCGGTCACAATCCGAAGTTCGTGTCTAAGGCTGGGCTTCTTTCTTCCTCTTGTCGCGCCCGACGTCAATTAATTTCTCCTCTTCTTATTATTTCCTCTGCGTGCGTGGTCGTCGGCTTGGGATCTTGCCTCGCAACACTGCGGTGCTCTGCTCGCGCTTGGCTCTCGCCCATTCTCGAACTGCCCCTCGACCTTGGACGTGGTTTTGCATCAGACCTGAGCAGACGGGCGGGCCCACGCTCATGCTCCCTCATACACACCCCCGACCACTGCTATTGCTGCTACCGCTGCTACCACTGCTACCACTGGCTGGCCTGCCTGCCTGCCTGCCTGCCCGTCCGCCGGCCATCCCATCCCTCACCACCAAGCGGCGACACGCAGGAAACTGGACGAGAATGGACACCCAAGACGCAAATCGGAGTCGGAGACGTGTGGGAGCCAACCCGTTTAAGAAGACGCGCTCACTTGGCCCTGCCAAGCCAGGCACATCATCTGCTCCGTGACCATCGCCTCTGCTCGTTTGGCGTCGTGACCACTGTTCGATCCGCTTCGTCTCAGGTGCTGGTGCTTCACCGTCGCCGGCCCTTGCTTTTTCTCGACAGCCCAAGTTTCAGATGAAACAACACCACCGACTACGCGCTAGTGGCTCGCCTCAGCTTTCACCGGCCTGCCCAATCATGCTCGCCAGTGCGCCTGATTTTGGTGAGTCTGTCGAGCCAGCCCTAACACGGGCCTGCTTGACCTGAGGTTGTCGGTTAGAGCCTTCCCGACTCGTGCAAGTGCACCACCCCCCCAAAACTTGCCTGCCACTCAAGTCTGCCGGTGCATCTGGGCCCATGCTTGGATCGTCTGCTCAGGGATCCAGCTCATACAGTTGTGACATTAACTCATCGAAACGCAACACGTCTCTTCCTTTCTGTCTCTTCTTTCCTTCCGTAACTTTCGTTTTGTCACTTTTCGTTCCAGCCTGTTCTGCCCTTCCAAGGGTACCCGCCCGGAAGTATTGCTTGCGGATACCGTCATGTTTTCCTTTGTGCGATAGCCTCTTTAATCTCTTTCGTCTGATATTTTCTTATTTTCACTTCGCTCTTTTTCTCATTGACTGGGATCTATTTTTACCAAGCCGTTCCCCCCCTGGTGCATTGGACCATGTTCGATGCTGCGGCTGCCAACATGGCCAACTCAAGCAACACCCAGGCCTTGATTGCAGCCTTCGCATTGTAAGTCGCCCTCGCCACCGCCCAACAAAGGTGTACACACGCTGACCAGGACGCAGCGGCATAGTTGTTAATGGTGCCACGGGCACTGCCTTTCACTATATCAAGGGTCATGCCTCATCCCTATTGCGCGATGGCCTGAGGCTGGTCCTCGTTGCTTTTTTAATCACATCCGCCCTGTGGGCGCAAACAGACTTCATTACTACTTTAATCAGCGTAGACTCTTCGACGGCATGTCAGGTCGCCATCGTCTTCGCATCAATATTCGACCAGATTGCCCGAATATCTCTACAACAAGCAACAATATGGTCCATCCATCGCCATGACCGAGTCTCACGAGCCGAATCCTTCGCTGGCCAAGGCGCCATTCTGCTTCGCTTCATCCTGGGTGGCGTTTTCGTCGGACTGCAACGCCCGCAACTCGATAGCGTCTGCGTAACGAGCACCTCGGCTCCGGGTTTCGGTGTTGTCCTTTTCGTCGCGGACTTGATCTTTACATTTGTCGTTCTGGCTCGCGCAATTTCGTTCGGTCTCTTCAGGGATGCAAGGCAGGGAATCACAGAATCGAAGCGGAGCAGGGCGGCTCTGTTCACTATCGTTGGCTTCGGTATCTGGACGGCCGTAAGTTTTATTATTTTCATTTTCATTTTTAAAATTTTTTTACTGGGAGATTCCCGAACTGGATTTGGTATCTGACCAAGGTGATAGATGAGTGTTCCCCTGATGCTGGGCATCAGATCGATCGACGTAATCGCCCGGACCGCAGTTCCAGCAGCAGGACTTTCTATTCTTATTGGTAATACTTGGGCGTTCTGGATCCAAAAACATTTACTCATCATCTCTAGGCGTGTTGACACTGTTCAGAGAAAGCCTTGCGCCTTCCAGAGACAAGCTTGCCGGTCGAGTGGAGGAGGGAACGGCACAGGACAACTATGCGAATCGACGATCCCACATCCGAGATATTTCGAACGCATCTACTGCACGACCAGCCAGCCAATACCAGGAAGTAAAGAACCTCGCCCAAACAACATTTAAATCAACGTCTAGATTGGCGCTTCCTCTAATCTCAAACCCCGACGCTGGACAGGCCAAAACGGGAATTGGAGGTCTCCCAGTGCAGGGTGCATTCTTCCCCCCATTGAGAGCTCAGACCGCGCCTGATCGCTTCGACTCACGTCGGGATCTGTTCAGAAAGAAAGGACCAAGACTGAAGATTTCCGTTCCGGTCATCACCCAGGAGAGCGAAACGAAGGTTAAGGCAAAGATACAAACAGTCGACTTGGATACCGCCGCGCAGAATGAGAGGGAGAGAGTGGCAGCGGGCAACATTTTTGCGCCTGCGATCCGACTGGCATCTCGCATGGAACTACAGCCACCACCGATTCCCCCGAAGGCAAGCAACAGGATGTCACAGTACTCCCAGATGTCGAGAGATGATGCTTTGCCTGCCGTGGGATCTCAAGGATCAGCCAAGGCACTGCCGACTCGAGATGCATCAGTTGCATCATGCTCTTCCGTCATGCTCTCTCCAGCGCTGGAAGAACTCAGACGAAGATCTCCTCGACTGCCCGCATTTGCATCCGGATCAAAAACACCCGGGTTAAGGAACGCCTCCCCTCTCACGCCTCGGTCTGGCTCCCGATTTCGACGCAATGAGTCGCAGCCAAGCTCCTCACAGCCAAGCTCCTCACAGCCAAGCTCTTCGCAGCCAAGTTCTTCGCAGCCGAACTCTTCGCAGCCAAGCTCTGCCCAGCAATCGACATCCTCATTGGACTCGAAGCCCTTACCAGAAGACCCGCCTTACCGTATTACGAACTTTTCCTTACCCGTGGACCCGAGCAAATCAACATCGTCGCTAAAGCTCCAAATTCGGCCTGCAAGAGAAGAAGATGCAACTCCGAGAAGCATGCCCGCGCTGCCAACCTCTATCGCAAGCTCACCAGCGCTGACACCTGCAACGAAGGGACTGCCAGGGAACCCTCGCGAAATTAGAAACAAATTGCTCGAGGAACAGAGGAAACAAGAGAGGAAGGTCATGTTCATGAAAGGAATTGAGTACACCGACCCGGACGCCGTGAGAAGCGTGATGGACTCAGTCAAGGACAGCCTGTCGAACAGGTCTCTCTCTCTCGCTTCGCCCAGAGACATGTCGGTGCTGGACCGGCCAAGGCCTATTCCGCGACTGCCTGAAATCGACCGGGCTATTTTCCCAGCGGAAGACTCGCCAAACATGCACCAGCACAAGCGTTCAATCTCGAGCAACACTTCCAAGCTCAACATGCGGGTGGTCTGCCTGGGTGGGGGGCGAAAGCTTGTTCCAATGCCGCCACCGCCTCGAAGCGCTGGGTTGCTGGATTCTGCTCAGCCGGGCGACACAAGAAGCATGACGTTAAACGAGAAGATGGAGATGTTCTATCCTAGTTTTGGAAGCGCAAGATCAAGCATTGCAAGTAGCCTGAGGAGACGATCCCGGTCAGTCCCCGACGTTCCCATCCTATCGATGCTGCTAGACGAGAAGGCGGGGCCAGCATCCCCAGGCGGTTTCACGCATCGAACAGACGGGTCGGTGAGGACATCGGTGGCTGCTCAGAGCATCTCTCGCCTGCTTGAGGACTTCCCTGAGCCGCTAGCCAAGCAAGACAAGAGTAACTTTCTGCAAGTCAAATCGGCAAAGCGGAAAAGTCTACCCAAAAACGGACAGCGATCCTCACCCACCCTCCCCACCGAGGACGCCAGTGTCTTCTCCCCTTTCAGCGAAGCCAAAAGCCGCGACGACGAGGCGTCAACCAATTGGGGATCAATTCACTCTCCAGTTACAATTCTCAATGTTCAGAAGGCCCGAGCCGTGGACGTGCCAGCCGTCCCCAAAATGTACTTGGCAAAGAATGGGTCCGAAACCGCAACAGGTAGAGCTTCCCCACAATACGTGGACGGGACTGAGAAGGGCGAGGCGGCGCCGCCCGCCGTTGATGGCACCACCCCCGATGATGGCGCCAAGTCAGCATCGGAAAATGCGCAGATTGCCCAAGATTCACAAGGGATTGCTGGGCATGGGTGGCACCGTCGCGTCGGGCAACCGTGCCCGACATTCTCTGAGAGAGGCACGGCTGGCGCATCGCGAAAGACACCCCCGCCCGCACCGCTGCTGCTCAGAAGGACAAACAAGGTGCCAATGGCTGTCCAGGCCGAACCCTCACCGCTGGAGTCCCCAAACCATGCGCTAGCCATGATTCAAGCACAACTGGACAAGCTCGAGCGACCCAGAAGCGTGTCGACCGGCAAACAGGAGCGGGAGAAGATGACACTCCTAGCGAACCTTGAGACAGAGCTGGGTCAGCAGGAGATGCAATGGCAGGGCCTCCGGAATACGCTAATGGCGGCAGACTTGCAGTGGTCGGACGAGAGCACCACAGATGCAGATTCGCTGCCTGAGGGCGGCAGAGGGCCTGCTGCGACGGAATCGCAATTGGAGCAAATGGAGCAAACGGAACGAGAAGCAGAAAGGCGAGCTGCTGCTGATCATGCACACCCCCCCTCCTTTACAGACCCATGGCCAAACCCCACTGAAGGCGGCATTTCGCAGCAACAGCTGGCCCAGGACCAAACAGGCTACGTGGGCGACCAAGCAAAGTCGCCGAACCTGAAGGAAGAGTTGCAGCCATCTTTACCAAAGCCCAAGGCTTCCTCGAGCGGCCCTGCCCCCGCGAGTGTTGATGAGCTTGGGAGCGAATACGACGGCCGCGCCAGGATCGCGCAGCCAGATCCCGCCAAGACGCTATGGTGCCCCCTTCCTACGGTTGGTGCAACTGTGCCTGGGGCCACGCATTCATTCCTATGGAGTCCCCCGGTTGTTAAGGTTGCGGCTCTCAAGTTGGCGAGCGACCATACTGCCTCGGACGTGGCGCTGCGCCGCGTTAAAAAAGATTTCGAGGCACTGACTATTGAGAGTTCGCGCCTGTGGGAGAAGCCAGTGTCCGAACGTCGGTTCTCGCACAATGCACTATGGCGACGATCAGCAACATATTCCATTTCCAGCCCTAAGCCAGAGACAGAATTAACTGCAGCAGCGCCAGAGCCCGAGCAGGTTAAGAACAGGCCAACGGCGCGAAGGCCCCCACGACGGACCAAGCGTGTGACGATGCTTCCAGATATCCCAGAGAGCCCGAAGACAATTGACCATAGACGTGGAACCCTAGGCATTTTCAAATTTCCATGGGGAGAGACATCAGACATTCCCAGCTTGCCGCCAAGACCTGTGTCTATGGTGGCGGCGAGCTACGGTGGGTTCGGACCGGTTGCCGCCTCCTTTTTCGAGGACTATGAGGCGCATGAGGACGGCGACAGCGACTATGGCAGCCTTTCGGATAGTGACTCTAGTGACAGTGACCTGGACGAGACAGGATTGTGGGAGATGGCCAGCCTTCTGAACCCCAACCAAGAACGCCGAAACCATGATAGCGCCGAGGACCAGCCCCACCTGCGCGAGGGGAGCGCTACCGGGCTTCCCCCCGACGAGGCCACCGAACCAGTGAGGAGGGATCATCCAGAAGATTTTTGGGTTACCACAACTAATTTCGCATCGTCAGACACAGGAAACCCAAGGTCGCCAGACTTAGAAGCAGAGCCAGAGCCAGAGCCAGAGACCGAGCTGCAGCATCCACGCCCAGGGGCCACGGTAAGGACCACACCCACTAGGAGCACGAGCAGGAGCAGCAGCGCCAGTAGGAGCGAGGCCAGCGCGTCACCAGGGAGCGATCCAGGCCCCCACGCCACCGCGACAGCGAGACACACGGACCAGGAGAGCCCTTGGCGGCTCCACGGAATTTTTTTACAGGGCAGTGAAGGGACAAGCACGGACAAGGCCAATCTGTACTCGGCAACCGATGCCGCCAGGGCCCTGTCGCCGAAGGCCGAGCTTATTAACGACAGCGACCGCCATGGTGGTGCAGGTGGGGATGATAAATCAACGAGCGTGCCTGTGCCTCGACCTTGCTGTCGCTCCCAGGCTGGCGCACCAATGACGACGGCTGAATGCGCTCATGAGACAGGTGTTCCCCATGCAAGATTTCACGCCCCCGTCACATCTTTCAGCAGCCACCCCCAGGGCCCCCAGGACCCCCAGGACCCCAATGACGACCACCCCCGACCGGTGGTGCAGGCGTGGACATTGAACTCCGAGACGCCTCCCCGCCAGGTCCCAGTGCTTGCACCTTCCCCAAGGGTTTTACTGCCCTCCGCCGCTACCTCCGCCCGAACCTCCGCAGACGGCGCGTCTATACAAACAGCTCCCGCCGCCTCCTCTGCTTTCGCTCCCAGTCTTTCCTCTCCATCCCATCTCTCTGAATCGTCGCAATCGCCAGTCCAGTTCACCGTTCCCCAGCACCAAAATTCGCTCCGGAACGCCTACGAAACACTACTTTTAGCTGGTCCGATGGCCATGTTGTGGTGCCCCCCAACCGCTCCCATCCTGCGCCCCTCCAAGGGGCTCTCTCAACCTGACGCCGCCATCTGGAATTCCTACAAACCCGTTGACGCAGCTGCGCGGGTTGTGCCTCGAAAGGCCGAACTCGCCAAGCTTGAAAGTTCTTCCCTCTGGACCCGTCCAGCCCCCAAGAAGCCCGAGGAGCCTTCCCACGATGGCCTCTGGGCTGTGAAGAAGCCCCAGCAGGCGACCGCAGCTCTGCCCGGCATGTGGCAGAAGCCCGTCGTTGTTGTGCCAGCTTCCTACGGTCTCGCCCAGCCCAAGGCTGACAAATGGGCCGTCTATGTCTCAGCCCAGGATGAAACCCCCCGTGTGAAGCAGCGAGAGGCCGAGCCCGCCACCATCGAGAGCCAGTCGCTGTGGACCAAGCCTGTCGAGGTCGTTGTCGTCAAGAAGAACGACAGCAAGAATGGATCCCTGTGGGCTTCTCCGAAGACCACAACGGTCACTGTCGGTTTGTGGACACCTGCCCCCGAAACGGTGACCGAAGCCGAACCCGTGGGATTATTCAGCCTCAGCCACCGGCGCTCCGATTTCCGGACTTCCTCACTATCTCCGGCGGCACTGCACATGGAGCGCAAGCCCCGGGCTCCGCTCGAGCCCTTTGCGGACTTCGGATTTGCGCGCCTCTGGAACCAGGCTTCTCTCTGGGATGCCGCTGCCGCCAAGGCCAAAGCTAAGGAGCAGAGGGAAATTGATGCACTGGTTCTTGAGGGTCTGTTCAGCCTGAAGCACCGCCGCAACACGTTCCGCACCACCTCGGAGCCCCCCGCTGCCCTGGTCACCAAGACCAAGCCACGCATCTCGCAGGATGCTTTGCCGACACTGACTTCAGATCGCCTGTGGTCCGTGCAGTCCCAGGCCCCTGCTCCCGTCGAGGTCGACTGGCTCAGCATTTCTACGACCAAGTCGCGAACTGGCTCACTCGCCTCTTCCACTGACGAGGCATCTCTCAGCGCAACGCTGGCCTCGTCCGTCAGTTCCGGAGACTTTTCCGCCGCGGGCTCCAAGCCCGCCCGCCGCCCGGATGCGACCCCGGCGCAGTGGCTTGAGGCCCTGCAGGAGGCTATCCTTGCCAGCCACATAGCGCCCGTTGAGGGTAACAAGGATCAGGGCCTTGACTCCGCCGACTCTCCATCTTCTGCTTACCAACTTTGGTCGATGCGTGAAGATGAGACGGACTCGGCCGACGATTCCAGCTCGATGTGGAAGCCCTCATCCTCTCCCAGCAACCGGTACCTGGTGCTTACCGCGACACCCGGTGAGCTTGACGACGCGCAGCTCCGCGCCTCGTCGGGAACCCTCCGACGCAACTCGAACTCGGCCGCGTCCCGGCCTCCGCCACCCGTGTTCCACGGATGCACGCACTCGGCATTCCTGCCCGCCGTCAGCGAGACACCTCGGGACTTTAGTGCCCAAGGTCTCTGGTCTGCCGACGCTGCCGACCTGGAGGCGCTGGAGGACGAGCGCGCCTGGCTCGACAAATCGCTGCAAGGCCTCGCCCTCGCCCAGCGTGGTTGATCCCGAGCTCGACCTCGGCACATCGGTCTTGTGCCGCCGAGACCAGGCGGGGCTGCTCTGGCTGTTGGGGGAACTCTTCGGAATTGAGGGGTCCCCTGCACGGCAATAATTACAAAGCACCAGATCTAGTAGACAGGGGGGGCGGAGAAATGATGACATGAAAAATGATTGAGTCACTGGCAAAATTGCAAAAACTCGGAGGCAAACCTAAAAAAACTGTTTTGTGTATGTGCATCACTAAATGCATGGATGACGGGAGCAACTGCAAGCGAATCTTTGTTTATTTGTTTTATTTTTGAATCGGAGTTTAGGGGCTCTTCTTGACATTAAGGTTTTCTGTAGCGTTATATCAACATAACAATAAAATACAACCCCTGAATGATTGTTGGCTTATTACCTGACACCTGGTCGCCCCACTGCTCAATGTGATAGGGGAGATACCAAAAGAACTGTGATAAGATGAATACTTGAAAATTTTGATATCTGTGGCGAGAGTTGTGAAGATTCTGCCGGGGTCCATTGAATGTATATATATATATATATATCCAAGGTCAGGTCTGAGTATTTTATGACATGTAGCTATGAAAACTGCAAGCCCTATTGTGTCAGCTTGCTATGTACTATCTATGTGTCCCATATTTATATTTGCATGTTTGGTATTGTATTGAAGTGCTGAAACGGGTGTCACGTGCCTACCCTTCCTATTTGATTGCCAATGTCAGATGAACCAGAGATCAAGAAAATCCCCTCCGCTCTCGGCACTGCCCCTTGCGTTGCGGTCCTACCCCGTGGAAGATTGAGACAATAACAACAGCAACGAATACAATTTATGCGCTAGTATAAAAAATAACCAGATATTCTCCCCTACGATTGCAAATATGGCTTACAAACACAACAAGAGCTAAAGGCTCACGTCAAAAACTCAACACTCTAAACCAACATGGGTTGAATAATATTACTGCATTGAGTGTAGGCGGAATAGCTGCTCTATAGGTGTCAGGTCTCCGGACGAGATGGACAGCCACATCCTGGAGCAGCATAGGGACAAGGCGATTCAATTCTGCGAGGAGTCCTGTGAACGGATGCAAAATGAGGTTTCCATCCCAGCTTGCAATCATGTAGCACATCTACATGGGTGACCATGGGAGGGGCTACAAATACAGTATCAAGGGCTTTTGACTGCGTTTGTCCAACAAGGAATAGTATATGAATGCACAGATCGATTACTCGTGGAGACATGGCTGTCGGAGTGCTCGTATGATGATTGCGAGTGATTCCGCATTCGTCCGCGTTTTCGATGTTAACAAAATATCTCAAAACGACACATCGCGGCGCGAGGTTCAACTACCCATTTGACAATTATTTCCTTTTTCATACTTCGACAAAGAGGAAGGTGGTCATGCATACTGAGCTTGGCATCCAGGAATGTCCTATGATAAGACTAGGTTTCCATGTCCTCTGGCAGTCCAAGAAGGGAGAGCATAGCACGGATGCATGTTATCTTGAGACTTTACAACCTGGGAAAACCAATTGCCGCTGTCCAGTTGAATGCGAATATACCCTGACCTTTCAAAGCTTGATGAAGGAGGGATATGACGGCCAAGATTGCCTGCCGTGCTGTATCCGATGTCGGAAGCTCAGCCACACCTGACACAGTTGGTGTCGTTTAACATTTGGTGGGTGCTGAAAATACTACGGAGTAAGGGAAGATTGACATGCTGTGAAACCCATGGACCACAGAATACAGGGCATGGCCAATGAAAATGGCAGTGGTTTTTTTGAGAACATCCAATGTTGCCAGTCTCTCGCGTGTGTTTTGTGGGGGGGATAATGCCCTTGTCGTGCTGAACAAATCACAACCCCGCCATCAGTCAGTGGTTATTGAGGGGTCGAGCGGGCACTAACCACATCACCACAATACAAAGGGCGTAGTTACGTCACGTAGATGGAATTAGAGCCGGCACTACCGGCAATCCGCGGTCGCGCATTCGGGTGAAAAAAAAATTGCGACTTTCGCGAGCGGCCATCGGCGGCACTGGAAACTTTTGACTCAAGTGGGGGTGACTCATGTAGAACAAAGCCCTTTGGCCACAACCATTCTCCAGCAACTCGGCCTTCTCTTTTTTTACAAGCCTTGAACCCGCCAATCCTTCCGTCGAATTCGGTTTGGATTGATTCTTCCTATTGGCAACTTATTTTTTTTTACCCTTCCTGCTTAGCCTACACGCGTATTCGCTCGCCCTGACACGCTTCTCGCCAACCCACTCACCCGCACACAGCTCGTCGATCACTCTCATCGTCGACTTCACACGACCCCGCATTCGAATTGAAACCTAACACAACTACACGTATCATTCATCGCGCAACTTGCGCTTTACTTCTTATTCAAGATGCCTATGTGCGTTGTTCTGAACCGTTTTCCTTCTCCTTCTTTTGCTTTTTCTTTTTTCAACCCCTGATTTCCTGTGTACTGAAGCCCAAGCTGACTCTGTACCCACCAACACCCAGGCTCAAGGAACCATGGACGAAATATAAACCTTTCGCTCCCATCAACCTTCCCGATCGACAATGGCCCTCAAAAGTCCTTGAGAAGGCCCCTAGATTTCTAGAGACAAGCTTGCGCGATGGTAACCAATCTAATCCATCGCCAATGGTGCGTACATGTTGCTGCTGGCGCTTAGAGCCGGCATCTCGGTGTTGTGTTGTGGTTGGGCTGCCGGCTAACAATTCGGCTGCGAATTAACAGAACGGAGACGAGAAATGGCGCTTCTTTAAGATGCTCTGCGACGTGGGCTTCAAGGAGATCGAAATTTCCTTCCCTTCCGCTTCCCAGACCGACTTCGACTTCACAAGACGCCTGGTTGAGACTCCCGGAGCAATCCCCAGGTACCTTCCCACCATGACCGTTGTATAAGTGGGCCGAGTCAAAAAATAACCACCTAGTGCAGTGATGTTGCGATTCAGGTGCTGTCACCGTGTCGGCCGGAGCTGATCAAGCGTACCATTGAGGCCGTCAAGGGTGCCAAGAACGTTATTCTTCACATCTACCTCGCCACGAGTGAGTGCTTCCGAAGAGTAGTTTTCAACTACTCGGAAGAAGACACTCTTGACCTCGCCGTGCGTTGCGCTACGCTCGTCAGGTCCCTGACAAAAGATGACCCCACCCAGTCCGGCACGAATTGGCAGTTTGAGTTCAGCCCCGAGTGCTTTTCTGATACCTCCCCGGAGTATGCCGTCAAGGTCTGCAACGCTGTCAGAGAGGCTTGGGAGCCCTCCGTAGAGAACCCAATCATCTTCAACCTCCCCGCGACGGTTGAGATGTCAACACCCAATGTATATGCTGACCAGATCGAGTACTTCTGCCGCAATGTCAACGAGCGCGAGAAGATCTGTGTATCTCTGCACCCTCACAACGACCGAGGTTGTGCTGTCGCAGCCGCTGAGCTGGCCCAGATGGCCGGTGCTGACAGAGTTGAGGGCTGTCTGTTTGGAAATGGTGAACGCACAGGCAATGTTGATATTGTCACTCTGGGTAAGTTACAGCGATTGATGTATACATATATATATATGTACACATTAAAGGCGGAGTTGCGCTGACATTGATCTTTATTTTAGGTTTGAACTTGTACACCCAAGGAATTTCCCCCAACTTGGACTTTTCTAACCTGCCCGCGATTATCGACGTTGTCGAAGAGTGCAACAAGATCCCAGTCCACCCCCGTGCCCCCTATGGAGGTTCCCTGGTCGTGTGTGCTTTCTCTGGCAGCCATCAAGATGCCATCAAGAAGGTTTGTGCTTTTAGCCTATTTCTCAACATGCACAGTATCTGACCAAATCATATAGGGCTTTCAGCTTCGAGAGACAGAAAACCTCGATTACAAGGACAGGTGGCAGGTTCCCTACCTTCCCTTGGACCCCGCAGATATTGGTCGTACTTACGAGGCTGTCATCCGTGTCAACTCGCAGAGCGGCAAGGGTGGCGCTGCCTGGATCATCCTGCGCAAGTTGGAACTGGACATCCCTCGCGGTCTGCAGGTTGCGTTTTCCAAAATTGTTCAGAAGCATACCGACGAGCTTGGCCGCGAGCTCCAGCCCGAGGAAATCACCGACCTTTTCGAGACAACCTACTTCCTCGGCGACAACCCTCGATTCACCCTTGTTGACTACTCAATTACTCCTGACCGATCACAATCTCCTCAGCCGCCTCTTCCGGGAAGGACGCAAGATACTAAGAACCTCATGCGTATATTTGAGGGTGTTGTTACAATTGATAACAAGGAGATTAAGCTCCATGGACGCGGAAATGGTCCCATTTCCAGTATGGCGAATGCTCTGAAGGATATTGGTGTCGATTTGGATGTTGTTGACTACAAGGAACACGCCATTGGCGAGGGTCGCAACGTCAAGGCTGCATCATACATTGAGTGCAGAATTGGAAACACCAAGCAGACGGTTTGGGGAATCGGAATTTCGCCCGATGTGGTGCAGAGTTCTCTCAACGCTGTTCTCAGTGCAGCTAGCGGTGTAAGTAACCATCCGAAGATGTCAAGAGCAATCTTGAGTCGAATCCGCTGCCTTTTCTAGTTTGCATAGATTTCACTGACACCTTCACAGTTCATCACGAGCAGACCCGGAAGCCCTGTCCTGAAGCCGATTCCAACTCGCCCGAACTCGCTGGACCCTAAAGATGCTGCTGCCGCTGCCAAAGTTGTAGCAGGCATTCCTCAGGAAACTCCCACTGTGGTTTCTATCCTCGAGGAAAAGGTGAACGGCAACTAAGGTAAATGATTGGAATAGTGTTGAATGTGGTTCCCTTTTTCTTTGTTATTTGGTCGTGTTATCTGGGAGGTATAAGACCTCATTCTAGGGATTTGCATATGAGAAGAGAAAAAAAGCATCAAAAGTTTCAGGTTGAAAAGGGAAACTTGGAGAAAGATGGTCTGGCTGGTCAATTGGCAAAACAAACCATGACGCATGTGTACTAGTGAGATGAAAAGAAAAAAAGAGAAAAGAGAAAAAAAAGGAATAGCATTTTTTACGCATCACATCTATTTGCATCCATTGGCTTACCAATCCCAATGGATTCGTAATATTCATCCTGTCCACGTATCACTTACTATTGTAGGCTGGTTGCGGTAAGTCTTCTAAGCAATGACTCGTATCGAGGCTGGCTCAACAAGTACCTTTTTTTTTTCTTGTCCTGTGACGTCGGTGACGTAGCGTCGTCGCACAGGGCAAGCGATGGTGTGATTTGCGAAGATTTTTGTTGATTTTCAAGCCGGCTCGGACTTCAAACTCCGCCAAAGACCGTGCTTCTTTCTTTCTCTGTCCGCCCACACCCCCCCACTCGCTCACTCACTCACTCACTCGTTACACGCCCACACAACGGACACCCACCCACCCACCCAACCAACTATCCATGACGGCAGCCATGCCTTGTCTGACAACCCGATCCGATGGTGGTGGTACAACAATAACAACAATAGTAATAAATAATGAAAGGCATCACAAGCGCAACCCAGCTAAAGAAGGATTCCAGAGAGTGGGGAGAATACGGAGAGCCATGTTGACGTGGAAATGGGGCCACCGGAGTTCCTCCTAACTTTCTCTTCCGATATACTTTGTGTGACAGTGTGGAATAGCTAATAATTAGAGAAGTCTCCGACCGGCCGCCGCACCTTGCGATGGGCCGAGAAGTAGTCCGGACCGGATGCTGCCGTGTTCCCGTCCCTACACACCCTCCCCCCCAGCTGTTGCTTTCTTCTTTCTTAACATTATTCTCGCAAAGAGGCCATCTAATCTAGACGTAAATTAGAAGAAAGGGAAAACCCCCATAGATAACACTCCCTCTCTATCTGAGCAACGCCTACTTGCGACTAGGCCGACGATCCGTTCCTTTCGAGAATAGAGGGGAAGAGGAAGGAGGTGGTTGGGCCAACCAACGAGCTGAGAGGAGGGGGGGAAGCCAAGGCGAGCACAATGTTCTATATCGAAATTACATAGTCCACTAGGCTTGTTTCTCTCCTATCTATCCATCTCACCAAGGTTGGGCTACTCGCTACTATCTCGGGCCAAGCCCCCTCCCCCCCCCCCCCCCCCTCCGCCTGCC
>KV875228.1:3971616-3984597 GCA_001879505.1 Calonectria pseudoreteaudii
CCCCCCCCCCCCCCCCCCCCTGCAAGATAGGAGAGAACGAGCAGCTAGTTTGATGGCTGTACGGTGGTGGCTCGCGTACGACGGCGGTGGCGCCAAGAGAAGAAGAGGAAGACGAAGAAGGCCCACAGTTGAGACTAGTTTAAAACCTATCGCTGAGAATGTCTTCAAGCAAGCTGGCCTGCATGCATGCATTGGCCTTGCACACGATTGATCACCATGAACAATTTCAACCCTCTTGTGGTCGCACCATCTCGCCGCAGTTGTGTCGCACAATATTCACAAACATGTCACAAGTAGTCCAATTCATCTGGCGAGGGCGCGAGTCAAGGTAGGTGATAGTGTAAAATCGTCATGGCGTTAAGCTCTATCCATGCATGCAATCATAAAAGAACAAGAAAAGCAGCGTACAACTGCACGCCCAATGCAATGCAAGACCCTTTCACACTCCTCCACTACACCTGATTCCATCCATCCATCCATCCATCCCGCTCCCTTGAAGCAAGGGAGCACAAGAACAAAAACAAACCCATGTTTACCCCATCCCAGCCCACTTGTATGTTATCCCAATTCCCCTCCTCCCTTCCCTCCTAAAGAGTTGAAATCAGAAAAGTGAAACCCTTTGAATGATCCATGCTTTTTTTTTCTTCGGCCAGGGTGTCTTGTCTTCTTCATCGGCGCCCGTTCTGCTTTTTCCTTCGCTGCTTCCTCCTTATGAACCACATCTCATGTCTCGCAGTGCGTGTGACATGAAACTCGTCGCGCCAAGAGAGAAACAAGGTTGCTTCTCCGCTGCTGAGAAAAAAGGGACGTCATCTTCTCGAGCCCGGAGAAACGGTGGCCTCTGCCTACCCAAATCCCTCGTTTTTGTTTCCGTCCTTGAGAAAAAAATCGTGAGAGCATTAAGTCGTGCCGACAAAGGAAAGAAAAGGCACTGGTGTAATAGTAGTAAAGGAGAGAAGAAGAAAAGTAAACGTGACGTTTCCTCGTACCACAAAAGGAATAACGCAAGAAAAAAAAAACCGCAAATTTTGTTTAAAAAAGCAACCCTCACAAGTCATACCCGTGTGAACAAGTACCGGCAACCATCGCCGCAGCGTCTCTTTGTCCTGTCTACCTATTACTTGTGTATGGTTCATTAAGGAGGCGTATCCTCATCAAGGGCGTTGAGTATATATAATTATGCTCAAGTGGGCCTCGTAAGTTCGTCCATCTGGCGTGCAAGGCTTGACCGCATCACATTAGCGTGAGCCTTCATGCATGGATTCGTCACCGTCCGCTGCCATGGGAACTAACAGGGCCAGCGCGACCAGTTGTTGTCGAAAGAAAAACCGTCTGCCAAAAAGAAAAAAACAAAGAGTCTTGATCCGTGAGGCCGAGTGGTATCCAGACGGGGTCGGTGAGACTCGGACAAAGGTAGAGTGCTGCCGTCATGCCGGGGCCTGTCAAGGTCGACCGTCGTCTATCGAGGCCATTGTACCCTTTTCTAGCCATGAATGCATGTTAAGAAAACCTCCCGTTGACCCCCCCAGACCGTCGCTATGCAAACAAAATTCCACAATATATATTTTATACACGCTCATGCAACAGGCAGAGCTTTTGTTAACTGGCCTCCGCCCTGAGCAGACTTAGCTCACAGTCATCATCTGCAATCGTCGGGGGAGGCTGGAGGGCGAGTTTTCAACGGATGGGCCCTCCCTTAGAGAATTAGTCCCGCGGCTTCTAGCCATCCTTCGCGGTGGGCTAGACCCTGGGTCATCAAAGACGCGGGTGAAGGCGGGGCTCGACTCGAGTTGACGCTCTCGCCGAGGGGTGTGAGCTGGACTCTGTGTAATCTGGTCCGCGCGGCGGACGGTATCTGATAAGACGTCCCTCAGGTCACCGGCTCGTTTAACCAGTGCTTTGAGGCTGTTGGTATCAAAGTGCACCTTCCCATCATTAACAGGTGCTGGTTCAGGTTGTGGACGGTGCTGCATGGCCTCCATCACGGATCGGACAACGCCAGATACATCGTTCGGTTTGTGGTGTCTGTTCTCGGGCGTCCTTGGGCGACTTGATCGGCTCGGCGGGTGGCTTGCCTCCAGGGATGGCCAGTTGCCAAAAATATCATCCTCTGGGGGGAACACTGATCGTCGTCTCGGGGAATAACGCTCCCGTACTACGGTGGTTATGGACATGGCGGGCTCGTGCCCATCAAAAGCAGCGTCGAGCCGATCCATGGAGTGAACATCGAAGCCCTCATCACCAAAGGTCTCATCAATCTCGAATGCATCAAAATTGATCGAGGACGTAGACTTCTGGTCATCATCAATCTCCTCCGCAGAGTCCTCGTCTGGAGAAGCCAATGCGATAATGCCCTCTGCCTCCTCCCAGAAGTTCTTCTGGGGGCCGTCCAGCATATCCATCTCTCGGCCGTGGCGGCAGAGACGCTTCAAATCATTGACAAGGAGGGAAAATTCTCGAATATGCCCAGAGTGAGCTTTGACGCTCGGCTGCGTAGCGCGGATCGACTCTGGAACGGCAAACATCTTGTCGTCCTTGTCGCCGCCGCCCAAGCCTCCACCGCCAAACTCGAAGTCATCGTCCCAATCCTCACTAACAGTTTTAGTGCCCATACCCCAGGTGCCATACTTGGCTGCAGTAGTCTTTTGGTCTTCCGGGGGGTCGTGGACGACTGGCACGCTCTGGCTGCGAACATGAGTCGGAGTGGGTCCCTTGCGGAGGGCTGAGCGGCCACCTCTAGTGTCCATCTCTTGCTTTGCGTACGCAGTTCGCGGACGCGGTGATTTTCCGCAGGTTGTGCTGTACTTCTCATGGGCCGGAGGCTCGCTCCAGTCAAACAATGTGCTCAGGGGTCTGTCGTTGTGAGCGTCGCTGCCGTTGGTCCCGTTGCCGCTGATGTTGGCAAGGGCAAGGCGGACGTTGGGGTTGATTCTCTTCGAGTTCACAGAGTTTCCTTTGGTGGGGGGGGACAGGGGGTTACATGGGAAATCGTCATCCCGGGCCCAGTCCTCATCAAAGTCGTCATCAAATGAAGTGCGGTTCATGTCTTTACTGGGGATTGAAACATCACAGGGCGACGAGTCGAGTCTGAAACGAGGCCCCGACACATCTCGGCGGCTGAGGTTTGCCTCGTTGCGGTGAGCTGCGCGAACGGGTGTGGGGAGGCTCTCATCCTCTTCCATGATCCGATCATCTTCGTGCCACGCCTTGCCGAGCATTTCGTGAATGGATAGGCGCTTCGTCTTTCCGTTGCCGGCGGTGCTCGGAGGCGACTCGTCGTACATGGACTCCAAAGGCGTTTCAACTGCTCGTGCGCGACCGGATGCAACAGTGCGCACTGAATCAAACACGGTATCACTCTTGAAGTCGGTATCATCGTCATCTCCCGAAGTGCAGTCCCGAGTATCCTCGGAACCATCCATGGTAGAAGCCCTGTCGTGGGCGGGTGCTCTAAGTTGTGACATGGCAGCGGAGCTGGTAGAACTGCCAGAGGGCTGGTTTTGTCGGGGTTGAAACAGAGTGGGCACCCCGCCCGAAGACCCTAATCGTGACGCATCCACCTGGAGGCTAGAAAGACCAGAAAGCGGGGGGATTGGCGACGACGAGTGCCTTTTGCGTGTTCTCGGTCCCGACATGGCAGCTGAATCAAGAGCCAGCCCGGACATATTAGGTGACAAAGGGGAGTTGACCAATTCTGACAGCGAATTGGCTGGCTGTTCTGCACCAGGATGCGCGCCAGTGAGTGGCTCTGACACATGTCGCTTATTTCCGGGCTTGGGCTCTGCGCCACGCTTGGGGCGCCGCAGGCTGCCCGAAGTCCTCGAGACCCAGGTTCCTGCAGTTGCGAAAGGCATTGAAACGGATTTCCGTGGAATTCTTGAGGGCGTGCCCTCAGGTGATGATGGCGCTGGTTCTTCCACAGGCTGAACTGGGAGACGAGGGGATTCACGAATATCTGCGGCAGGCAATAGCCTTTGGGGTGCTGGGGCGCCAGACACCATCCGTGGCTTAACAAGATGAGCCTTGTTGGAGGGGTCGTCGTCGCTCGCAAAAATGCGCTTCCAGAACACAACTCGAGTGTGTGGGCTCAGGTCGCCGAAACGGCCAGGGCTCGCCCGTGAACTGACACTGGATCTCTTGGAGTGGAAATACGAAGTCCATCCGCTCCTCGTAGTCGATCGAGCAGGGGTTGTGATCGGGGAGGAAGCCAGGTGCTCGTTGGTTCGAGGGGTTTCGATAAAGGGCGTGCTGGATGGCTCGGTGGGAGTAGTTACTACAGAATCAGCTCTGAATCTCTGGAGAGTAGCGGAGCGCTGGTGACTCGTCGCAGGCCGTCGCAGGGTGGGAAACTGGGATCTGGGTCGTCGTTGCGAGGCGGGGGTTTCTTCACCAAACGGAGTCGACGTCGATCGCTTGACAAGCTTGTTGGGGGGGAGAGAGGGGGTGGTAGGGCCCGAGGGGAGGATCGGGGCTGCCGAGCCGTGAGAGAAAACGGAGGGAGTGTCGTGCCCGATGCTGGATCGGGGCGTCTCGTGTCGAGACGACGGTCGGAGGGACAAGCGTCTCATCCAAGATCCATTGGACGAAATTGAGTCTCTGGACTCTGTAGGACCAGGCGACTCTGTTCGTCGGACAAAGGAGGACTTGCGGCTGTTGGCTCTTGTTGGTGTGGCCTGAACCTGAGCCTGAGATTGGGACTGCGACTGGGATTGGGATTGCGGTTGGGGGGGCCGTTGGTATCGAGATAGTGGAGGTCTCGATGATGTCGTGGGTCGCGGGAGTGTGTGATATTGAGAGGCGCTGTGATCGGTGAAGGTAGAACTCGTCGCGGGGCGTGTGAAAAAGTTACTCGGTCGTGAACGAAAGGGAAGCTCGCGCTCAGTGGAGTTTCGTCTGCTGCGGGTGGCAGGTCGGGACGAGGGAGAGGATGTGTTAGGTTCGGTGGGCTGGCCAAACACCAAACCACTGGCCGCTGCAGCAATGGCAGTGCCTGTTCCGACGAGCTGAGGGGTGGTTAACGAGTGACCGCAAAAGGCAAAGACGGGAACACAAAGAAAGTCACGAGAGGGTTTGAGGCGCCGAGAGAAGGGGGAGGGCAGGGAAAGTATGTTGCGGAGGATGGGGATTTAATGTGGAGGTTGTGATGAGACGGGTGTGGTGAACTAGAGTCGAGCGGCGTGTGCGAAACTGACTACACAAGACGGACGGATATGGAAATGCGGAATGGGGTCCAACAGGTCCAACAACTTACACTCGGAACGGTCTGCATGATTGCGAGGGGCTCTCAACTAAAACGAGGGAATGTAGCGGCTAGCATTCTAGGGGAGGGTGACGGTGCTTCTGGAGACGGACGGGATTCTCATCGTCAAGCCATGGACGGAGCGATTGAAATTAGTCGACGGGTGTAGCCCAAAAGTCGAAAGAAGCGTTGTAGCGATGCAACCACACCCAAGGATTTTTGCCCCAGAGGCCCGGGACTGCGACCGAGTCGGCTTGGGGTTTGATGGAGGCAGAGGGCGAAAGGAACAAACAAAGGTCCAAGGGCCCGGCGCCCAAAAGTGGTTGCGCGCGCGTTGGCCGGTGCTCTGGTTCCTTAGGGAACGAATAGGACCAAGAAGCAGGAAGTTTGGCCGAGAAGAAAACGAGCGGCACCGTGTACGCGGTGGGGATGCGAGACGAAGGACGCGCGCGTGCGCAAGGTGAAGCAGCCGCGTGCTGGAGATTCGGGAGCTGCCACCACGTAGAGGTCGCTGATGGCGTGTGTTTGTTTGAGGGTGCGTGTGCGCGCGGGTGCGTGTGCGAGGAGGGGGGGCACAGAGAGAGAGAGAGAGCGAGTGTCGTTTCGGATATGGATATGGAGATGCGCAGCTGGAGATGGAGACGGGGACGGACGAGGCCAGACCAAAACCGGAGAGAGAGAGGAGGAAAGAAGAGGAGAAGAGTTACAAATCTGCGATATCTCGTCTCTTTTTGCTACGCTGGGCGCTCTCTCGCAGGTCCCCTGGCCCTTGTTTAGTCGAAGGAGAAGTTGACTGGTCGTCAATGAAGAGCAGCCGATGCAATGCACGAGAAACCAAGGAACCTACGGTACCTGAGTACATGTAATGTACCAACTATTGCTCCATCCTGCGTAGCCCAGACCACTCCAGCAAGCACAAACAGCATGCGGCACCCGCAACATCCACCCGAAAAAGACAGCCCGTGGACCAAAGCACCAACGGCCTGCGACCTGGAGATTGCAAGTGAGATTTGGGCGAGGACGGATCGTCTCTGCAGGGATAGGCATCAAGCCCGTCGGCCGGGGGCCCCCTCCAGGACTGCAGCGGGCCAGCGCCCTCATTTACCCCCCCGCTCTCTGCGACTTGCTCGGGCCTCGTTGATCAAGGGCCCCCCCTCAGGCCACTGTGCACACAATAACACAGCGCTATAGGTACCGCTGGGAGGGCTGCGCTTCTGTAGGCGAGCCCGGTACCCGTACCCTGCCCTCCCGTGGCGCCCGTGTAGGTACTTTGCATACGGATGCAACGCCCCCCCGGAGCGCCGAGACGGCGGGGTCCAGGGCTTGCGTTGCTGCCCTCATTAGCGGGCGGAGCCACTGAGCATCTAGCGCCGCTGCGGGCCTGTAGCGGGCGGCCCAAAACAACGCTGAGATGCGTGTGGCCCTCTGGACTTGGACGTTGAGGCGCTCTCGACAATCAGGTACGGGGTACTCGGTGCATGATTGGCCCCCGGAGGGCCAGAGGGGGCGCCTGAGGCTTGCTGGTTGGGTCCGTCTCAGCAGCACGAGAGATTGAAGCCTCTGGATCGAGTGGAGGGCAGTAAACACATTCAATTTCGATTGACAGCGGACCTGCGTGCAACCTACAGTAGCCGCATGGGGATTGTCTTCGGCGTTGATAAAAATAAAAAATTTTAAAATTGATTTGCTGCTGGCGGCGGGCTCTCATGCAGCGCAACAGGAGAAAGGGCAGACGACCAAATCTACTAATGTCACCGAGATGAAGCAGACGCAGACACGAGACCGACATGTCAGCCCAGGCGCATGCGCGCTTCCTCACCCTCGGTGTCTGCCGACCTGTGCTTTTTTGTCTTGTGCTATCTTCACCTTTAGGCTTGGCCTGTGTCTTGTCAAGCCGTATTGCAGGCCGAGCAGACCCAGTCAGTATCAAGATGTACATACAGACGTACCCAAAGAAAAACAAATAAAAAAATAAAAATAAAAAAAAACATCCCACGAGCTAGATTTAGCCCAGTTCCGTTTGGGCTTTTAGCGCTGCGGGCAGACCACCTATCAATTTGCCGTGACCCTCTCATTCATTGACGGCGGTACCACGACGCACAATTCGTAGGCGCTTCAACGCCAACGACCCTGAATAAAGCGAGGTGATTCGTACACTGCCAGGTTCATCACCCGTCCCGCGTGCGCCGGACACACAGACGTATACAAACATACAAGACAAAAGTAAAGTAGGCGCTGCGCCCATCGCTCGCCAACAACCCTCCGGGGCCCCCTGGGGGGAGCACCTCCGGAGCGGGACATGTCACCGGGGCTTCCTTGACTCGCTCGCCCGGGGGCTGCATCTTGGGCTATGCCTACAGCGGCATTTCTGCCATTCAAGCGGTACCTGGGCGAGAGAGAAGCTGCTGCTGATTGAGGGAAGAAAGTCCCCGGAGGGCCATCCCGTCCCAGGCCCATCGGGATTGTCACTGCGGAAGCTGGGAGCTGGGAGCTGGGGACTTGGGGAGCCCGGAAAGGGCTGACTGGCGAAGACGAGGAGCCATGTCAGGTCAGATGGAGGAATAGAGGATCCCGTTCCCTACCGTGCCCCGTTTTGGACTTTTTCTTCTTTCCCCCTCCTCCACGCAGGGCCTCCATCATCATATGCAGCAGCGCTTTTTACATCGTCACACAACTTGGTTTTTTTCTGTGTTGCTTTTTTGAGTTCCCCGGGGTCCCGGAGGCGAGGTCGGCACCACCTCCGACGGCCACGAGTTCCCCTTCCGGGGTTGCTCAGTGCACAAAAGACCCCTTCCATTGTTTACAAAGAGGCAGCCCTGTTTCTTGGCTCCCACGCCGTTGCTTGCGCAACGCAGGGAAGCACATACAAACAAGTAAAACCGCCGGCCACCTCAGGTTTGTTATTGAGCAAGCAGGGCCGACATTGCGGCTGTATCACATCGTCAAGAGCGCCGTGCAACCCCAGTACGACAATTTAATGTTTGAGAATGAATTATGAGGATGACGCCCAGGGAGGAGCTAAAAGCAGATCTCTTGCCCTAAAATCTCGCCATCGACTTGGCGTTGAGTGATGCAATCCCAATGCTCATCTGCAGCCGTCCAGCCTGTGTACGAGGTACGATGTACACATGCATGCGCCAAACCCTCCCCGGTGCCGTCGACGTCGCACAGCGGCCTAGGGTGTGCGTGGCTGTGGCCGTTGCGGCGCTTACCCGGACCTGGTTTCTTTTTTTTTCCAATAACGTGGTCATGGCCCACGGGAGAAGTCATTTGATTAGCATTGTAAGGTCGTCGGGCATAAGATGTGCGTTATAGCCCTACGCCTGTTTGGGGCGTCATACTTGGGGACGGGAAAAAGTCTAAAATAAAAATGAAGTAAAATAAACTGGTGCCAGTGAGATTTCCTGCAGCTCGAGCGTCCCATGGTGTCTCCTCGGCTGGCAAGAAAGGGGTGTTGTGCCTCTATTCGCAGGTATATATCGTGCATCGTCATTGCACAGCTTTCGATATTAGATCTGTCTGTCTGACAGCGCATACATGCACACACACACACACACACACCAATTGTCTTCCATCTCACCAATTATCTGTTAGCTTACATGTAATGTACGCTGACGTTGCTCCCTGTTCCATCTTGTGCGGCCCAAAAAAAAACAAAACTAGGGTCTTCAAACGGGCCTCATATGATCTGTGATCCGAGTTTAAAATGCATTTTTTTTTGTTTTGATTTGCAAGCGACTCCCACTGTCAACAAATCCGCCACGAGTGCATGGCATTAGCCGTGTACTTCCAGTCGTGTATATTCCATGTACCGTCTTCGGTACTCGATCGTTTAGTCGAGATGGCCTTTCAGCTTGCTTCGCCATACTCCACATTTCCTCCTTCGTTCTCAATTCATCCCTGATGGTGGATACGCTTGCCCCGCTTTCTAGCGTCCGGTTGATGGAGACCGGGCCAACATCAAAACAATCAACACAACAAGCCACCGAGAAACAAGGAATCTGTTGTCGACGTTTTCTTTTGTTCAATCCGATGTAATTATCAAGAAACGGACATTGTAGTACCATGTCGCAGATACAATCTGTTTTTATTTTTTGCCAATTAAATATGTTCCTGATCATCTAACAAGAGGTGCAAGGGGGGCCTGCTTTGTCGTCGTTGCTCCGGAGCATTGTTATTCGGCGCCACACTGTTGCGTCATGCACCAATCGTCGCATTCTGGAGCGATGCAGGACATGGTCTTGCAGGGAGAAGGATATCTAGAATGACCGATGAAGGTGCGTGCTTCTCCAACCGCGACTGTCTCTGAGCAATCGAGACTGACTTCGGGGTCACGGTCAGACACACACACACACACAATAAAGAAACGATCGCCCATGTTGGTGGAAGTACCGTCTCGTACACGCTATGAGAGGCTTCGGCGGACACATCATTGTTTCCTCAGAGTTGCTCGTAGTTTGCCTTAGTGCCACAGCCCCCTCCAGCTATTTCAGGCGCCATCGATGGAACCGCTGATCTCCCTGCACCGGATAATAACAAAGCCCTCTTTCCATTCCAGAAACAGTGCACCCGTATGTCGCACCTCGCTGCGGTTGCGGCCTAACCTAGATTTGGTCCTCGGCTTTACATGTGTAAGCAATGTCAAAGAAAAAGCAACATCCACAACCTTGTTCCCGCCCCTGGTAGCTATTCCAACTCGCGAGTCTTGAAACGAGCAACAACGAGGATTGGGGCCCCTGCTTGCACATCGTTGGAGGTGGGTTCTGCCGACACGCCACCTTGAATCGGAGTCGCCTATGTTCCGCGACCATCGTGGTCAACAATTTCCGATCAGATCCAAAGCGCTTGCGCAGCCTAGTGGGTCATGATATCTTCTAACATGGGCAATGGCCACAAGGCGGGCACCATTGATATGTTCCAAATGAAATTTGTACAAATCTACGCCGCAGACCAGAGCTGCGAGAGATCTTCCCTAGCCGAGACGGGTGTCCACTGGACGCTCGCCGGGCCCGCGATCCCAGGATCCTCTCTCCGGCTTAAGCTATGATCAATCAGGGATGGGAGCTCCTCTCGCAAGAGCTCAGAACCCAGCCACGAACTGGTTTCTTTGAGTTGAGCCTAGCAGACTACGGGACTCGTAGCCGGGCCTGTAGATGTCAAAGAATACACCAGTTCAACTCAAACCTGAAACATGTCTCCATGGGAGGGGGGACGTCCTGTCTCCTCCATTCATTGGATTTGTCTGTACCGGGTCATTCCTTGGTCAATGCCGCTCCGGGACCGACGCACGAGCGGAGAGGTGTTGTACTGTCTCCATCGAGGTTTAAAAAAAAACAAGTCAGCCGCACCGATGCGAACCAGTCATTTGCCACTAGAACCATCCGTGTGTGTGGGTTTCAGAAAAGGAAATCTCATCGCCTCCATGACGTGCCCTGCTGTCAGCAATGTTTCCAGATTGAGCTTTGAGCATCAATGTTTTCCAACTAAGAGATGTGAAGCCAGCCTATCAATACACAGAGATATCTATCAATTGACCAATCCCTGTGATTTCCACTCGGTGCAGGTATCCAGCTGAACCGATCAGTCTGTTCCCAATGTGCCACGGATCCCTCTAGCGCTCACAGTTGCAGCTAGTTGAGTTTTTTTTGTCTGGCGATGGCTCTTGATCTAATGCCATGGGATGCTTGTCGACTATCTACATTCCACCCGGCCGGGCTTGGAACTGGGTATTTGCTTGGGCAGCGACAGTCACGACAGCGCCCCCTCTTTCGACACGGCCGTTGCCTTTGTTCCGGAGCTGCAACTGGGAAGTCCCTGTTTCCAGTTGCGCCAGTCTTCTTTTCGCGGGGAAAACCCTCCTCGCTGGGCACGATGGCAATAGCATGCAATTGCATTATGATCATGAACGCCAAACTCGACAATGCCAATGCAGGGCCTGAAGATGACGCAGGTTACAATTCCAGGCTCGGTGTCGTGCAGCTACCGAATACATGGACGCGGTAATGCATGATCTGATGAAAAAAAAAACACCATTGCTGACGAGCTGGATGCAAGCCCAGGTTCGGGACAAGCTATAGCGATGCATGTCATTGGCAAAGTTACTGCCCCCCATCTACCAGGGTATTGTCGGAATCAAGACCGGGCTGGCTGGCTGACGAAAACCTCTCACCGAGCTGAAGTCGTTTGATTCGTGAAATCTAGACCATAGACGAGCAGTCCATTTTGCCAATTCTGGCATGAGCTTGTCCTAAGCTTAGGTCGAATTGCCAATAGCGCAAACACAATGCACCACCAAGTGGAGTGAGTGTGGTTGATACAATAGATGACGTGGGAAGACCACGGCGTGCCCTTTCTCTTCTCTCATCTCAGCTTCCCAGCTTCCCTCAGTGGCGCCTGTGGGAGCCCGTCAAAAAGCGCTCGCTGGTGAGAAAAGAGAGCGAGTTGCGATGTGAGACAGAGGTCCATGGAGTGTTTCAGGGCCCCTTGTTCAGTGGGGAAAAGTGCAGATGGCAGACTCAGACATCGGCCAGTCCAGCATTGGTTCGACTCACTGAATACGTGGGACTTGTAAGTGAGGATGTGGCCCAGGCTCTGTCGTGCAGAACAAGCCTACTCTTTTGCATCGATCTTCGTAATGCACACACTGCAGTGGATCTCTAATGCAGTGTTGTGCAGCATGGTTTGCATCTACTCTCGGACTACAGATCCTAGCAGATGCGACTGTAGATGCACGAGCCGGGGCTCTCAGTACGGGCTTCTTCGACTAAAGCGAAGCGAAACTACCCTTCCGGACGCAAGGTAACAGTGCAGCCGAGACGAGCGAGGAGAAAACCATCCAGAAGCCGAGTAATTGTGACGTGACGCGGGATAACACGCGTCTTTGCGTGTCACGCTCGCGCATGAATGTGAGCGTTGAGGGCCTTTCATTGGCCTGTCCAAGCCAAGCTGAGAGGCAACTGAAAACATGCAGCCAAGCCCTGTTTTTCTCGTCGCATCCCACCTCATATGATTACTTGCCCAATCCAATGGTCCATGGCCGACATCAGGTTATGATAAGCGCAGAAAGACCTCCCGACGGGCACCCCCATGGACAGGGTCGAGGGCATCTCGCCAGTGCCCTACCCTAAATCACCAATGGATTGGCTCTCGCGACCGGACGAAATCTCCACGAAAAGCTGCGAACAGGCGAACCCTGAGATGTAAGCCGCGTCTGCACATCTTGGGTGGGAGTTGACTGCTCCTTTCGGTGAGGATAATCGGATGATGGATGCATACTTGGTAATTTGGGCTAGGGGCTGCACAACAAGTTCTGTATTTGGCGGAAGCATCATCCTGGATTGTTGGACCCTCACCGCCAGTTGGCCCTCGTATTTAGTCTTGTCTTCTCTGACCACAACGTCTCGCCATAATTATCCCCACAAGCCAGAAAACGCCCAGTAATCAACCGATGAGGCTGTTGCGAATAGTACTACTGCAGGAGGAAATTGAACTTCACTATCAGATGCTTGACCGTCACACAACGTGTTGGTACTCCGAACGCCACAAAAAAATCCATTTTTCAAGGCGTGTGTTGTTTTTGTTGCAGGTACAGGTGTCGGAGACTTTTGCTTTTTCTTCAACTGAGACCCAGGCAGCGGCCCAAGCGGGATCCATAGAACAATACATGGAACAATTCGAATGACAGTGATTCTCAAGTCCACTGCGCGATGCTCACTGCTGAGGCCTCTCTCCCATAGTCCCCC
>KV875228.1:3984694-4056587 GCA_001879505.1 Calonectria pseudoreteaudii
CCCCTCCATGGCAGCAGATCGGCCCTCGGCGGGTTTAAGCGCCGACGTGCCAGCGCCTGGCCGGTCCGATGCGGGCCCGTAACCCACAAAATCCAACGACCAAAGTCCACAGCCTTGGCGGGGCATGCCACCAGCCCGCAAAGCCAGAGCAAAACCAGACTGACGGTGCACTCAGCATACCGTGAAGCCCGCTCCCGCAGCCCTCCGTGTCCGTTGCAGTATCAGATTGCAGCGGTTACAGTATCCTGATCATTGTCCTGTCTCCCTTGGAACGAGTTTCAAACTCCCTGCCACCTTCTGCACCTTGATCCAGCTCCACGCCACCCTTCAAAATGGAGGCTGATATCAGAGCTGTCTTGCCCAACATCGACCCCGTGATCTCGGAGTACTCCGTGGGCTATCTGACACACGCTTCTACTGCTTGGTCAGATGAGGAGGATCCAACCGGCCCTTCGCCGCTGGCTGAGGCAGCCTCGACCGTCACAGAGCTCTTGCTCTCCGCATCTGGCGGAGTGGATGCCAAGCTAGAGGAGAAGATCAAGCAGCTCGTCGAGAAATGGGTCGAAAAGTATACCGAGGCCAATGGCGGAGAGAGGAGCGGCCCTTCGCTCGTGAAGCGCCTTGATCAGACCTTCCAGGTCAGCTCTCAACGCAACATGTCTTCAACCTTGGCTGTTGCCACTGGAGGTGTTGATCTTGAGTCTGCCAACGTCAGAAAGGTTGAGTCCAAGGTCGACCGCAAGAAGCTTGAAAAGGCAGAAAGGAAGATTGCTGCCAAGCAGCAGAAGAAGGCCTTCAAGACCGTCGAGTACGAGGCATCCAGACTGCTTGAACAACCTGAAGACACCCAGTCTTATGAAGAGTTCTACATGGCCGTCAACCCTCTTCAGATGGGCTCCAGTTCGGCCAACAAGACAAAGGATATCAAGTTGGACAGCATCGATGTTTCCATTGGCGGAAACCGTATCCTCACGGACACCAACCTCACTCTCGCGTATGGACACCGATATGGTCTCGTTGGTAACAACGGTGTTGGTAAATCCACTCTGCTCCGAGCTCTTTCTCGAAGAGAGGTCGCTATTCCTTTGCACATTTCTATTCTTCACGTTGAGCAGGAGGTAAGACAACATATTGCTCCTATATAGTTGGTATATGACTAACTCTATTACCAGATTACTGGTGATGACACCCCGGCTCTTCAAGCTGTGCTCGACGCCGATGTCTGGCGCAAGGTGCTCCTGAAGGAGCAGGACGTAAGTGTTCCACTCCACATTGCTGTATTACACTCTAACAAATACAGCAAATCACGGCACGCTTGGCGGAGTTGGAGAAGCAGCGAGCAGGCCTTGCCGATACTTCGGCAGATGCCGCCAGGATCGATCGCGACAGGGAAACCCAGGACAGCAAGCTTGGAGATATTCAAGCCAAGCTGGCGGAGATGGAATCCGACAAGGCCGAGTCGAGAGCAGCCAGTATTCTCGCCGGTCTTGGTTTCTCTCCCGAACGACAGCAGTACGCCACAAAGACATTTTCCGGTGGTTGGAGAATGCGTCTGGCGCTTGCCCGAGCACTGTTTTGCGAACCTGATCTACTGCTTCTGGACGAACCGTCAAACATGTTGGACGTCCCCTCTATCACCTACCTTTCCGAGTATCTACAAACCTACCCCAGTTCCGTCTTGGTCGTCTCTCACGATCGAGCATTCCTCAACGAAGTCGCCACGGACATTATCCACCAGCACTCTCAGCGTCTTGACTACTACCGCGGTGCCAACTTCGACACCTTCTACGCCACCCGCGAGGAGCGAAAGAAGGTGGCCAAGCGAGAGTATGAGAACCAGATGGTCCAGCGTGCTCATCTCCAGGCTTTCATTGACAAGTTCCGCTACAACGCGGCCAAGTCTTCCGAAGCCCAATCTCGTATCAAGAAGCTGGAAAAGATGCCCGTCTTGGAACCACCCGAAGCCGAGTACAGCGTCAAATTTACCTTTCCCGAGGTGGAGAAGCTTTCTCCCCCTATCGTCCAGATGTCGGAAGTCACTTTTGGATACTCAAAGGACAATGTTCTGCTGCGGGATGTTGACCTGGATGTCCAACTTGATTCTCGTATCGGTATTGTAGGACCCAACGGTGCAGGTAAAACCACAATCCTCAAGCTTCTGGTTGGAAAGCTCGAGGCTTCTTCAGGTCTTATCACGCAGCATCCCCGTCTCCGCATTGGCTTCTTTGCTCAGCACCACGTTGACGCACTGGACTTGTCCACGAGCGCTGTGAGCTTCATGTCCAAGACCTACCCCGGCAGAACAGATGAAGAATACCGACGCCGACTTGGTGCCTTCGGCATCACGGGCACTACCGGTCTGCAAAAGATGGCACTGTTGTCTGGAGGTCAGAAGTCGCGTGTGGCTTTTGCCTGTCTCGCCCTTACGAACCCTCACATTTTGGTTCTGGACGAACCTTCTAACCATCTTGATATCGAGGCCATGGATGCGCTTGCAGACGCTCTCAACGAGTTCCAGGGTGGTGTGCTGATGGTATCTCACGACGTGACAATGCTGCAGACCGTGTGCAAGTCGTTGTGGGTGTGTGATGGCGGTACCGTTGAGAAGTTCCCCGGTGACGTGCAGGCGTACAAAAAGAGAATTACGGCTCAAGCCAACGCGGCTGGTGTTGTCAAGGCTCACTAAGGGGTATCAGGTAGCTCATCGGGCATATGAAATAAAAAAAGAAAAGAAAGCTAAGATACAGGCGTATTTTGCCTTGAGCTTATCTTTCAGTTATTGTGATATACGGGATATTTACCCTGTGCCAAATGCAGTACATGACCCCGCCGGTTGTATCCGGCATGGGATACCGAACCATGTCGTAGCCCCTGACTATCTCAACCGTGTTGAGGGAATGAGATGTATTCACACGTTGATTCAGACATCGAATTGTTGCGGTTCATGCAGTGTAGGGTAGCTCCTTTTTTTTTTTTCTTGAGCGGAGCATCCAACTGGTGACATTTTTACCAGGATATCTTGAGCGGTACTAAACTAGGAAAAAAGGAAAATCTCTAGGGTTATGCGATGCAAGTTATATAATGCTGGTGATCGCTCCGACACCTTGGGTATTGATATGAACATTGCAATGATTGGGTTCTAGATCTGACAACGGGCCCCTGGTTGGGCGGTGGGCTGGCTGTCAGACGTGGCATCGTTTGTGGCAAGACACCGCCCAATAAGCGGTAAATACCTGCAGGCAGCTCCTGTAGGTACCCAAACCGAGACATCGACATTCCAATATCATTTGGATAATTCATGAAAGAATACGCAGAGCACAGGTCACCAAGGAATGATGAGATTAAGATGCAAAGCAAACATGGTCACCTGATCGACCCAACGAAGACGCAAGATGAGATGCAATGAGAGTCGAAATTACCACGAGCCGCTGGTCCGTACAGTACAATTTGCCGCCTCACTTCCCCCCCCCTTATCTTGACCCGGTAAACTGTAATGCCGCTGTCGATCGTGCTCGTTGAGCCGTCTCCTGTCAAGTGAGTTGTGGGGCAAGCCTCTCGTGGCGCCCCGGGCCGTCAGTGGGAAATACGTGGCTGGCCTCCTGGCGGCCCTGGCACCTGGTCTGGGGGACATTTTTTTCTGTCGTTGTTTGTTTGTTAGAGCAGTGCAAATACCACCCGTTTGACAGGCTGCCATTGGCCCGTGGTGAGACGCCCTCGAGAACGGCTGCAACAACACAGACGCGGCGATGGCAGCGTGGCAGAACGGCCTCTCCAGGTCCTAATTACCGTCCGCAAGGCCCCCGTAGCTTTTCCTCTTGTCCAATGCCTTCCCCGTGGTACGTTTCTGGCCAGATTTTTGGCTGGAGCAGGCGGGTTCCTTGCGTTGGCGCCTTGCCCTTCTGGGAGCCGCACGGGCCAGGTGTAGTAAACAAGCGAAAGTGAGCCCCTCCCCTCGTCGCCCCCTTCCCTTGCTGGTGGTGTTGCTGGCCTGCTGGGGCCCTGTCTTGCTGGCTCCCCCCCGGTGGCGGTGAACAATTTCACGTCCCGCTCCAACAAAAATCAACACTCCCCTTGGACGTGTCCGACCACCTTTCTACCCACCCACTCCAGGATTGAAAGCTAGCTCAGCTCTCGACAATCTTTCTCCTCCACACTCTTCTTCCTCCATCCACATCCAACTCAACTCCCATACCCCATCACAACAGCCAACATGCGTGAGATTGTAAGTTTTCCTGTCATTGCAGAGCATCGTCCTCATGGCTTCTGAGACGCGTGCCTTTGTTGCTGCCCCTGATTCTACCCCGCCGACCCGGTTTCCACCGCTTCGACGACAACAAAGCCGCAACGTCATGAACAAGACGAGATATCGGAACAAGATTGCTAACCATGTGCTTCTTTCTCGATTATAGGTCCACCTCCAGACCGGTCAGTGCGTAAGTGCTCCTCTCGATTCCAAATATGTTCTCATGATAAGATTCACTGACAGTTGTCGATAGGGTAACCAAATTGGTGCTGCTTTCTGGCAGACCATCTCTGGCGAGCACGGTCTCGACAGCAATGGTGTCTACGCTGGTACCTCCGAGCTCCAGCTCGAGCGTATGAACGTCTACTTCAACGAGGTATGCGAAAAACCATGCCTGCGCTCGCTTTGTCGAAAAAGCACAAGCAAACTGACACACCATGTAGGCTTCAGGCAACAAGTTCGTTCCTCGCGCTGTCCTCGTCGATCTTGAGCCCGGTACCATGGATGCCGTCCGTGCCGGTCCTTTCGGTCAGCTCTTCCGCCCCGACAACTTCGTTTTCGGTCAGTCCGGTGCTGGAAACAACTGGGCCAAGGGTCACTACACTGAGGGTGCTGAGCTCGTCGACAACGTCCTCGATGTTGTCCGTCGTGAGGCTGAGGGCTGTGACTGCCTTCAGGGTTTCCAGATCACCCACTCCCTGGGTGGTGGTACCGGTGCCGGTATGGGTACTCTGCTCATCTCCAAGATCCGTGAGGAGTTCCCCGACCGAATGATGGCCACCTTCTCCGTCGTCCCCTCCCCCAAGGTCTCCGACACCGTCGTTGAGCCCTACAACGCCACCCTCTCCGTCCACCAGCTGGTCGAGAACTCCGACGAGACCTTCTGTATCGACAACGAGGCTCTGTACGACATCTGCATGCGCACCCTTAAGCTGTCCAACCCCTCATACGGTGACCTGAACTACCTCGTCTCCGCTGTCATGTCTGGTGTCACCACCTGTCTGCGATTCCCTGGTCAGCTGAACTCTGACCTGCGCAAGTTGGCCGTCAACATGGTTCCCTTCCCCCGTCTCCACTTCTTCATGGTCGGTTTCGCTCCTCTGACCAGCCGTGGTGCTCACTCTTTCCGCGCTGTCAGCGTTCCTGAGCTCACCCAGCAGATGTTCGACCCCAAGAACATGATGGCTGCTTCCGATTTCCGTAACGGTCGCTACCTGACCTGCTCTGCTATCTTCCGTGGTAAGGTCGCCATGAAGGAGGTTGAGGACCAGATGCGCAGCGTCCAGAACAAGAACTCCACCTACTTCGTTGAGTGGATTCCCAACAACATCCAGACCGCTCTCTGCGCCATTCCTCCCCGTGGCCTCAAGATGTCTTCCACCTTCATTGGTAACTCCACCTCCATCCAGGAGCTCTTCAAGCGTGTTGGTGAGCAGTTCACTGCCATGTTCCGACGCAAGGCTTTCTTGCATTGGTACACTGGTGAGGGTATGGACGAGATGGAGTTCACTGAGGCTGAGTCTAACATGAACGATCTTGTCTCTGAGTACCAGCAGTACCAGGAAGCTGGTATTGAGGAGGATGAGGAGTACGACGAGGAGGTCCCTGAGGACCATGAGGAGTAAATTTATACCTAGCTCATCTATTCTGTGGTTTGGCTTGCCTAGGTAAAAAGAAAAGTCAGCCTTGATTAAGTTCTATTCGGGTTGTAATTCATGAAAGGGGTTCAGATATCCTCTGCAATGGCCGTACAGTTTAAATGGCAATTGTACGAGACCAATTAGTTGATCAAAAGAAGTACGGATTGTACCAATTCAAAGTTTATTTGTGTCTGCAGTGAATGTTTTGTGTTGCTTGTCCTAAGTCAGAATTCTTATTTCTGATTGATGCTGTTCAATTTTGATACCACAACGTTTAAGCGAAGCAAGTTCAAGGTAACCTTCCAGTTCGTATCTTGGTGAAGTTTTTCTCCCTGCATGCACAGCACGACTGTTATACTAACCCAAAAGTGTGCTTCGTGATGAGGTTCATCGGAGCATAACATTGAATCATCATTTGGCACCATAAGTCTAAAGCCGCCTATAGTCTCTGTATTCGCTTAACTAGACTGTTTCACACAATTAAATAAGAAATAAAGAAATGCTACAAGGACTTCAAATTTTTTTTTTATAGTAATACATTTGAACACTGATGTCAAATTTACATTGGAAATTGATTAGACACGTGATGCTTGTACAAAGTGGTGGGTTGATTGTGTTAGTAAGGAGGTGGACATTGAACTAACTCACTACTTGGATCGCTTGTTTGGAACACTTGCATGGAGAAGAAGGGGAGGGACGAAGGTAAGGGGAGTTGAAAAGAACCTTAAAGACATAGCAAATCTGGACGAGTCACACAAGACTTACAGCGTGATCTATCCAAGGTGGCATGCATTGCGAAGTGATTCTAAAATTTTGCCGTAGGCAGGGCGGACTGGACTCTCCCCAGTCGATCGAATGGCCGTTCTGAAACCCGTTTGATGTCTTTTCTTTTAATCGTGGGTCTCAGCACTTTTTCTGCGGATTCGTCAGATCGATTGGATCACCAATTGCTTTCGATCCAGTGGTTAAATGGGTATATGTCTTCCTCGACTAGAGCGAGCAGTTATCGGATTGGTTTCTTGCAGCCAACGACTCGCTTTTGGTTGACCATATTGTGCTGCTCTGCGACCTTCTCCCATCACTGACGAAGACCACTGCCATTGCCAGGCTCTCTCAATTGGGAGCCGTGGTCGGATCAGTCAATAAACTTAGGGACCAGGCTTTTGATGGTATTTGCAGCGACTTGGTTGAATCATGATTGATACCTCCTAATGTTTACTTAAATTTTTTAGGGGGCGAATTGCGAACACCCTGCCAACTCCAGCAATCACCTATTTTACATGATAAATCATGGAAACATGCTATATTTTAGTGGAACCAATCCCTGCGCTGCCAGTACTTAGACAACTACTTGGTTATCCATTGATGGATCACGTGGATCGATGACTAAGCACAAAAAGTCGAGAGCTTTGAGCTGCATTTTGACCCATGAGCCTGCCACCGACACGCACCCATTGACCCGCGTGGCAACAATTGGGTCGACTCAATGGCTGGCATGTTTGCTCCCAGTCGGGGGAAGGCCTTTGGCCATGCTATTTCCGTTTCGTCAGCCCCGGTGACGATCCCCCGGTTCCTCGCGCCCGCATGGCAAAATGCGACATCACGTACGACCTCGGCGGCTCTTTTCTCAACGACGTCGAAACGACCCTCGAAGCTGGGCCGCACACCCCTCTCAGTGCCCCCCGGCGTGGAGATTACTATCGGCGAGCCAAAGGCCAAGAAGGACATGACCTCATACAAGAAGATCTACAAGAAGACCATCACGGTCAAGGGACCTCTGGGTGCGTTTTTTGCATTGGCCGGAACCAGCCGATAGTCAAATATACAAATCATTGAATATGTTTTATACTGACTTTGGGGTTAGGAACTCTGGATCTCGAAATTCCCGACTTCGTTGACGTCAAGCACGATGAGGAAAACCGCACTGCTATTTTGAGCGTTCAGGACTCAGATATCAAGCAACAGAGGGAGATGTGGGGTGAGTTTTTGACCCCTCTGTTCTGTCTTGTCAGCATGTACCTCTCTAACACGACATCTTTCCCGCAACAGGCACTTCATGGGCATATTTGAGGAATTACATTATGGGTGTTTCGGAAGGCCACACAGCAATCCTCCGTCTCGTCGGTGTGGGTTACCGAGCCAGCGTAGAGGAACGTGGCGCTAAGGAAGAGTTCCCTGGCCAGAGGTTTCTGTGCCTTAAGCTCGGATTCACGCACCCCGTTGAAGAGGGAATCCCCAAGGGCGTCACCGTCACAACACCCTCGCCCACCCGTATCCTGGTTGAGGGCATCGACCGCGAGGTTCTCATGTCCTTTGCTGGACGTGTGCGCAAGTGGCGCCCCCCGGAGCCTTACAAGGGCAAGGGTGTTTTCATTAACGACCAGACGATTAGACTGAAGCAGAAGAAGATCAAATAAACGGGAAGAACTTTGTACGAGGTATTTTTGGTTGGTGTTGGTGTGGCCAACTCGGCGGGACGCTTTTTGCGTATGTATTCTAGTCTCGTGTACAGACGTGTACTATCTGTCATGGCATATATAAAAAAAAGATACTTTGGGTTACTCGCTTTTCATAGAATGCTCTTGCCTTCCCTTTCTGCCTCTACCCAATTATCTTATTTTCCCCTCTCCTCTATTTGATGCATGTTTTGTTTCTTTATGTTTATTTTCCCAACTCTATATTCAAGCCTGCTTTGCGCTGAGCACCTCCTGAACTGCCGCCAGGACCTTGCCGTGGACGGCAGCGGGGGCAGCAATGACGCCCTTGTTGTTGGCAAGGGTTCGACCGACGCTGAAATCAAGACGCTTGCCGTGGATGTCAGTGACTTGACCACCAGCCTCGCGAACGATGAGGTCACCGGCGGCGTGGTCCCAGATCTTCTCCTGGTAGGTGGCCTTGACAGGCAGGCGGAGGTAGATGTCACCAGCGCCGCGGGCAATGGAGCCGTACTTGGCCTGGCTGTCCATGCGGACGCTGGGTTCAGTGATACCAAGCTTCTGAGAGATGAGGGCTTGGTCGTCGTGGGCCGAGTGGCCGGCCTCAACACTCTCGCAGAAGGTGGCTCGGGAGAGGTCTTCGAGGGATCGCATGGAGATGGACTTTTCGGGGGCGAGAGCGCCGGCGGTGAGAGGTCGGCTAGTGGCACCGTGGCCCTGGACGGCGGAGAAGACGACACCACGGCCCTCGTCGGTGGCATTGGAGCCAATGTCGGCAGTCAGACGAGCTGTGTCGTCGACAGGAAGGTTGGGGCAGCCGAGGACACCGACCTTGACGTCGCCATCCACCATGAGGCCAAGGCACACGGCGTACTGGCCGCCGCGCAGGAAACCCTTGGTTCCGTCGATGGGGTCAATGGTCCAGATGCGACCGGTGGCACCGCCTGCGCTGTTGCCACGGTCAAGAAGCTCCAACATGGAGTCAGCGTCGGTAATGGGGCCGCCGAGGAGATCCTCGGAGGCGGTGTCGTCGAGTTTGGTGGAGCTGACGAGGTCCCAGATGGTCTGCTTCAGCTCAGCGTTCTCGCGCAGCTGGGCAGCCTCCTCCTCGGCGACAATGGCATCGTTGGGGAAGTGCTTCTGGAGAGCGGCAATGATGAGGGCCTGGGCGCCAAAGTCGCCAATGGTGACGGGGCTCTTGTCGTTCTTGTCGACGGTACCCTTAGCCTTCTCGTGGAAGACGCGCTTGGTCAGAATGGCGGCCCGCTGGACAGCCAGCTGGGCAATCTGGAGCTCGGAGGCATAGGCGGGGGCAGCCATTGTGGACGAGGTTCGCTGGAGAATCGACGTGGGAATTTGAGAAGAGGAGGAGAGGAAATGGGCAGAGAGTTGGCGGAGGCGGGGGAGGAAGGACGGCGAAAGTAAGATAGCCAGGGTGAGGAGTAGCAGAGATGAGAGAAGGAAACGAGGACTGTATAAGGGCATCAGATACTGACGCAGCGGGTCGTCGGGCGGGTCGTCGCAATCGTGTGGTAGAGTTTGGACGTGTGTGTGTGGGGAGTGTATGAGAGGGACGAGATGAGGTGACGATAGCGGAGGGGCGGGGGTGACGTGGAAGAGAGCGCGGGATGATCCGTGGGAGAGGTGTTTCACCGTGCGTAATAAATGGCAGGGTTGGGATAACGCAATTGAGGCCTGGCATTCATCTATATCTGCATTTGGCGCATGTCATGGCCATGTCTCGCTTATAACGCCTCTCATGACATGACGGGGACGCCTGCGCGTAATTGCCCCTCCATTTTACTCCCAGACGATGCCGCCATGAGGGGCAGCTCCTCCCACTTGGCTTGGCAGCGGCTTGCACTAACATTTTTTCTCCCCCCATACTGAGCACGCCATTCGCGAACCTGATTGGCCCGCCGTTTCAAGGAGCCGGAACAGCGCCTTTCATCGGAGCGTGCTGTCCAACCTCAATCCCAGCCAGCTTCACCCAAAAAAAAAATACACGTCAATTCCTCCCGCCACTTTTTACTCCACCTGCACTCAGTAAAGAGTAACAATGCCCTCATCACCTGCCTCCCTCCGCTCGCTCTACCGCTCCATCCTGCGGGAGCTCCCACCTCGCCCCGTCCTCGCCTCACCGCGCTCGCCGCTGCACGCAAAGCTGCGCGAGACCTTCGCTTCCAACACCGCCTCGGCCGCCAACCCTGACGCCCGCGCCCAGGCCGCCGCTCAAGCAGTCGCCTACCTCCGATCTCAGCGCATGTACGCCACGCTACTGGAGCGCTACAATCCCGGTATGGGCATGGACGAAGAGGAGCGTGTGCGGCTTACGGCTAGGCGAGTCGGTATGGATTTGCCAGTTGAGTACAAGTAAAAAAACAAAAAGGCATAAAAAAACGAACGAAAGTATCTTTGCACACAAACCAGCGATACCGCATCGTCATTATCCGTGGGAGTGCCGAGCATATCACGGCATACCGAAGATGGCATTTGCAAAGCTTGGACAGCCTTGAGAGGTTTTAGGATATTACCACCAGCCTACTCGAACACTAGCACTGCATCACGACATGGCTTGTAAAAACAACGCAACTGGAAAGGCTAAGGTGCAGGAGCAAGAAAAAGAACGGAGCTGTATGAACACAACGGAGAGAAGGAAGCTACCACAGGTCCTGGCTACTTTTGAACATAGGCCAGACTTTTGTACCATCATGTATACAATACATTCCTTGAATGATGATCAATTTAATACTTTGTTCCATGGAACTCCTACAAAAATCTTTGGTGTCTTTTTTCTTGTTTTTTTTTCGTTCAAGATGAAACTGAATAAAAATGATACCCAAACAAAAAAAAAATATTTACCTAAAATTTATAGTTTTAAGGGTATTTGTAGAATTACTTTTACTCTAAAGACTATAATTACCCTGGCCAAGACTGACTTGATGTGTAGCCATGATGGAATGCGTATTTCTATTGCAGTTTATTCCAGGGTTGGATGTGTCCAATGCAAAGACCCAAATCAATGCTACATGTGTCGTCTTCAATTGAAAACGTACAACAACAAAAAAAAAGAAGGTAAAAAGAATCCGTATCATCGTATCTCATTTATGTAATAGGGCGCGTGCCTATGATGCCCTTTACTTGAATAAAAAAGTATATACAAGAACTCGTAGTCCAGATGCCAAAAAGCCCATGTCGAGGCTATGAAAAGGGGTATCAACGGCTCTTTGCTTTGTTCTGTCCCACCTCCTTTCTCTTCCCATTCTTTGCGATTTTTGTGTATGTGAAAAAAAAACCTGTCGCGTGTGCATGTTTCTTTCGTCTAAACCCCGCCTACACCTCCGTCCTCGAGTGCCTCGTCCCACCCGCCCGTCTGGAGAAGCCACTCGCCCAGACGCTCCTTGACATGCGTCATGTTCTCTCCCAGAGAGCTCTTCCACTGATCTTGAACCACCCGGACCTTCTCCTTGAGGTCCTCTGTCAGGCGGTGGTCCTCGCTCTGCCGCATCTGCTGGGCGCGCGAGTTGCGCTCCTCCACGGGGATGGGCTTGCCATCGGGCTCCTCGGCTTGCGTCTCCAGGACCTTGCACTTGGCGTTGACGACGGCCTCCTTCACCTCGTGCAGCAGGCAGAGCAAATTCGTGTGCGATTCGATGAACTGGTACGTGCTCTTCTCGGCGTGGAGGAGCAAGCTGAACAGGTACTGCATTGGGTGTGCGTGGTACGACGGGTTCTCGTCAAACTCGGGGCCGGGAATCTGAATTTGGAAGCCTTCGAGGTCCAGCGGGATGCTGTCAAGCAGCTCGCACAGCGGCGGCGCAATGTCCCAAAACGCTGAAAGCTGCAGAGCCACTCCTCGTTCCACGGCCTCCTCCAGCACAGATCGGAAGTCTCGCGCCCGGTTGAGAACCTCGTTGGCAAAGGCGTACTGTCGCCTAGACAAATCCTCGGCGAAGAAGGCCTCGGCTGACTTGAGCTTCTCGGTGTTGCCAGACAGGCGGTAGGGAGTCATGACAACGTCGGAATAACGGCCGTTGCGGTCGGAGAGGAGATCGTAGATGGCTCGGTGCAGGGACTCGCGCGCTTCGAAGATCCACTTGAGCAATGTCAGTTTCTCCAGCAGCTCTGGCTTGTCATCTCCTTCCTCTTGCGGCATGTCAGCATCGTTCTCTCCATTGTCAAAAAGGTGGCGAGCTAGGTTGTCGAATAAGTCGGTAGCGCGGCCGATGCGGCCAGTCAGCAACTGGTTCAGTGGCAAGACCACTTCGTTCTGGAACAATTCGTATTCCTTCTTTCCCTGCTCCTTCTCCCGGCTGACTTCGTCATTCTTCGCGTCGGCCTCGATAGCAGCTGCGTCCGCATAGCCAATCTTTCCAGCGCCGATATCCTGTTGCAGATTCATCCGGAGAGCTGTTCGACGATCAGCCTGTGCCTTGGTAAATTGTTCGCGGCGCTTGGCGCTCTCGGCAGCAAATTTCTCCTTGGCCACGGTGACTGCAGATATCTCGCTCAGTGCTCGAACTGCGGTTCGAATCTCGGTCAACTCTGGATGGTTGTTGTTCACGGCCGGGTGGTGCCTTGGGTAGGGCGGTGGCATGGTGACAAGACGAGACACGTCAAGATGATCCCGATCCCGATGAGCTGAGGAAACTGGGCTCGAGCCTAAGGGAGTCTGTTGAAAGTGCATAGGCTGCGGTGTCAAACTTGGCGATGCCTGATCATGCCAGCCCGTCTTCTCAGGCGGATATTCCGAAGAAGAACTGGGCTCGCTAGGTCCCCCGTAGCTTCCAGCCTGCTGGTCATCCTCGATCCATTGGGTCTTTGGTACACCCATGTATTTGGACTCTCGTTTCGATCTCTCCATGCGAGACGGTTCCCCCTGGGAATCTGCCTCCCACCAGCGACTTGGCGGTCGTCCACGGGAACTGCCATTCTCGTAATTGTCGCTCACGCTCATACTGAGGATAGGTGATAGCGAAGGCATGTAGTTGCCCGACGACCAGTTTCCGGGAGCTGCACTGCCACCTGGTGATGCTGGAATGCCCGCTGAGCCAGGGGCTGAGTTAGAATTTCCCTCTGGTGCTTGCACAGACCCGAATGAGTTGCAACGAGAGCGTGCAGGTTCCGCCGATCCTGGGGTGAATCCATCCTGGGAAGTATTCGACGCGCGCCGCACCGCGGGAACCATAGGTCGGAATAGATCCCGAGTGAGATCGAAAATCTCCGATCCCATGGCCCCAATAGCACTGGAGTATCTTTCCCTCCTAATCCTCGATTCGCTAACAATAAAGTCTGCAAACAAACGTACACGTTCCGCATCTGATGGAGCCGTCGCTTCCTTCGCAGCGAATGCTTGGAATCGTTCAATAGTGCCAGTTGAAAACTGTTCGGCAGTTTGCGTAATTATCATGTGTTTCGAGATAGGAAGTGACGCAGAAGTAGGTGGACGAGACGAGTCTCGAGCTCGCGAGCCCGATGCAGAACGAGTGTGTGGAGGAGGAGTTGGGAGAGCCTTAGGAGCCATAGTCGCCGAGCTGCTGCCGCCACCATATTGCGCTTGCTTGGATGGATATGGTGAGAACGGCGGGGTTCCCGTATCCAGCTGAGGAAGCTTGCCAGAGGAGACTGCCCTGGGCGTTGAATTTCGAGAGTCCATATTGAGTGAGTCGCCTGTTTTGAGTGAGAGCTCAGGGTGTGGCCGCCCAGCGCTTCGTGGGGTTGACCTCCCAATGGTTGGTTTGCGGGTGAGACCGCTCGAACTAGGGCCGGCGGCACCAGAACCAGAACCAGAACCAGAACTACCGGGTACCACAATATCTGAGATGGGGTTTGGTTGGACTCTTTCATCTATAGAACCGCGAACGCTTTGGCGGGTTCGACTCTCAGTTCGCCTCTGGATGATTGTTTTATCACGGCGCACCGCACCGGTCCGGTTCAAAGCCGAGGCGTTAGGAGAGGCAGACGAGGGCCCGGCTTCAGTATGCTGGCTTGAGCTGCTGGTGCTTGCACTTGCGCTAGCAGTATCAATAGTGAGACCGGGAGATCGACCTCGAGCTGGAGGAGCTGGTGTAGGTGGTGCAACTGGTGCAGCTGGTTGGTTCTCAGTATCAACCCAATCTGCTGGTGTCGGCGGCACAGGCCCTAATGTAGTTACACCAGCGGGAGGAGGACGTCGAGTGGGGGGAGACAAGACAGGCGTTGTTGTCCGGTCCGCCCCTTGTACACTTTGCGATCTGGAGCTTGCAGGAGGTGGTCCAGGTGGAGGTGGGGGAAGAGGCATCCCTGGTCCCCACCGAGTTTGCGACGACGACCTTGATCGAGCAGAGGTTGGGGTCTCAATAGCGCCAGCTGAGGCAGCTCTCCGCGCAGCTGGAGGTCCATTCTGCATGTACATTGGCATAGGAGGAACTGGATCCTGTGGTGACGGCTGTACTGTTGTCTGAACAAACATGCTTTGTCTGTGTGGATGAATGGCCGGGACCGGAGGGTGGTCTGGAGAACTTGCGTTGTGCTCATTAGCATCTCTTCGACGGCTCAATGAAGATAACCCAAAACGACGATCTCGGGAAGGCCCTCGCCCAACAGTCCCTGGGGGAGGAGGGAAGGCTTGGGGTTCTGGGGAAGGTCGGTGGTGCATAATCGGATTGATCCTTGGCGGCGGCGTCGAGGCCGAAGGGGTAATGGGGTTGTAGACATTGGTCACTGGTTGTTGTGGTTGTTGACTTCTCGGTGGACTATACGGCGGCGGGGGAGGAGGTGATACTGAGATGTTAGTCTTGGGTTCGACATAGGGACCAATGTTCACAATATGGCATTGGGCTTACATTGGGCCTCTCCAGCATATTGGATTGACCGATCCGGGCCACCAGCGGACGGGGCGACCCATTCTTGAGGATTGTAGCGCTGAATGGTGCTGGATGGGGTGATAGCGGACTGGAGATGAGAGGGTGTCATGGACACGGCAGAGATGGGCGTGTTGAGAGGATTGTTGTATATGCCGAGTGAAGTTGTAGTTAAAGGATTAAGGCCAAGACGAAGGCGCGAGGGGTCCCGGGGAGAAGTCATGGCGACAGAATGGGGACTAGTTGAGATGTCTTTTCTTAGAAACCTGAAGGTCACGACCTTGTCCGGGGTTTGACGCCAGATGTGACAAAGCCGGGCGATCAGCAATAGCGTCAAAGCCAGCCACTCGGCACCTAGACAAACAAAACTAGCACTGGGCACCCTGTCGCCCGCGCGCGAGCGGGATCAGCGGCTGTGGTGCTGGCAGCAATGGGCGTGGCCCACGATGCGGCTTGTTGGGTGGTGTGCAGGTTTGGCTGTCACAGGTGTACCGGCGCGCGCGCGCGGAGGATGAGGGATGAGACGATGCTCAGACGAGAGGGGAACCAAAATCCGGTACAATGTCGACAAGAGACCAACGGCGAGCGGCGGAACCAGGAGCTCGTTGTGTCAACTCTTTCTGTGCCCCACGCGCGCGCGTGAGTGTGGGCGCTGACCTGCGAGCAGAGGTCGGGGGAGCTGTAGGCTGAACGCCTCGAAAACCCACAGGGCTGCTGCGACTGGCCAGGGCGTCGGATTTATTCGTCCTGGTTCACACAATTCGTCGAGCAACTCTGCGAGAGGGCGAGGAGTGCAAGTTTTTGAGTGAAGAGAGAGAGAGGCTGGGAATTGAGCGACCCCGCGACAGGTCAAGGTGTGGGATGGATCGTATGCCTGACTGATGGTCTTGGCGGCGGCGGCCACGAGGATAAAGGGCAAGGACTACACGGCCAGAGATAGATGAGCGAGGAGCGAGAATAAAGCCCCCCAGGCCCTTGCTTGGGTGGAGAGGGAAAGTTACTGCCAACAGACGAGGGTTGGGTTGGGGGTGTCATGTCACTTTGGGTGGGACAGTCGAGGCGATGGTGATAACGCGAGATCTTCCTTGGCCGGTAGCAACCCGCCGCCCACAACCCATTGCGCGCACAACCCATACATGGCATACAGAGAGAGAGCCGGTACTGTCCCCTTCTGGGACTCGGTGGGCGACCCTGCATGCCACATGCTACGCCAGTACCTCCCAAACGCAAGCGTGCCGACGGCGGCGACTTCGAAATCCCTTCCCTGCGGACTGGGAGCCAGGATATGGCCAAGCCTAGGACGGGGCCACTTCTCTTGCCCTGGTCCAGTTCCATCGTCCGGTGCCGCAACCCCAGACGGGTTTTCTTTTTTTGCACCATCTGCCCTCCTCAGGACGTCATTGGCAAAGTCTGTGCATGTCCCTCCCGTCCCGCCGCCAATGTCATTCACTTGCATGCCATGTACAGTACGACTGGCCCAACACTTCCTCGCATAGTCCCCTGAGCTGAGGGACGAGTCGCCTTCGCCCAGCAGGATGTGAAGATCCTTGCAGCATGCTTTAGCTTTCCTAGCCCGCCCGTCCCCTCCATGATCCTTTCCGTTCCAGGCAGGGAACCGTCGCTGGTGACTGAGTGGATTCTTTCAAGGTCAAAACAGAGTGCGTCCGCCACGCCCCAGTTTCTCTTCTGCTCGTCCATGAACCCGCCCCGCTGGTGCCAGAGATGGTGGGACAAGTGGCCAGCTCTCCCCTTCTATTGGGTCGACGCGCCGCACTCCAGTTCTATTCTTAGCTATTCTCAGCACGGGCCAGGGTTGCCATTGGTCGCCTCCGTCTGGCCATGCGGGTGAATGTGGACGTCGGCGCTTAATGGTGCGTCCCATGGTTGCGTCCATCACATCCCGTCCGGGCAAAGGCTGCGCTGCGAGCCGATGGATTGGGGTCATCGACGGAAAACGGCAATGCCAAAAGGGCAACGCTCGCATCCTTTGTCATTCTTGCAGAGGCTCTTCAGGCACCTACCGCCCCATTGCGGCGAGCTCATGTGCAAGGGTTAGCCTCATGGTAGTCACCGCTTGTCCACCGGAGAATTTGCTAGTGAGATAGGGCAAGAAAAGAAACGAGGACAGGAAAAGCACAAAAGAAACGGTTATCAGGCCACCGGTCATGCTAAAGGTACACGGACCCATGACTACCATATTCGCTTGGCATCAACTTTTTTTTTAACCTGTTCCTTCTTTGACCAACTAGATCAACAGGTATTCAGAGTTCCGGATGGTGGGTGGATCCTTGCACCTCAACGATCGGAACCAACGGCGGCGGCGGGTTAGAAATTCTCAAGAGTTTCTAGGAGCAAAAAAGTCACGGATCGACGAGTGGCCAGGGTGAGTGACCTATTTCAGGAACCAGCTGACCCTCCCCGCTTCCGGATATTGCTCCCCCTCCTCCATAAAGCTTTGTGGCGGACCCCTCGCTCCCATTTACGGTGTGACGATGCCTTCATTTATAAAACTAGACGCTCGGTCCGTTGGCCAACCCAGGCCCTAGCTTATCATCCGCCATCCGACTCGTCGCTTTATCACGGAGTTCATGGGGCCCCAAGAACGTATCCCGGTCCGGCCGAGTGGCCGCTGATATTTATAGATGGGAGGCGCTTGTCGCGTATCTCGGTTCTGACGCGGCACCAACCAACAGCAATAGATTTAGTACAGGTAAGAATTCCAACTTAGCGACTTCAGAAGGATTGACTGCAAAATTCCCATGCGTCACTCTTCGAGTGGTGCGCTGTCCAATATTCGACATGGATATGCTGTTGAAATACCTACGTACTATACGCAATCCATCATTGAGATCCTTTTGGCTTCCTAAAATGGGACGATAAGACTGCCAACAGCCGCGAGTAATGAAGCACGCACATCTGACTTGGCTGGATACCCTATACCGTCATCGTGAACCAGAGTTTGCGGCTGAGTACGTATTCAATGCATGACGCGTCTGGTCTTTATGACTAATCGTGCAAAGAGTATGAGAAATTATATGCGAAATTCATATGTCATGCGGTTTTCTTTTGAAATATCTGAGAATGGATTCGCCAATTTCCGTCCCTGACTTCTCCCAAGTCAAGGGAATGTCAGAAGGCTTTATGCTCATACTATTGTACCAAATTCAAACACAAAATTTGCAGTGCGGTTTTTTTTTTCCCCAATCCAACAAGCACTACTCCAATACCAGAATAATCCAACACGGAGACTTCGAATCCTTTCCGAGATTCACTTCTGACGGTGCAACCCGAGGCTGAAGTAGAATCTCGATCTCGGTTGCATTGGGGCGAGGCTGGGGTTGGCCTCAGGAAATGAGCCCCACAATACCAAAGGTGGGGCACGAGGCTCAAGCAAAATTCTAGAGGGTTCTGATTCTTTCACTTCTCCATTCTTCATCCATTCCCCTTCTCCTCCAAAACCGCAAATTTCTTTCCTCTTTTTCCTTCATTCTCTTCACCCACCCCAATCCTCTTTACCACTCTGCCTCAGCAGCCTCGCGCATTTGTAAGTACCATAAGCTCTTTTTAACTGCTTCGACGTCTGTTTTTTCACGCTGCTGCGTTCTATGATGAGATAATCAGCTGGCACCAGTCATAGAGTGACTTGTACTCCCTTCATTGATGACCTATATGCTGTGGTCTAAGACCATTTCTGACATTGCAAAATCTTGATCTTTTTTACACCGTTTTGCTGCTACATTTGCGTTGAACAATGCGGCTAACCGTGCTCTCTCAAGCTTTAGACACTTTCCCCGCTTCACGTTGCTCCCCGAGCCCCCGACTCGCACAATGGTTCTGCACAACCCCAATAACTGGCACTGGGTCAACAAGGACGTGTCAGCATGGGCCAAGCAGTGGTTTGAGGACAACCTGCTCAAGGTCGAGGCCGAGAATGGCGACGTTAAGGCCAAGATCAGTAAGATTCAGAGCATGGATGGTGATGTCGATGTCAGCCAACGTAAAGGCAAGGTCATCACCATCTTCGATGTGAAGGTTGTCTTGGAATACTCCGGTAAGGCAATGCCGTGTGCTTGATGTCGCTGTCGGGAGCTGACCTGTCCCATAGGTTCTGCCCCCGGAGAGGACGACGTGTCTGGTACCATTACTGTGCCCGAGGTCGCCCACGACACCGAAGAGGATGAGTACGTGGTACGTGATGCTCCCTTCGTCCTTGTGCCTTCGGTGTTTCGTCGTAGAATATAGCTAAGTGCCTCGTAGTTTGACGTAGACATTTTTGCCGAGTCCAAGGAAAAGCAGCCCGTTAAGGACTTGGTCAGGTCCAAGCTTGTGCCCCAGCTCCGTGAGCAATTCCAGAAGCTCGCTCCAGCTCTCATTGCTGAGCACGGCAAGGATATCCAGCACGCCCCTGGTTCCAACCCTTCGAGCGGCTTCACGACCCCCAAGACCATGCCCCAGAATACCCCTGCCGCAAAGTCTGCTCCCAGTGTCACCGCACAGACCAGCAGCGGTGGTGTCGTTAATACTACAACCGTAACCGACAACGAGGAGTTCCGTACTACTGCCGAGGAGTTGTACGAGACGTTCATCGATCCCAACCGCTTGGCTGCTTTCACTCGATCTCCCCCCAAGGTTTTCGAGGGCGCCAAGACGGGCGGCAAGTTTGAGCTCTTTGGCGGAAACGTTTCTGGCGAGTACCTTGAGCTGGAGAAGCCCAAGAAGCTTGTGCAGAGCTGGCGCCTGAGCCAGTGGCCCGCCGGCCACTACTCCAAGCTCCAGATCGAGTTTGACCAGAATGATGTTGACCACGTCACCGTAATGCGCGTCACCTGGGAGGGTGTTCCCGTTGGCCAGGAGGAAATTACCAAGCGCAACTGGGTCGAGTATTACGTCAAGAGCATCAAGACAACCTTTGGGTAAGTCGAGCCATCCATGATGATGATTTCGCCACTGACATTTATCAACTAGCTTTGGCACCATCTTGTAAAAAGTTATACGGAAATGGTGGAACGGAGTCAAGGAGTCCTAGGCGACAGTAGACTTATGAAATCGAGGCGCCCTACACGAGGGTAGTACCGGGGATGGCGTTGCTACCGTGGTGGAGGATGGAAGACGCGAGCGCGTCTTCAATGGTCTGCGGAAGGCCAAGAGGCGCGCAAATACGATGACTACGAGAGAATTGAATAACGAATAAACGGAACATGCCTCGCCCACGGGCCCCAAATATGATCGAGCCATTTGTTGATGAAATGCGCTGCGAGGAAAACAGGCTCGCTTTCTTTGCAAAATGTAGATTTTTGATGGATGTTTATATGTATCATCAACATCCATAAGATTATGACTAGAGCTCACGCTTTGCTCTTACTTTGTCCGACGTCGTCGTTCGACAGCTGGCTCGTCTCCCCTGCTACCGAATTTGTAGTTTGACACAAAGACATCAGCAAGGTTGTCCCAGAAACCCATATCATACAAATTCTCTACATCCCTTAGTCTCCATATTCTTTCCCATGGTCCCTCTCCTGGCGTACGGCTGTTCTCCCTGGGTGGCTGCCCATCTATTGTTGTGATCAAGATGTGCTCTGGCTTAACGGGCCAGCGAGTACAAGGGGGTTCGATTTGTGGATTCTTAGTCCAGTTCAAAGGCGCTGGACGGCGGAAAGCATAACCGTCCTGCATATCTTCCTTCCATTCAGTCCACTTGAGTGTTTCGTTGGTCGTGGTGCCACAGTACACCAAGTAGAGTGAGTAGATGAGGAGGCCCCAGACGAGAGGGGAAGTGAGAAGAGCAAGGAGTGTTATGGCACCGATATTGACATTATCTTGGATTCCCCAGCCCCATGTACCGAGGTAATCCTCCCAGGGCATGTCTGTTGGTGGCCAAAAGGTCCAATTAGGATCCCGCTCTTTGATGCGCTCCACAAGGACTGAAAGCCCGAGGAGACCGCCATAAGTACACAGCAGAGCAGTAGACACGAGTAGGAGAAGGAACCAGTGTTGGTTTCCGTAGCCGACGCACGAGTTGATAAAAATACAGTGGTGATCCGTCTTAGCAACACACCGTTTGCATACGCTGCAGTGCTTGGAACGGGCCGGTTTGAGGATGCGGCATGTGCGGCATTCATGGCCGGGGCGGAAAAGGGTGTGATCATACGGATAAAGGGAGAGATGATAGTTGACGTTTTCTGGCGTGATGTAACCAGGATCGCTTGCGCAAGCCAGGTACAGAAATGTGTATGGCATGGCAACGGCTACGGCCGCGGTGAACTTGGTGAAGGTGCCGATTTTTGGCCATATGTGTGGGAGGTACATGTATTCTGAACCAATCAAGAGAATAACAAAGAATCCCTAAAGCAGTTAGTCTCCAGGTGTGCGATGAAGCGCAATGAATCTTGACGAGACGTACCACGACGGTCCAGTGTCGATCATGCATTATGTAGGTACCGAATCTGCTCAAATGCCGCGATATCCTACCGCCACTGAGGATCTGGTCAATGGCCAACACAGCCTGTGGTATCTGAACCCATAGCAGCTTGTGAAGTTTGGCAATAGGAGTTCGTCTTTGCGAAGGAGCGAAGTTAGTACCAGCCTGTTGATCGATGCAGACGCAAAGCCTACCTCAGTGCAGGTAATCTCCCAAAAAAGGCCACAAAGACCATGAATGAGACGAAGAGAATGAAATAGACGGCTGCCCTGAAAGACATTGCGTTCAGTGTTCGTCAACAGACTTATACGTAACCACGGGACAGCCAAAGCGATTTCAAGTGTTAAGGATGCGCCACCTGCGAGAACTTGACAACGGGGTTATATAAGTTGAGGCTCAAACGCTCTTCCTAGGCAGCCATGGCCAATGAAACGAAGCCAAAAATCCTAGAATCCAGCCTTTGCGGTTTGACGGGACAACAAGCTCTCAAAATACTGAACTCAAAGAATACGTCGTCACTTTGTGGCTTTGCGCCTTGTCAGCACAGCAGGCGGCGAGACAAGGAACCTGCATATGCATATATCCGAAGCCAATGCACGGATAGCTTGATAAATCTGGCCACCTCTTCCCTGCGGCACGTGATCGCGCGCTTGAGAAGACCACGCGCTCCTTTCAGTTTGAGGGAGATGATACGGAGCTCAGCGAATGTCAAACCAATGCGCAAAAAACGAGAGGAGAACGCCCTGGTCAAAGACCTTGAGTCTGAGGGGCCGTAGTTTTCGCTTGTATCCCTCTATGGTGTTTTTTTAGCCAATATATCCAGGATATCGGCGTTCCGGTAACACCCGCGCGACAGTTTGGTGCCCAACACCGTCAACCCTGGACGCGACTATTGATGCGGCCCATCTTAAAGTGGCAGCCAGTCGTCGATCAAGATGGCGGCAGTGACGTATAATGGCGTCGCGAGCGCTGAAGGAGGAAATATATTCAAGGGCATGAATTTCTGGGTAGCGCAGCGCATCCCGGCCAGAAGTCATTTTCTGGAACAGATTCTGGTGCGTTTCCTGCATTTCCTTAGCTTTACTCAATATCTGACCTGACCTCTTATAGTCAAACGGCGGAACAGTGGTGCCTCTTGAGAAGCAGGCAGATATTCTCATCGCAGATCATGTCAGGTCAAAATTTGCACCTCAAGGTTCTTACTCATGGAAGTACATAGAGGATTCTGTGAAAAATGGCATCGCCCAGTTGAAGGATCGTTATCTGATTGGACTTGATCCAACGCTGCCCAGGCCTGCAGGTGGAGGCGCTGGCGCCAAAACCACTCGAACGCCTTACACCAAAGCTGATGATCAAGCGTTGGCGAAGTGGGTGCTTACTCACGGGGCAGATCGAGCAGGAAATAAAATGTACCAAGAGTTTGCAGCCCAGGTATGAAGAATGTAGCAGCAGCAGGGATTGGGACTGATGACGCTGACACCAACATAGAACCCTCGGCATACTTGGCAGTCATGGCGAGACCGCTTCGTCAAGAAGTTGCAAAATCTCCCAAGACAAACCTTGGAAAGGATGGCTGAATTGGCTCCGGAGGAACCTGCTGTCACAGAAAGTGGCCAAGCAGAAGAAGACCCCGAGACAGGGCCTCAAGAACCCACGAAGCAGCCCACTCCCCAGCCTCGCAAGAGAATAGAAGCGCGACAGACCAAAAGAGTAGAACCGCTGGAACTCAGCCTTTCGCCAGCCCCCGAGCCTACTCCTCAGGCCACGAAAAATATCCAACCCAATGGCCGGCAACCTATCGAAAACCCAGATGAGACTAATTTGGATTACGAGAGTATGAAGAATAAATTCTATCAAGACCTGGATGAGTACATGGCTGCAATTGAGGCAGACATTAAACTACATCCTAAAATTTCAGGTCGAACGATTGAACTTTACGACCTTTCCATGGCAGTTGAGGGACGGCGGCAAGAAAGTAGCTCAGGTGTACTTGATGAGGATGACTGGGCTCAAATCGCGGAATCGCTTGGGTTCTCCCCCCAAGACGCTGATACAGTATCTCAATTACGGCAGTGTTTTGATGAAAGCCTGGCAGAATTCTTAGATATGATTGAAGACTACAATCCGGACGGTGTCGTTGGCGAAGCAGAAGCCCAGGCTGAGCTTGACGGCCAGGTGCACAGTTCTCCTCACCAGAATGATGGCTTCTCAAATGATGAGGAATCTGGCCAACCACAGGAAAGTGACTGGGTAGAGGAATCGCCTTCACATCAAGCCCTGGTGAGACACCAGCACAACTATATACGGTCGTCACCACCGATCAGAACAAAACGACCTCTAGATCAGCTGCCATTAACCTCATCAGGGCCGCTAACCAAGAGATCACGATTCGATAAAGAGGCAGTCATTCCATCTACCCCAGATCTGGAGGTTGGTGAGGGTCGGCGAGTTCCCTCCACTCAATTCTTGTCGCCGAGCATCCGAAAGAGCTTAATGCGTCAAGATTACGTGGATGCCAGCGAAGCATCACAGCAACTCCCACCCCTCCCCCCAGCAGATGACGATGAACTGGAAGACGATGACGAAGCAGAGGAAGAGGAAGAAGAAGCAGAGGAGGAGGAGGAGGAAGATGAGGAGAAGAAGGAGAAGAAAGGAAACCCAGAACCAGAGGTTCAATTTCCACCGGAACCCACCATGCAACGGTCCCCTGTACTAGACACAGGAGGTGGTGCTATTGAGAATACGCCGTCTCAACAGCTCCGTTTCGAAGCTCTGAATCCTAGCCCTATTCCATTTAGTCTCGAAAGGCCTTCTCAAACGAAAAGGAAAGTATTTGGAAGATCTATTTCCAACCCTGTCCAGATTTCAGAGGCTGGCCCGTCAAATCAGCGTCAAGAACCGATTGCAAGACGAACAATAACTCCTTCGATGAAACCCTCGGCCACTGTTGTAAACAGCACCAAGGCTCCGAGGCGCTCACTTCCTTCTTCCTTCAAATCCGAGAATACCACTCGTGAGTCTGCTTCCCATCAAGAACCACCAGGCCCACACCAACTGCCACCCCCAAAACAACAACCAAAAGCACGCTCGGCGCCCCAGCCCACCCCATCCGCATCGAACCGACGCGATATTGACCATTGGATAAAGTATTATGAACGCCTTGGTTTCTCGCGTTCTATCATTGTCAAAGGCCTCAAGTGCACAACTCTTACCCCTGGCACTCAAGCTAGTATCGTGATGCAGAATCTTCAGCAGGGAAAGGGCGTGCCTTCCAACTACGAGGGCGTCTGGACGGACCGTGACGATACCGACCTTCTGTTCATCGGCTCTATCGACTTTGGCCGGGAGCCAGTCGGGCCAGTCGAAGAGCGCCAGTACAAGCGGGCGCAGAAAGCAGCAAAGCGGCTTGATATGAAGCACAAAGACAAGAGGGTTCAATTAAGAAGGGCATTTCTTGAAGCGCAAGGGATGGATGAGCAAGATGGCGAGGCGGGTGAGTAGGAAATCATCCGCTGGCTCTATTCGATTTCATGACCCGAGCTTCTTGCACGCTATATGGTTCTTACCTACTTTATTTATTTATTTTGTTTTAGTATTAGCGGAAAACTTTGAAAGGCGTTGTTTTGTGAATTCGGGTTGGGAGTAGATACCCAAGAATAGTTTGTTAGATCAGAAATGGTAGAAAATTTTGACACTGGTTCCATGGATGTGCAAGTTTTAGTTCCTTGAACACCTGTAAGAGACTAGAATGAATGGTGATATCGCTATCTGAGACCCTAGATGAGGAAATTCAGCGCCCGGTCGCCAATCTTATCGCCACCTCTAAGAACGCTTGCTTCAGAGTAATCCCATTGACCCAACGTTTTCGAAAACCAATTTCTCACTCCCCGTTTGAACCCATAGTCTAAGATATAAACAGCCCCAGAACGCCTCTCGTGGTTCCCATTTTTAGCATCTTTCTCAGAGATATCGATACCCGTATTCCTTTACCGCAACCAACTAATTAGAATTGTGAATGGCTTTGTGAAAATATTTTTCAGTAGCAGTGTTGTTGAGGGTATCCGAAAATTCATTTCTGCTTAAACCGTGATGCCCAAAAAGAGATTCCGTAAATGCGAAGATAATGTTTTTGTGTCTGACCACATTGGAGACAACAAAGCCGGCAAATTCACCTATGTTAGAGTAAGAAGGTGTCTGACCGATTTGTAGTAAGTATAACGAACCTATCACAGCAAGCCAGAGATTACGTCCAATGGACGGCTGAAGCCCGTACGAGCCCAAGATGAGAGATGCAACTGGAAAAGCGAAATGTGGCCATAGATTATAAATGTTCAGGCCGCCGAAAATAAAATTGCCAAATTTCTTAGCAGATGTGGTTGCAGCTTCAAGTGTATCGATGATTTCCTCCGCTTTTTGTTGTGCTTCGCTGAGGCGCTCCTCGTAGTGATCAAATTTGTCAAGTAAACCGTCCGCGATATCTCCAAGCTTCTCCATGCCCTATACTGGATTAGAAAGTAACTTCGATGTCAAGCCGCTGACTCACAGCCTCTATTTTAGCCTGATTCTGCAAAATATCTATCGTTTGCGTTTGTGTTGCATCCTGCGCTCGGTAAGTTGGGTAACTTCTCAATAGGGGTCTAACTCACCATCTGGGCTTGGAGGGAGATGGAAGACGCCAGTGCCGCGGAAAATACGGCAGTGAGTGATTCAAGTTCTCGCGTTGTGACTTGAGATACGCCTTGAAGAGCTACGTCGTAGGAAGCAGCCACCTCTGCGGTTGTATCCATGGTTGTGCGGAGGAGCCGTGTCAAGATTTGCTGTAGGTTTTTTGCATCCTCTAGGCCTCCTTTGACGACCTCGTCAGACTTATGGTCGCATGTCAGCACCAATTTTTGGATTTGAGCTATACAAACCTACCTTCATATGGCTATGCAAATGATTCTCAACATGTTTCCCAATGACGTCAATCTGGGCTCTGAGCTGGTCGACTTCAGCGGCAAAAGTATTTATGGAGCCGGCCGTGCCATGGAGAACGAAATTGATAGATGCAAGTCTTTCTTCAAGCTCAGACTCGATCTGAGTGGTCAATCTCTCTAGAATCCTAGTCACTCGCTGATACAAATAAATGTGATGAGCTTCGGATCTGTTAGAACAAAAAGTAAAGGGAGAAATTGGACCTCAAACCTTTCTCATTGTCTGCTCGAGCAACTTCACAAAACCTCAGCGCTTTGTGCCGATAACTAACCCAAGTATTCCAGGCAGAATCAGACTGAGCGAGCCCCTCCAAGCAGTTATCGATCTCCTGTGTCGAAACGTGGAGTTGTGGATGCTTAGGGATAGGGAGTGCAGCCAAAATAACCTCGCGGAATTTGGAGCATGCATAGGGGATGACGAAACTTCCTCTTTCTAGATCACAAATGGCAAGGCTGGCTGCGTACGAGTCGACGAAATCCCTTGCTGCTCTTCCGCTGTCTAGATGCACGGTGGCTTCATCCTGGCCATCCAGAAGTTGGCAGTTGTTTACCAGTAGACGCGCAGCAATACGATGACAGAGGGGCTCTGATTCTAATTCCTCAAGCTCACTCAGAGCAATGGTGTACATGTTGGATAGTCTTTGCTCTGGAGGGTTGGCTTGAGGGGAAATATTGCCAGGTGTCGGCTGGCGCACAAAGGCTCCCACTCCTTATAGCACTGTCAGTACGCTTCCCACAAGCCACGCAGGGTTTCTCATACCATTGAAGGGTCGCTCCAGGCCCTACAAGAAGCACTGACCACCATCTTGGAAAAAGGAGAGGAAGAGGAGAAGACGAAGAAAGAAAACCCCCTTGTGCAGCATATTCTGCAGTTTGCCGAACACGCCCTATATGATTGAAACGAGATGGTGGAGAAGCCCGATCTTGGCCCTAGTTTTGTAGTCTGCTGGAGTTTAACCCGTAGAATGGCCGACTTTTCGCGACTTGGAGGAATTAAAGGGGGAAGGTGGAAGGTGAAAGCGCGAGAGGGGCGCTGCTAACTGATGAAACAGCCCAAATTTGCTCTTTGGAAGAGGAAGGAGCAGAAAGTGGGAGTAGAGGACTTCTAGCCCGCCTCTCAAATGTTTGCTCGGTTTCTTCCCGGAGCAAACTAAGCAAACTAAAGAAAAAAAAGAGCAAACGTGTCAATTTTCAGGCCTTGGCCGCATAGTTTAGTTTTGGCATCAAATGATAATTTTCTTCAATCTACAATTTGTTACCCGTGAGCACTCGAGTATGTCACAAACAATCACAGCCTACAACATGAAAAGCGCTTCTCCAAAATTCCGAGCTTCTGGTTGGCTTTTTATTTACTGACCATTTTACGGGGCTTGCATTGGATTACATGATTCGCAGAAGCAAGACCTAGACGGTCACAAGGCTTGCGTCCTCTCGAGATGAAAACAAGACTCGCAAGCTAAGATGTTCATCCTACTCCACTCACATTGGGACCAGCCTTTTGTTTGTACCACTATTTTTGTTAATACTACTGCATAATGATAGGCATTTGTCCTTTGTTTGCAGCTGCATGATGTGTCTAAAACGAGCCTTGGATAGTGGGCTCGGATGCTGCTCTGCCCATCATTCCAGGGCAAATTTCGGCGCTTATTCATTTCATGTGTATACAAATGATCGGGAGTGGATGCAAATAGAAATTCCGAGCTGTATAAATACAACTGGCCGGATAGGCTAGTTTGCTTGAGATAGTGTCCCCATGCCCGCATCCATCTGTCATCATTGCGCATCTCGGCTAACAGCTGCCCCCTCCTACCAAGTTTCAAATGCTGCGCATTCCCACACATATGGGCTGTGCTCATTGGCAAGCTGTGCGGTCCTAACCGGAAAATGTATGCGGTCGCACTTCAATTCAGCTCCAGGCAATTTAAGCTTACAGAATTGCCATTCAAGCCCCCGGAAGACGGTTGACCACGACTGTACGGATCATGCCTCCTCCTTTATGTATTCATAAGTTCGTTGCATCTCAACCCAGGATACATAGAAAGTCAGCAGCTGGATATCGCGCATGTCTGAAAATCTGGCTTGCAGGATACACGTGCAGCTGCGCATGCAGCCTGCCGGTAATTGATGCATGACTACGTGTTGAATATTTCTGCCTATCAAGTTCGATTGGCCAAGCGTAGATGTATCGAGACATTATGTAACGCAAACGATGCATACAGGGTGCTCACCGGACAACGGCCTGCTAACACCGAGTCGTACAAAAGAAGTGCCTATCCAAATAGATAATAGAAAATATGGTAGAGTGCATGTGAATCAAGAAGTTTCAGCGGAAAGGGAAAGGAATCAAACTGTCCACTTGCCAGACCGGTTCTAGTTATTCAGAAAAATGATTGCGACCCATGCTACGATTTACCATACAGTTCCATCGAATATTTGCATCATGACTTACTTCTCCCCGCTTGTCAGCAGTGCGGAAACCTACCCAGGCGGTAGGACAAGCAGCTTGTCTATTGGAGACAAGATACAACGCCGGCGAGAAAACTAAAAACCCAACGCGGTTGGACGGCATAGCGTCAAGGCAGCCCGCATGCTTAGACTTCTGCGGCGACCCCGTGCTTTTTGCATCGAGGCGCTCAACGGCCAATGGCAGACGAGCGAAAGGTCGCACTGCGCAGCCAACTGGGAGGATTTTGTGAGCTGTCACCCCCCCCCCCGCGTCGTTTTCGATTATTCACGAGCAAGAATGATCATCATAATGTCGCTAGGTCATCAGCCGGTTCGCATCAATACCTAGTAGCCCAATCCAGTCCCCCAATCGCGGAATTCCAAGCATATGCGGCAGGGCGTCGCATCCAGCACGTCAACCGTTCCAAGATTAGCGACGAGCTTTAGGTTCCTCTGGCTCTGAGTAAAGATTCACTAACGGGAAACGGCTGCAAGCATATTCCCGGGACGATACTTACTTACATCAAAGGGTGCAGTACCACACGGAGGCGGGAGGCCGCGCAATTCAGCGGTGAGATATACGTGAGGACCAACATCAAGTATGTGCAACTGTCAGAGACACACGGCATGCTACGCCGGTGGCCACGTTCGGCAGGTCGTACAGGTGTGGTGATTGTTGATTGATAGTGCCCAGGATTCGGAGCGTCTAGGCCTTCTTTTTTTTTCTGGGTCGAGAACGGTTATCAAGCCCGATTCCGATTTCTCACGCGACCCAACAGATTTATCCAATCGATCCAATCGAGCAAAGTGTCAACGCGACCCTGGACGTACAGAGAAAACGCCAACCTCCATCATCGCTGGCGTCCCCAGACACAAAGGCCATCAACCGCATTTTATGGCTGACGGGGACGACTCGGCCCCTCACCAGGCCCAATTGTATCCTTGCTTAAAGCTGTCTGCCCCGTTTACACTTAGCGACCCGCCAGCTCATAGGGCCCTGCCATGACGCTCCCTTGCCGAGGATCGGGACAGAGCCGACCCATCGTACGGTTTTGATGCCTTGACCCACTGCAGAGACCAAACCCCGTCAACATTGACGGGCTGCGCTCCCAGCATTGGCATTTTCCAGCGCTCCGGTTCTTTGCGGGCGTGGAGCGGTCAGTGAAAGGACGGGATACGCAGACAGGAAAGGTGCGTCCAGGCCCTCGTTTGTCTGGAACAGCGAACTGCAGCCGTGCGCCGCTGTGCGTCGTGAATGTCATCTTGACGGCAACACAGGGGTCCCCCCGCTCCCCCTCGCACTTTGGCGCAGAGAGGCTAGCACGCACGCAAGACGGGTCCCCAGCACAAGCCCAAAAGCAGTTGCCGTTTGGCGGCGACGGTTACTGTGCGTGGGTGCGGGCCCGTTGGGGTCCGTTGTAATTCGCTGGCTTGTCCCACCGAGCCTCTCACAACATCGCGGCAGCGTTTGACCAGTCCTCGGTGTCGAGTATCACTCTTTCCTGTGTACTCGACAAGGCGGAATCGCTCATCAGCCAGTGGCGTGCGCTGTTATTAGACAGCCCCCCGGACGTCATTCAGAGCAAACAAAAAGGAGCGGAGACGAAAATTCGGACCCGACGTAGCACAAGCAAGGAGGCAGAACTAGTTTGCTCGAAAGTCAGCTATTAGGCCGACCGTGGCGGATCGCATGGAAAGTCTTGACTGTCATAACCAACACTACCGTTTCTAGCAAATCTACCAAGGAAAAGGTATTTGAGCAGTTTTGGAAGATCCCCCGGCCAAACTCACGCCGACGACAGGACTGCAACGAACGGGACTCCGCTGGGAGTCAAGCGCAGCGCCGAAACGAACAAGAAGATTGTACACCTCAGCTGCAATGTGTGTACAAATTGATAAGCAGTGGACCTGTGGCCACTACGGATTTCACAGCATCAGATGGTGCAAGGAGGCACTTAAGAAGTGCAAAGGAACTCCAGCTACGCACGAGATGATCTACATGCCAGATAGATGTGACGACTGCATACGAAGGGACACTCTCCCAGCCCCGCTCACTATGAACTGAGAATGCAGGATGAGATGTACCATGGAATGGGGACAGGTACAAGAAGCATGACACTGAGCCAAAACGGAATCGCGGAAAACATGTCACTATGTTAGGTATCTTTTGCTGCACCGGTGAACACTAAATCTTGACCGGTAAATCATATCGAGTTAGATTTTCGGAACGAAAGCATTGAAACAGTAAAGTGTCACCACCATGCTATCTGCAGATGCAAGTGACAGGTTAGAAGAAACGACTAGGGGGGGGGGGATGCGCCGCCTCCCCTGGGCAAAGACAAGTGAAGAATGTGAAAATAAGAATATAACTGCCCTGATCCCCGGAGCCGCATTTCTACACACACCAAAAACTTGCCGGTCCCTGGAGATTCCGGAGATCCACACCCAAACACACAGTAACCAACCCACAAGATGAGCGGCCTCGTCACCATCGAGAACTGAAAGATGACAGCGCATGGGGCGACGCAAGCTTATGGGTTTCTATCTACCAAGCCGGTACCAGTTTTCGCCGCCACTGCGGCGGCGAGCACATCGGATTGGCAGTTCTGGCGTGGTAGTGACCTGCCGGAAAAGCACGAGCAGGCCGAGCTGAGGCTCTCGCGGTCGCCACAAAGCTCTTGGAAATCTCCCCGGGCAGCCCCAGCCGTGCTTCACCCCCTCCCACATTCCTTGGAAGAGATGCAGTGGCAAAGACTTATCGCTGATGTGAGCTTCTATGCATCTCATTTGCTTAGCGTGCCAAAAACATGCCAGCAATCTCCAACTTGATAGTTGTCTGGTGGAACGCCATTGATCTTTGCCTCGCCCGCATCTTGAGTTCGGCGAGGCTGGACCTTGTGCTGGCTCTGGGGAACATCAAGATTCTTACCATCTTATCAGTGTGGTTTTCTCACCGGCGCAGTCCCAGGACCGGCAGCGGGCAGCGGGCAGCGGGCAGCAGGTAGCGAAGCAGCCTTGACGGAGCCACCTTTGAACATGGTATACTGTGGATGATCTTGCTTTTGCAGCTTTTTCTCGCCGCCAACAGCCGGGTTGATCCGGAAGAATTCTGCACGATCGATACGTGCAGCGGAAATGATAGCGTTACAGTCTTCGCCTACACTGGCCAGGCGGAACCAGGCACAAGCAGAATATGAAGGCTGGGGAATTGGACTCGAGGTGTTGATTGGCACGCCTACCACTGTGGCGAGAATCGAGTGCCGGGTGAGGGCGGCATAGATGATGAGTCGGAGCAAGGTTTTCACAATCGAATGCCCTCCAGTAGCCCAGTCCAGTAGTGATCTACGACATTAGGCAGATGGTACACTCCATATGAAACTATAGTCGACGACAGCTAAAGGACCTCGGCTAATAACTGGGATTCAGAGCAGCAGCACAACGACGCAGTTGGGTTTGGAGCATTCGGGTGTTGGATTTCAAGAAGCTGGAAACGGTGTTACAATTTGCAGGTCAAGGTGATGGAGTATCATTGAAGATGACAAAGGTTCTTGGTAGTCCTTTTGTAGGACCCTGGCCAGAAACCTAGTCTAGTTAGAGTGTAAATCAAGTCACAAACCGCAGCGTGGATTGGCCTCTTCATCTAGAAATAGATCCGACAAGCGCCGATCATTCTCGAGCCCCAAAAGAAGGCCGGGGTCAGACGGGAATAACATGAATATGGATTCGTACATCTGTGATAGTATCGACGCACGAGGACAAAGAGCACGGGGTTGCGGTTCGTTGCAAATGCCGATGCACAAGCATAGGGTAGCCCGGATTTCAGGCGGATCGCATTGCAGACGATGTCCTCGTGAGATTTGCGTGCGCACATGCTGCACATCAGGCCTAAGGGGGGGGGCCCTTGGAACACACGCATGCCCAACCATGGGATGGGGAAGGATTATGATGGAGGCGAGCTCCTACCCGGACAACAAAACACACAACCCCCGCCCCGCCACGGGAAGCAGACTCGGGACGAGTCGAGAACGTGGACTGGCCAACCGCCTGTCGCGCCGAACCGAGACAAGTGAAGCCGAGTTTGAATCGGGGCCCACCAGGAGGGGCGTGTCCAACGGCCTCAATTGGGAGTGGAGGGGAGGCGTGTGGCTTGGGAAGCAGGTATGGCTCAAAAAACAAATGGTGTCAAAACGGTCCAGTCGGAATGCAAAGCGGGGGGCTAGAACGAGGCTGCGAGCTTCCAGGCCTTCGGCCGTTGCGCTAGGAGATGGGTGACAGTTGGTGTGGCGATCCGTGGTTGGCAATCTGAGGTGATGTTTCCAGAGCTTGAAGTTGGTAACCAGCAGTGGTCCTCCTCTGGTCCTCTGGGGGGGGACCATTTTTGTAGGGCTTCTTGGGCAGATGAATGTTTTTATTTCGGGGCTGCCTCCCACACACAGTACAAGGACGACTATTTTTTTTCTTTTTTTTTTTTCTACAGGGCGGGCACAGGGCTCGCCCCCAGCACCACGCAGAGCACAGGTACATTCCATCGTCTCCAGGGTCCCCCAGCTTGACCGGGGCAGTACGATTCGGACCAATGGCAGGGTGCCCTTCGTCCCTTCCCAACGCAGCCAATTGCCCTCCAGCCTTGGCCATCGTACAATTCCCCTCCGCAGCCTCGCCCATCATACGATCTCGACAGCAGTGGACAATTTCTGCTACGCCAGGGTTCAGGGCCCCTGGGGTCGACGGGCAGCCATGTCCAAAGTCACGCCATTACGGCCGACAAACATCACGACCTCTTCCCGGCAGTGTCTTTTTTTTTTTTTTTTTTTTCCTTGCTTGTGCTTGCTGTGTTGTCCCCCCTACCTGCCTACAATCGCCCTTTTCCCCCTAACCTTACCTACTACCCACCCACCACCAACACCAAAGGTGATCAGACAGAGCACGACCCCAAGCAAATACGACCAGAAACGGGTCCCAACTCAACTCGACTCCGAACACGCACCGGTACACCTCACCTGCGCACACAGAGCGGAATATCCGGTTTTCACCTTGCCTCGCCGCCTCCTCTTTGACATCCTGCCTCCCTGCCCCCCCCCCGCGTCTTGCCTCTTTACTTTGCGAATTGGGAGCCGCATTTTGTCCCACCCCCCGTCGCTTCGCCGTCGACTGATACTCATCCGCAAAACCTTTCGTTCTCGACCCCGTGGTTTACCCAACCTTGCCGGCCTCATCAACGACCCCCCGACTTTGTCTTTTGCAGTCGCTCTCACCGCGCCGCTCCCAAATCGCCCTATCTGCTCTGCTCGTCGCTCTTTGGACACCACTCCATCTCACCAAGTCTGCTTCATTCCTAGCGACACCCCCACCTCGCTAGCTATCCCGTTTCCAATCTCCCCATTTCCGCCCACTCGCCATCCTCGTCAGCAGTCAGCATCAGTAACTGATCCTCCCGAAAAATATTTCCTCTCCGTCTGCTTGTTCTTTAATAGCGATCCGTACAAACGTAGTGCGCAACAGCCGTCGCGTCGCCTTCCGAAACCTCCCGCGTCGAATTTCAACAACTCCCTCAGTCCCCCGGGGACGACGCCTCGTTCGATTGATCCGCCACCCTCCCGGATGAACCAGCTATCCTGCTGAGAAAATCAGCCTTGACCGCATTATCTCATCGTCACTGTTCTTCTTATTGTTTTTTTTAGTCGAATTGAGCTGGTCAGATTCATTTTCGGGCCGCTGACACGAGATCCCCCAATCCAAGACATCTTGACGGCCTCTGCGGGTCTGGGGATGCCGTGTTAGCGATGGATCCCAACCTTCTCAGCTTCTTCTCGGTGCCAAACAACCAGACGCTGAATCCGGTTGATCAAAACCCCGAATCTTCTTCAAGTGCTGTTCCTCAGCAACAGCAGGATCCCACACCATGGCAGCCGACCGGTTTTAATGGCGACATGGGCCTCTCGGACCGGACATCCGGGCCGTCGGGAGGCAACATGAATTCGTTCGACAACAATTCGACTGCACCAAGCGATATATCATTCACACAAGCGCCCATGATTTCTCCGTATACACAGCACAAAGCAGCACTGCCAACAAGAGGACACCCACGGCAACACATGCAGCGAAGAAAGGACTTGCATGATAGGAAGCGCACAAAGGTTGACACTGACTCTGCTTTGGAGTCTTTAGATTATTGGATTCAGTTTGACGATGATGATGTCGATAGAGCGGGGAGTTTTGAAATTGATTTTTCCAAGCGATTTGAGGTTGTGAATCCGAGCCGGTTCGTATCCCCCCCCAATCCCCCATCTGGATGTGGACGTTGCTGATTTTCAAAGCCCAAGGCCCGCAAGTTATGTCTCAAGTTCGACAACACCAGGTCTGGGTACAAATATTTATGCTACCGCGCCCGCGTTCAAGGGCGCCGAATTTTTTGACGACAATGCGCTCGACAACGCGCTATCCGATGATGAGGACGGAATCGACTCGATTAATCTGGAGGAGCAACTGTCCAAGATTGAGACAATGCCTCCGCCAGAGGTCCCCCCGCGCGAAGGCCTCTACTCTACGCCCCTGAGCTGGGAGAAGCCTGAACCAGGCCTACGGATGGAGCAACCCTTTGGATTCGGAGAAAGTCCTGGGGGCATTCCAGGCGGATATCAGCAGGCAATGCCGGGTGTTGGAAGCCAAGTCAACCAAGTACTGAGCAATGAAGAACAGCGACGACTTCTAGCAATTGCCATGAACACTGGTCGAACGCCTGCAAGCTTCATGCCCCCAAGTGGCTTTGGTTTGGGGTTCGGAGCTGGTCTGGGCAACGGACTGCCACCAGAGTTTAATGCCAGTATTGATTCTCTTCTTGGAGTGAATAGCATGGGTCAAGCCCAGACACCAAGGCAGGGCAGCAGCTCCAGGGCTGGACCAGAGATCAAACGCGAGACTTCGTCCAACGATGGGGGCAGTTCAGCTGCATTGAGTTCCTCCCGGCCGCAGGTTCATCGCAGCGATACTGATGGCACTTCGGACAAGGGCAAAGAAAAGGCTAAGGCCGGCGATCGGACAGCTCATAACGACATTGAGCGGAAATACAGAACAAACCTCAAGGATAAGATTTCAGAGCTGCGCGACGCTGTCCCTGCTCTCAAGTCGATACCCGAGGAGGGCATGGATGACGATGATAGTTCAAATCCACAAAGAGCCCCCAAAGTGAGCAAGGTCAGTCTTCAATTTACCCTCTTTACCATCGCAGTAGGCTTGCTTCCCTGTTTCACTATTGCTAACGTGCATTTCCAGGGAACCGTATTAACAAAAGCTACCGAATATATTCAATACCTGGAACGCCGCAACAAGGCCATCATGAAGGAGCATCAGGAGTTGGCCCGGCGGCTTCAGGCATTTGAGCAACTACTTAGCGCCTCGGCTCGACAGCCATTCTTGATGCCCAACCACAGTCGGACCCTCTTTGACCCCAGAGGTTTCTGCTAAAATAGACCATGCTTTTGTTCCAAGGGTGCTTGGGATTTTTGTATAAATATACCCCGACGATGACTCGTGCTGTTCACACTGCTCATCCTGTTTCAACGTACATATGTTTTTTTTATTATTTTTGTTTTTTATTTTATTTTATTTTGCCTACTCACTTTTTTTCACTTATTTTGTCTCGGCCTCTCGGCTTCGAATACTGGAGAGAGCTTGGTGTGTGCTTCTCGCTTATGTACGAACTGTTTTGGCAGGTAACGCCTCCCTTGCGTGCATGAAATAGAGCGACGGACAATGAGATGTTATATGGGCTGTTATTTGTATTAGATGCGAAGATCATGTTTCACAACGCATCTGAGGGGAGGGTGTCTCAAGAGGGTTATTTCCAGGATTGATCTTCAGGTGAGAATCATCCTGGAGCGCGGAAACGGCTTGTAAACGAGATATTACAGACTCTACGACTGGGGCGGGGGTTTCGAGCGAGAAAACAAAAAATACCCGAGCAGGGTGGGCTTAGGCTATGGGGTGATTTTGGTGGTTTTGGTGTGCTCGATTCGACAATTCGTATAAGCCGGGAGGCGAGCGGAGGAGTATTATGACGGGACATGATGACAAAGTCGGGTGATATAACATAGCGGTTATATGAATCAATCACGGATTGCTCCGTCTAATTATTTACCATCTTCTTCTTTTTTATTTCATTACAGGTGTTGTACACTTGTTCGTCTCTATATACATATAATCATGATATACGTTTTTTTATCGTAGGGCCTCAATATCGGCCACTTCCTTGACGGCCTCGGTTGTGAGGACATAAGGCGAATCGTCGTCGACGCACACGCTGTCCTCGATTCGGATACCCATGCCTCTAAACGCAGCGGGCCACTCTTCGCTATGGGGGACGTAAATGCCAGGTTCAATGGTGACGCAGTGGCCGCGGCGGAGGGTCTCGCGGCGGCTGTACCCAGGGCAATCGTGCACATCAAGACCGATGTAGTGACCGACGTGGTGGGGGAACAGCTGGTCAATGTTGCTCATGGAGACGTCAAACCCAATGGAGCGCAGCTGATCCACGAGGCCGCGCGCAGTAATGTTGTGAATGTCTTCCAGGGACATGCGGGCGCTCTCGCGACACAGCGAGACGCTCGTGCGCTGAACCTTGAGGATGGCCTCGTAGAGATCGCGCTGTGCAGGTGTGAACTTGCCAGATGCAGGCCACGTGCGCGAGATGTCGGTGATGTAAGTGCCGTACTCACCACCGGCATCAATGAGGATGAGTTCATCTTGGTTAAAGGTGTTGTTGTTCACGGTATAGTGTATACAGTTGGCACGATCACCGCCAGCGACCACGGGGATATAAGCTGGGCCATCGCAGCCATTTACAATGAATTGGTAGTCGAGGAAAGCATGCAGGTCCTTTTCCCGCTTCCACGGTTGACGCATTGCATCAGTGATGGCACGCCCAGATATCTGGCCAGCCAAACGCATGTTGGTGACCTCAGCCGGGCTCTTGATGACACGCAGCTTGTTCATGACCGAGTAGAGAGGTGTGCGGTTCGGTCTCGAGCTGCGGCCAGAGAAGAAGCCCAGGAGCCAGCTGGCGGCGTTGCTCCTGGAGGGCTGAAAGTCAGCATAGACAAGCTTGGCTGACTCGAGCTGCTTGGACAGTACGGTCTCGGCTTGGTCTATAGAGTAGGCCTCGTCGGCGTTAAAGACGTCACGGGCAGCGTCTACTCCGTTGCGGTAGCCATTCCATTGCTCTTCACGAGGGTTCTTGGGCTTGACGAACATGCGAAATGCATAGTCTCCCAGCTTGGGACCCGTCTTCTCGATGACGGCGATAGCCTCACCCTCCTGCCAGCCCGTCAGGTAGAGAAAGTTGGACTCTTGACGATAGGGATGGAAGACGGCCCCGGATTTATATTGCAGCGAGGCGGCGTGTAGAATAGCTATACTGCCTTCGGTCATGGAATCGGCGAGGGCGGCACGTCGATCGGCATATTCTTGAGCAGTGATACCGGGAGTCACTGGATGGGGGATCGATCATGGGTCAGCAGGGTCCTGCGGGGGGGAGGGCAATTGTGAACAGGCCATTGACCCATTCAGGGGATGCGCACGTTCACCAGATTCAAGAATATGAGGATGGGTCTCGTAGACGGGCTGTCCGAAGCGGAGTTCGGCTGCGGAAATGGTGGCATAGTTGCGACATCGTGCTGGGGCATGCCGGCAAGAATAGGTGGCTGATGAAATGGGGCGAGGCGTCGTTGAATAGGATCGCTTCAGCGTCGAGGACGAGATAGTTCTGGCTGGAGATGCGGTTCGTAGAGAGAGGCACAGGTGCGAGTCGACACTCCGGAATGGGGCTCGAGGGAGCTTCATTTTAGGGTCGATGTGGGATTATTTCTGTATGAGATGATATGAGCATGACGAACTAAAAAAAAAAAATCTTCGACCGGATCGTGGAGCAGAATGGAAGCGAGAGGTGGATAGGGGTCCAAAACAGGGATCAAGCAAGCATTCCATCAGATCAATGGCATTGTTCTCAAGGATGGAATTCATCTCGTCTTGTCTCGTCTCGTACTTACAATTAGGCAATCCCTTGGAGTGCTTGTGGTAGGTGTACGTATCGATCCAAGTCAGAGATCCGAGCGGCGGCTATCTAGGGTGGGCTGGCGGTTTGTCAGGGTCCTTCGTTGGCGGCCGAGGCTACACTCCCGAAGCCGAACCAGGCTACCACGTCACAACAAAGCCATTGACCAACCGGTGAGGCGGATGAAGAAAGTTGAAAAAAAAACACAATTGGGATGCGAGTCATCTTTTGTGCTCGGGTGCATGAGGAGAAGATGACTGGCATACGGGAAGAGAAAAGACCAATTGTCAATGCAATGCATATGCAGCCATTGCCGCAGATAGCTGCGAAGACGAAACACGTCAACGTCGACGTCGACACCAGTTGGCTTGAGCTTTAATTCTCAAGGACAGGCTAATTACAGATACGGACGAAGCAGGGAATGATGCTGAAGAATGATGCGCAATGTGGAGGAGGAAGAAGGAAGCTCACGATGTTGACATGGGCTTGCATATGCGTGTATCCTGGGAATTGCAGATGAAGAAGAAAAAAAGATGACCAGGAGGAAAGTGGGCTGCAGGAAAGGGAAAGAAAACAAAAACAACAGTAAACAAAGAAGATTTGACAGGATAATTGCGCACTATCCCATGCTCACCTGAGCCGAGCCGAGCTCCATGGAGATTAGTTTTCCAGGCGCGTGGATCACAGTGGCTGCAGGGCGGCGGTGATACAGTACGCATTTGTTTTTCTTCCATTGTCTCCGGCGGCAGCAGAGTCGCATTGTCAGCAGTTTTCGGAAATGGCTGGCCCCATCTCGCTGTTGTTTTTCGTCCTCTTTGGTGCTGGTACTTCAGGTGGTTGCTGGGTGCAGCCGCTCCGGTCCGTGCGTGTTTTTGGCACTGCAGCCGAAGCGGGCATAGCGCTGTTGTGCCAAGCGCGAAGGAGTCTCTAACAAACAGTCCTCGCTCGCACACGCAAAACCACGTCCGCTAACCACCCACAACCCAAACCCAGATCCAGACCCAGCCAGGCCAGGCGACTACCACCACGCACAAAAACATCCTTCGTCTCGTGCTTGCAACGCCTTGCTCTCTCCTCTATTCCTTCTTTGCGCTCTCCCTCTCTCTGGTCGCTTGCTTCGTCCGTCGTCCCATGTCCTGGTAGAATCTCTGACCTTCGTTTTGCCCCCTCCCCTCTCTGCCACCTAACCGATTTTTGACGTGTCGGGCCCTCCGCGTCGCGTACTGCTCAAAAGCTGCTCCCCAGCCCCTCCTCGTCACCACCCCCAAAAAAACAACCACCACCACCCACCACGCCATCAGCGCCCACCCTAACCCTCCAAGCCTGATTTTCGTGGTCTGCTCTGGGTTGCTAGCCTCTCCAGAGCATGTTGACGGTTTAGTTTTATGGCAACCGTATCACTATCACCAAAGCCCGCTCCCATCTCGGCCATGTCCTCGAGACGGGGCCCGCTGACAAACAACCCCAATGTCGCCAATTCGCCCTTGAGAGGTGCCTCTGCCTTGGCTGGCTACGCGAAGCCCAGGCGTTCCTACGCCACCATGCAGCGCGAGGAGGCCTATGGCCAACCTCCGCCCATGAAGAAGCAGGTTCTCGAGAATGGCAACCAGCGCGCTGTGCGGTCGCCGACTCGGCCCGCCCGACCAATGGTTCTCACCACCCGTTCAACAACGCGTCCCCAGACCAAGGAGCGCTCGTCACGAACGGTCTCAGCATCTAGAAATGCACAGGATATCGACACCGAGAAGGAGGTGTGGAAGAAACACCACCGGGCTAAATTCCCTAAAATGGTTTTCTACTTTGAAAGTATTCCAGATGATATCCGGGCCAGACTAACGAAGCGAGTCACTTATCTCGGCGCTGTACGTCATGCCCTCTCCCTCCGGCTACCCAAGAACCCTCACATGCTAACTGTTGAGTGCAGCGCCAGGAACCTTTCTTCTCCATTGCCGTTACACACGTTGTCACCACCCGATCGATACCCCCCGAGACTTCAGAGGCCGAAGTTGAGCCAGAGCCTCAACAACCTCGACACCACGAAGAGCCGGAACCCGAAGAGCAGCCCCAAACCATTAACCCGTCTTTGCTGGACCGAACTGGCGAGGCTCGCCGTCGACTCTTGTTCGATTTCCGAAACGCCCCATCGCGATCAAACCAACTCGATGACCCCACAAAACGAAGCAAAGCCCGAAACAACGATGTGTTGCACAAGGCCCGTGAGATGGGCAAGAAGATCTGGTCCCTGGACAAGTTTCAGACAATGCTGTCGGTGCTTCTGGAATCCGAGATGCAGAGCAACTCCTACAGCAGTAGGTCTGCAAACGCTCGGGGCCACTACGGAACCTCAAAGGGATCACACGAGCCCAATCTGCTTCAGCTCCTCCACAACGAGCGCCTTAACGGCCCCTCTGATCGTGACCCCACAGCAGTGAACAGGGAACTGTGCTACTTCAAGGGTCCCCATATTTACATCTGGGATATGGATGAGAAGCAAAAGCCTATCATGGTGCGAGAGTACCCCAAGGTGGCAAACAAGGCAGATGGCGAGTGGCCTCAGTTCCGAAGCGTGGGTAATGGCCGTTGCCCCTTCGTTGAAGAGATCGAAGTCCCGGACAAGGAACATCGCCGGCAAAGAGAGCAAGAAAAGGCTCGTGCTGTAAAGCGTGAAGACGCGAAGCGAGAGGACTCTGTCCCCATCTTGAAGCCTCCACAGGTCCCCGTGCCAAAGCCTGTGACAGGAAAGCGATCATTGGGAGAAATGGAAGATGGTCATAACAAGATGCGTGCCGTGACACCAACCGAAGTCTTCAACCCGGCCAAGGTCACACTGTCGAAGCAGGCAGATGGACGACAGCAAAATGCCTTTACAAGCCGTGCAAGCACCGCTCGGCTTTTTGCTGGCGAGCCCGTAGCGTCGGGTGTGCAACCCTCCAACATCACTTCAGCCATTCGCTCTCAGATGATCTCATCAACCTCTGGTGTTAATGGAGCTAAGGCTGGAACCAGCAAGGAGATGCACGGTCTTCAGCGAAAAGTGCTGCAGAAGGCTGCGCCTGCATCCCACGATGTCAGCTCCCGCCGCCTCACCGAAGTGTCAATGGATGTCGCATCTAGCAGATCAACAACCATGGGCCGGCACACATCGCGACCTGCGGAAGTCCAGGACGACGAAAGTCAGAAGACGACAGATAGCCGAGAGCGTAAGACTCAATCACAATCGCTGAAGAGCAAGAAGGATCTCAAGCCCGGCTACTGTGAGAACTGTCAGGACAAGTTCCGCGACTTTGATGAGGTATGTTTTTTCCATGAAGAAAAAAATTAACCAGACAATTGCTAACCAAGTACCCCAGCATATTTTATCTCGAAAACATCGCAAATTTGCTGAAAATGACGACAACTGGACGGACCTGGACTCTCTGTTGGTCCAGCTAAAGCGCATGCCCAAGTACTCGTCTGAAGGTGATGAGGAAGAAGGGTGGTATTAAATCTTCGCGCCTCCTACAACCAGTGCCATCCACAATGGATCTTTTGTCACCACACCAACTCACAACCCAATTCCGGCTCCAAACAAATCATCTTGAGCCTTGCCATGGATTTTTTACTCTTTAGCACTGTGGACTTGCCGCCTTGGGCCCTCATTGCATGCAGGGTCCATTATCAGGTTCAGTTTGCGCCCTTCGGTCCAGGTTCCGATCTGTAGAACAGAACAAAACAGCAATGAAGATACCTTGTGGTTTGGTTACGCAGTGGTTACTGGCGCATTCACCCGACCAGTCTCTCATTCTCGAGATGATTAATCTTCGCTACCTAACTTTTTTTTCGTTTCCCACTATATGAACTGCATGCGACGGCGTCTAGCGGCATGGTTTGGTACTTTCTTCTTTTTTCACTTCTTATTCTTGTTTGTTCTTCTCCACCTGACATTGCATATATACACTACGGGGCGTTTGTCACGGTCTATTCACAAACTTGAGAGAAACCCAGGCGGCATAGGATTGCATGGTTCCAGGACTGAGATGATTTTGTTTTTTTGGGAGAACCGGAGAGGCATTGGCAGCTGAATGGAAGGATACAGGATTAGGCGTCAGCGTAAAACATGGCCGAATGACGTAGATATACGGTTATCATATGTATATGTAGCCCTACATGTTACAATAACGAATTGTTTTGAACAACTCTTGGGATACTTGCAGTGACTAAGGCATGCTCAACAGCATGCTCTGATTACCAGCCAACCTCAGATATTGTGAGCGAGATGGACGTCATCACACCTATTTACAGAGAGCGGCATGGTGACTTGGGTTGGGAACAAGTTGGAGACACAGTCGTAAGTTGATCAAGATGAGTTGGGCTTGGTTTTGGCGCCATACTGATCACCACTCCCTTGGCCAAGAACACATCAGCTAACTCGCGTGTGATCGAAGGGATAGTCCCAGCCTCATGCTAATGGCGAATTTTGGAGTTTGCGAGGGATTGCCCTTGCATGACTCGTCCCATCCCTGTTGGCACCATTCATATTGATGAAGGCAATATGATGATCAGATCCACAGCATTTGCATGGTATATCCGGCCGAAGTGAGCATGACTTTTATCTGGTCTGAATTGTGCCCCCCCTTTTAACTTGCTATTAAGATATCACCGAGCCGTTAGTGTCCGAGAAAGTGGGAGGGTTTATAATTAACCTGATACATAATTTCTCCGATGACGTCGGTTGATTTGATCGCGATCGTGGCGCAACATGGCGGCGACTAGCTCATCCAGAGGAGGGGGGGGGGGGGAATTCCTCGCCGTGCCGGTGTAATATCAGTTAAAGAAGGGAGCGTGAAACGGTGATTTTTTAGTGAAGTTGTGTCTGAGGCCGCCACCCGAACTCCCGGACCCGATTCGCCGTTGAGACCAACTAGAAAGTCAAAGTTTTTCTTGTCCCTGACGTGGCGCAGACGGAGTAAAGGACGGAGCGACCGATAAAGACGGTTGATTGATGGGCTCGAATTGCAGCCAATTTTGAGGAAGTAAGGGCGAGCAACACGGCCTCGGATGGTTCTCAGGCTAACCCAGGTCGAGGGCTTAGGCGAATAATAGCCTTCGCTCGAGACCGTCAGTCTGTAGCTGACGCATCTCCCACTGTGGCTGTTACGCAAGGGGAGTCGTGGCCCCCTTTTCACCGCTTCTTGTTCTTCCTCTCGATCGGCTTTGCTGAAACAGAAGGGACAGATCGTGTAGAGTTCTCGCACAGAAGGTTGCTTCTTTCCGCCCTTCCACATCGCGGATCAATTTATGTGACACGGCCACGCGTTGAAACACTGTCTTCTTTTCCACTTCCAGCCACTGACTCTGATTCATTATATATCTTGCTCTCCCTTCCTCTCATTCACTTGCTTTGATCCTCCATCATCTCACACAAAAAATCCAACACCGGCAGTTTGGGAGCCCCATCCTTTTGCCTCTCCCCACGCTCCACACACCCCAGTTTAATTCAACGACGTCCCGGCATTGCAGAGCAAAGGAAAACCGCACCAAGATACATGTATATTTAAAACATCGGAATCTTATCATGACGGCATCAGATGTTTCTGCTGCCCATGCAGCCTCCACGTTGGAGATTTGGCGGCGCCTGCGAGATCTCAAGAACGGCAAGGCCAAAATAGTTTTGGACGGAAGCAATCTTGACATCTCCTCCCTCATTGCTGTGGCTCGCCACGGCGTCAAACCAGAAATAAAAGACGACGAGGAGACCCGTCGTCGTATCAACTTGAGCGTGGATGCTCTCAACAATTACCTCGCCAACCAGTACGTTGTGTATGGAGTGAACACGGGCTTTGGAGGCAGCGCAGATGTACGCACCGAGGATTTGATAGAAACTCAGATTGGACTTTTGCAACATACCCAAAGTGCCATCATTACCACGCTGGATAAGGTTCCGGGCAGCAACTCGCAGCGCGAGCCATCGCATGTCATGCCGCCCGAGTGGGTGCGTGGTGCAATGCTTGCTCGTGCAAACCAAAACTTGCGTGGCCAGAGTGCTGTTAGGCTTGAGGTGCTTCAGAGGCTGATAAAGCTACTGCACCATCATATTATTCCCATGGTCCCTTTGCGGGGTACCATTTCAGCCTCCGGTGATCTCATGCCACTTTCATACATTGCTGGTGCAGTCGTAGGCAATCCGGACATCTTTGTGCAAGTTGGCCAGGGGCAATCAGCCAAGGTCATACCTTCCCCAGAAGCTCTTAAAAACAGCGGCATCTCATCCGCCGAACTTGGGCCAAAGGAGGGGCTCGCTCTCATCAACGGAACTGCGCCGTCTGTATCTCTTGGGAGCATCGTGCTCCATGACGCACACCAGCTTGCTGTACTTGCACAGATGCTGACAGCATTTGCCTCTGAAAGCTTGGCTGGAAATGTCGAGTGGTCAACCCCTTTTATCCACGCCGTGCGACCACATGCCGGGCAAATTGAGGCTGCGGCAAACATTCGAAAATTTTTGAAAGGCTCAAAGTTTGTCGTTGGCCTTGATGACAGAAAGAGATCCGGAGAAGGACTGTGGCAGGACCGCTATTCAACAAGAACCAGCCCTCAGTGGATGGGCCCCTATCTCGAAGATCTCCTTCTGGCGCAGAGGCAGATTTCCGTGGAGCTTAACTCTACTTCTGATAATCCTCTGGTTGATGCATCAAAAATAGACGGAAAAGCCGCAGGGGAAGTCTATTCTGGTGGAAACTTTCAGGCTGTTGCTGTGACTTCAGCCATGGACAAGACTCGGTTGGCCCTGCAAATGATTGGACGCATGCTCTTCTCGCAAGTGGGTGAGATGATTCATCCTTCGACAAACAACGGCCTTGAGGCCAACCTCAACGTGAGCGACAAAGAGAATTTTACTATGAAAGGCATTGATGTGAACATGGCCGCATACATGTCAGAATTAGCTGCCCTTGCTCACCCCGTCTCGGCCCACGTCATGTCCGCTGAGATGCACAACCAAGGCATCAACTCCCTTGCCCTGATATCAGCCCGCCGTACTTTGGAGGCCGTGGATCTAGTTGCTCACATGTGCGCGTGCCACATTTACGTTTCATGCCAGGCAGTTGAACTTCGTGCTACGCACAAACTGTTTCTCCAGACACTCAAAGAACAAGTACTCATGGATACAACGCACCATGGACCATTCTATGCTTTTGGATTGACTGCGAGAGAGGTCAAAGAGCTTGCTGAAGTTACTTTCCCAGTGGTCGAATCCGCTTGGTACGCACAAAACGCTGGCAGCTGGAAGAATCGTGTTTTGCCAACGGTGGACGCTGCAATGGCGCCTGTTGCACAGTACCTGTCCACCCAAAGCAAGGACTGTTCCATCTCCACTCTTGCCGTTTTCAAGGCAACGTTACACAAGGCTGTTGTTGAAACATCGTCGTCTATTTTCTACCCTAATATGGCTGTCAAGCCTGTGGATGTGGCCACGAAACTTGGTGATGGGTCATCTCATCTATATACGTGGGTCAGGTCGAAGCTAAGCGTGCCGACCCAGTGTGGAATTGATGATGACCCTCTTTACAACGTTCACATGGGACGGCCGACAGAAAACAAGAAGACGATTGGAAGCTGGGTAAGCATTGTTTACGAGAGTTTGAAGGATAACTTGATGGATATGGTTATGGAGAACATGGAAACTTCGCAGGCAGCGCCTCGAACATCCGAAGAATTTGAAGAGTTGTGCAAAGTAATGAATGAAAAGTATTAGCATAAGACGTGAAGTTTCATGATTTACTTGAAGCATTTCATAGAAATTGAAAATCTAGATAAATCCCAACTCATGATGAGAGAATTCCTTACCGGTTGTTTTTGAGAATATTTCTGTATTGAATGTAAAGTTTTTGACAATTTTCAAGCTTGATGTTCACAACGGGTTTTGGACGCTCCAACCACGCACCCTCTTGTCACCTTCAAACTTGAGGTCAGGAGCACTATGTTGGATGTTGCGCTAGGTCGCCTTGAATGGAGATTTGGACTGGGTAATCCCGAGTATAATTGTCTGCTTACTCACCAAACTCAAAGAGGAGCTCAGTGGAGTTCACAGTGGACGAGCTATAATGCTGGGGATGTATTGTTGATCGAGGCGCGGGGCAGAAACCTCGTAACATGGTGAAGAAAAAACTGCATTGTAAAAATGCTTCATGAAATAGCATAGTCGGCTCATTAAAAAAAAAAAACCTAACGTTCCCGCCTTTAATCCAGCTGACAAGCTAATGGCCATGATGTTATTGGGAGACATCAATGGCCAATTGAGAGATGCCAATAATTTTACCTTGATTCAGGCGGCTGTTTTTGGCGGGCCGGCTATTGTCGAGAAAAGCGGTCCTAAGGAAGCACGCTCAGGCCGCAAAATCACGTGTGCGGATTACTCATCCGTGAAAGCGAATCAGAGCGCACCCAATTCTGATCGTGCTCTGGCTGCCGCAATATTCCGAATCAAAGCTTCTCTTACGATCGCAGGAACGACATCTCAATTGAAACCACCACTCGCCGTTGTGAATCCTTCCGCCAGTCGCAATGGGTATCTGGGACGCCTTTTCTGATATTGTCGAGGCCGTGACGCCATGGAGCGTCGTTGAGGCCGAGGCTCCTGCCGAGGAGCCCAAGGTACGAGCCTTTTTTCCCTCGGGGGAGCAGATTTCTCCCCTCTGTCGACGGGATCCATTGGAAACCATTTGAGCGCGCCCAGCGCCGGGAATCCAACTGCCGATTCTACATCTGCAATTGAGCCATGCTGACGAGTGTGATAGGAGGAGCCCGAGGCTGAGGAGGCCGAGGAAGAGGAGGAGGAGGAGGAAGATGAGGATGACGAGGAGGAGCTCGTTGACCCCAAGGACGTTCTCGAGGAAGGTCAGTAACCTATTTATACCGCAATGCAGACGCACAGAAGCCCTCCTATCTCGACCGCGGGGATCGATTTCGGCTGCATGGTCACCTCTATCCTCAGTGGGAGATGCCGGGAGGGCCAAATCGTGGGAAGCCACTGCTGACGACAAGAACAGAGTGCCGAGAGTCCGCCCAGTGCGCCCCCGCCAAGCACCACTTCGATGAGTGCGTCGAGCGTGTTCAGCAGCAGGAGAGCGAGGGTGGTGCTAAGGAGGACTGCGTTGAGGAGTGTAAGTTCACTCGGCTTGCGATGCGCCGCCAAATGGAGTCATCATGACTGCGGCGGTGACACCGGCTCGATTTTCAGCAATTGGCACACAAAGCTAACCCGGCAATAGTCTTCCACCTTGCTCACTGCGCCACTGCCTGTGCTGCCCCCAAGCTCTGGGCTAAGCTCCGCTAAACACCTCACGACCAAACCCCATCATCCGATTCGATGCGATTCGTACCGACTAGATGACGATGAACCTGTCGAAAAGTCACCTGTTTGCCGGGACGAGGCAACGGCTGCTCTTGCAGCATATGGGGTGTCACCTGTACGAACTGCTAGCCTCTCCATCGCCGGTGTTTTAGAGCGCTGTCCGAGAGCGGTGGCCGTCTTTGTATCATACGCTGCAACGCCCTGAATAGAGTTTTTCTTACTATACACTGTCCCTCATCATTTCCGGACCTGAGCCCATTTGTGCTTGCCCATCACCATGCAGAGTTGTTTGAAATAGAACCATTTCCCACAACCATGGGCCGACCTCTTTACTAGCATGATCACTCTTTGTGATGCTTTTATTTCTGTTAATGTACCTCCTCCATATAAAGGAGCATGTCGTAGTGTGGCGATTTGGGAAATCCTGGACGTGGTTGTTGGGGTTCGATCGAGTTGACGTACGAGAAAGCAAGCATCCACCATTTTTGGTTTCAGGACATGCCACTGCTACCTGATCAATGTTTGTTGGAGACTTTTCACATGGTAAGATGCGATTTTGACGAGTTCACAAGTTTTTTTTCGTATTTCGCGACTCTGCAATACACGACTGGGGACCAAGGGTTCTTATCTACACTTGCTCTTTGAAGTCGATCCGTTCAACTTCACATTGTTTTGATGAGCTGCTTACACAGCTCGCACTTTGCCACCACCTATCTCAAATTTGACAGTTCGACACAAGGGAGTTTGAATTGGTTTAATGCCTAATGCCTTGCAGGATTGAATAGCGGCAAGCGGAATGAATGTGCGAGGGTGAGATGTCCTGGAAGAAAACGACACTGATAAACCGGGTGACAGGCACAAATCTACCAAGGGAACGAGAGCCATTATTGCAGCGTATGAATAATGAACCAAGATCTAATGCCTGCGAAGCAACTTATTCCTGTCGATCATTGGTGATCATTGCAAGGCCGAGACGAGGCGAGGCACATCTTTACGACGCATGGAACATTCCAAGTGTCAAGTCACGGCTGGATTCGGCGGCCATGACAGGCAGGGCTGGGGAGGATATAATGGATTTGTTAAGGTGCACCAGAATGGGAAGGTCATTCATTGTCTCGCATCCGAAAAACCGCTTGCGTGCGGGATCGCTTTCACAACAACATGAATTCACGGCACCGCATTTGCTGTAAGTAGGCAAAAGGCCGATGTCCGGTCTGCATCGGTACGCAGATAGAGTATCCTGGTTGCGAGATATTTGTTTCTCGCCGTTTCCTCTCACCTAACGGGCAAACTGACCACGAGACCGTCGCGGCTGCATGGGACCTGGGATAGCCCATATCCTGCTGGAAGGTTGGAGTTAGGGCAGCCCCCCCCCCCATCTTGCTTGTCGAGGGGTCGGGGGACCTGGGCCTCGAATCCGGAATGGACCGATGCTGGATTTGCGGCGGATGTGACTTGGGCAGGGCTCGCAAGCAGGGGGGTGCCTTCTTGAAGGAGAATACTGTGTTGGGCGAGGCGGTGCGGTGGTATGTCCGCAAGGAGGAAGGGGAACTTGGGGTGTGAAGAGGGAAGCTGGGCTCATCCTGCATCTGGATGCTTTCGATGGCCGTGCCTTGTTTACTTCCTCTCTTTCATGAGTAGATATCGTTCCACTGCGGCTCAAGGCATTTCCCATCTGCATTGATGGCGATCTAAGATTTAGGATCTATGAGAGCATAGATCACCACAGTGGGGGAATGATGGATTTCTTTTTGCTCCTTGGCTCGCCGCTAGAACAGACGGGTATACGGCATGGAAGCGAAGACAAAGGGCAGGGCCTCGACTGGCCACTATCATGTGAGAGACGACTGGTGAAAGGGTGGACTCGCGAACCGAGGTGGCTAAATCGGGCAACGCTGTCCGGTGGATGGAACCCTCGAGGATTCGACCTGAGGGGGACCCCCCCGCAACGGGCCTGGTGCAGCACAGTTGGAGACGACGACGAGTTGCGTGTACAGCCGTTGGTTGTCTATTTTTTCTTTTTTTTTTTTCTCTTGCGAGGGAACCATCATGGGTTCGGAACCAAGCGATTGGGTGGGTGAATTGGCTGCCCTGCTGATGCACTTTCATACAATACAGCCCGCATCCCCTCCATCCGTAGACTTCTTTTCGGACAATGACCTCGCTTCTCCATCTTCATCGGCCGAGTCCTCCAACAATTAGAAGTCTGACTGGCTCTTCCGCCTAGCATCATCGCCAACCAATAGGACCACCATTTCCCCTGGGCCAACATTGAGCTTATCGGCAGCGTCTGGCGAAGACCCTCTTTTCTGCAACAACTGACGACGACGACGACGAGCACGACAACGACGAAAGAGCGACATCTCGTTGGTGGTGAGATTCGAATTTCCAAGTCGCGCGGTACCACGAAGCGGTGCCACTATCACCCCAGATCACGGACCCGTCTCAGGGCTAGTGAGGACAAGTCTTGAAACATAGCGGCAGAGGCGAGCCAGCTTAAACCTGGTTCGGGGTCTCTAGTGCGGGAAGGGGGAAAACCAAAGTGTTTTTTCGTTTCTTCTTGGCCCTCTGAAGTACATAGGTATAATTGTAACTGATCGACGGTTGTCCGCCACCAGGTCAGCACTGACGGCGCCGCATTCATTAATAGGGTCGCGTGTTTACGTTGCAAACACGTCTCGTTTCCCCCCTCCTCCCTTTAACATCGTCACCAGCGTCGGTGATCCGACCTCTCTCTTCTTTTCCCACCCCCCAGGCCGCTGTCCTACCAGCAGGTCTGTATATCCCTTCGTTCTATTTTCCCTCTACTTTCCCTAACTTCTTCTTTTTACGCCCACAGTCGTACACGCACTGCTACACGCGTGAGATTGGGACCACCCCTGGTTTTTTTTTCGGGGGTTTTTTTTTTCGTTACCACGACCATCCCTGAATCGCAAACCAAGAATCGCCCCACGCACTGGCGAGAAGCTTTCTTGGGGGCTTTATTTGATTTAACACAACTACCCCCCTCCCTTTTTTTTCGCTATCGGTGATCGACGACGGGGTCCCTCTACTTGGAATTAAACCCCTCCACTCTCCACTTTGCGAATATCTTGTCGATTTCCCCTCCGTTCTTTTTACGCGTATGCCCCAAGACGAGAAGTCAACTGAACAGGGGGAGCAGGAGCCGCAGCAGCTGCAACAGCAGCAGACGCCGCAGCAATCGGAGCGAGAGTCGGAGCAAGATAAGAAGCAGAAGCAGAAGCAGAGTGGCGCACGTCGGTTTCTCGATTCCATTACAGCAATGGCTGTCGACGACGTTGAGACCGATGGCCGTTTCTGGCGCAAACAGAAGCTTGGCTCTACCGACTACACCCTTCAGGAACGCAACGTCGAGGCAGGATCGCGAGATGGGGACGGTAGTGGCAGCGTGAACGAGGGCAACTCGACCGAGTATCGCACCTACAAGCGCCGGTGGTTTGGGCTGGCCCAGCTGACGCTCATGAACATTATAGTTTCGTGGGATGTAAGTCCATTCGAGCTTGCGCGCTCCCTGATGATGGGATACTCACTGCCTTGTGCTGCGCTAACACTTATACGCGGCAGTGGATGACCTTTGCCCCCGTCTCTAGTCACGCCGCAGCTTACTATGGTGTGTCCGAATCCACCATCAACTGGATTAGCACTGCCTTCTTCCTGGCCTTTGTCGCCGTCTTCCCCATCAGCATCGCCGTCCTGCACCGCGGGCCCAAGGTGGCCTTTATGGTGTCGGCCCTTCTCATTCTTATAGGGAACTGGATCCGCTATGCTGGCTCCAACAAGTCCAGCGGCGGCCACATTGCGCATGCCATGGCCGGCGAGATCATCATTGGCTTCGCTCAGCCCTTCATCCTCGCTGCGCCCACTCGGTATTCGGATCTGTGGTTCACTAACCGTGGCCGCGTTGCCGCAACTGCCCTGACCAGCTTGGCCAACCCCTTTGGAGCCGCCCTCGGACAGCTGATCACGCCTCTGTGGGTGAGCAAGCCCAGCGACATGTCCAACATGGTGCTTTACGTCTCCATCATTGTGAGTCCCCCTTTCCCCTGCTCTACCTTCTTCCTGTCCGATTCATGCTCACATGCATCTCTCCTCTGTGTAAAGTCCACTGTCTGCGCCCTCCCGGCTCTCTTCGTTCCCGCCAAACCTCCCACACCCGTCGGGCCTGCTGCTGAGACGCCCAAGCTCACTCTCCGAGCCTCTGTCAGCGCTCTTACCCAGTCTCTCGAGCTCTGGCTCATCCTCATCCCATTCTCCATCTACGTCGGCTTTTTCAACTCCATCTCGTCCTTGCTGAACCAGATGCTCAATCCGTACGGTTTTTCCGACGACCAGGCTGGAATCGGCGGCGCCGTTCTCATCGTCGTGGGCCTCGTTGCCTCTGCCATCTCGTCCCCCATCATCGACCGCACCAAGTCGTTTCTCCTAACCATCAAGCTCCTCGTCCCCGTCATCGCCCTCTCCTACCTCGCCTTCATCTGGATGCCCCAGACCCGTGAGATCGCCGGACCGTACGTCGTTCTCGCCGTCCTGGGCGCTTCCTCCTTTTCTCTTGTTCCCGTTGCTCTCGAATACCTCATCGAGCTCAGCCACCCCCTCAGCCCCGAGGTCACGTCCACCATTGCCTGGGCCGGAGGCCAACTCTTTGGCGCCATCTTCACCATCGTCAGCGATGCTCTAGTGGCAGGGCCCCACGCCGATCCCCCCAAGCACATGAAGAAGGCCCTCATCTTCCAGGCCGTCATTGCTCTCGCTGTTGTGCCTCTTCCTCTTTGCCTTGGTCTGTTTGGCCGTCACGAAAATGTCACTCTTCGCCGTGTCCGCTCAGATGAAGAGGTTCGGCCGCGCAATACAGTCATAAGAGTGGAATCTTGATTTGCGCTACACTTGTTGCTTTTTTGACTTGGTGATGGACTTTTTTTTTTTTTTTTGACTAAAGGAACCTACGAGTTCCCGTGTTGCAATGACCAGCATAGGAATTGGAATAGGAATAATAATTAATGTCTGTTTAAATATGTGTAAACCCTGAGCCGTGCGTGCCGTTGCCGCAATATACCCACCGAGCTGCGGCTCTACCCCTTGGCTTTTATAAAATCAAACAATTCATCATAGCCTCATCTGGCATATGGTCTCTCTTTTTTACTTTAAACCACGTTGTCCCGTCTAATTTCATTCATCCGTGCCTTCATGCCTTGCCTTGGCCGAGAATCATTTCCCATTCTCGCCTCAGCTCTTCCATCTTCTTCCAGCACTCGGCTCCAAGCGACTCGAACTCAACAATGTCGCTCTTTGTGGCGTTGGGAGCACCCAACTTCCTGCCAATCTTCTTGTTGAGAAAGCCAACGGTAGTATCATCGTTGGGGTCCTCTGCTTTGCCTTCCCAACCCCACCCCTCGACCTCAGTTTTCTTTACATCCTCTTCGAGCTTGTGGTTGCAGCTGCTGCCCCACTTGACGTGCTCAGCCTTGAGTTCATCGAGGGTTTCCTGCTCTTGCAGAGCAATCCAAGCGGTAGACTTGGCTCCCTTGTAGCTGTCAACGCCGTGCCAGGGAGAGCCGAGCCAGCGTGCCACGGCGAGGGCCATTGTGTAAGCCCACATGAGGAACCAAGGGACAGGGAATAGCGTGCTGGCAACAATACCAGGGTGGGTCAGGTACACCTTAGGTCGAATTGGCTTCTGCTTGGCCTCCTCAGGGTCGTCGATGGTAAGGAAAGGGGTGGAGTACGGTGTGGAGGATGGCAGACTGGCGGTTAAGGAGAGAATATCGGTGAGTCTCTTGGCGGATTCATAGGGCCCTTCGCCAGAAAAACACTGGAAATCGGAGATGTCGAACGATTTGCGAATAGCTTCCAGACTGCTTGACCAGACGATGCGACCGGGGGCCTCGTTTTCGGAGCTACGGCTGAGAAGAGGAAGAAGCTTGTGGGCGAGGACATAGTGACCGAAGACGCAAGCTGAGAAGACCTCACCGAGGAGAGGCTTGGCAGGCTTTTGGTAGGTGTTAGCAATCATCTACTATCAAGTATAAAGGAAGGGGAGGGGGGGTTCTCACGTAGTTGTACTGTGACCGCTCGTTCAGGATGCAAGTCGGGAGAGCAATCTTGAATGAGGGCCAAGTGACGGACTGTAAGAGGCCCTGGGTCAAGATAACCCAGACAGCCTTGGGGTAGTTGCATCCCGACCAGCCGCCGTACGCAGCATTGAAGATGACACTATCTAATCTCGGGATGCGCACGTTGCGCAGGTATTCGTCCTCGAGACCTTCGGGGTTGCTCACGGGCAGATGAACGAGACTGTCGGCGAATGCGTAGATGCCGCGGACATCACACAGGTCGAGTTGCAGACTTAGGATGTGGATTCGCTTGACCGTGTCTTGCCATCGGTAGCCATGGCCGACTCGGGACTGTAGCGACTTGGATGTTTGAGCGGCGTGCTGGGCGTAGGCTCGCAGGGAGCTAATCGTCTGCAGGCTCTTGGACTTTGAGCGAGTGGTGGGAAGAATGATGAGGTGGGAAGTAAGGGATCGGGTCGCGAGGAATTCGTCAATGAGGCGCTCTCCGATGCCGAGGCCAATGCCACTAACATGCGGGCGTCAGTATGGATGCGGCCAAGGGACGAGCCGTGCGGGCGGGAAAGGGTCATTTACCTGTTGGCACCTGTAATTAGGACAAAGAGCTGCTCGTGGGGAGGGACGGCCTCCCAGGGCGCCTGGGCGGGAGCCAATTGAGAGCCCATTTGTTCAAGGATTGATTTCTGATGATTTTTTAGACTCTGTAGCGATGCGGCGAGAGAAGGAGCTTGTGGTGCAGCCAGGATACGTAATGGCGAAGCGGTGACGTTTTAATTTATGGTCGGCGTGTTGGGGAAGCTTTTGGGTGGATTCATCAACTGCTTCCTTGCCCCACGTGATGCTCCAATCGTATACAGCCCAGTCACGCAGAATTGCAGGCGACACTTCGTTTGTCTTTGAACGGCATTCCTCTATGGATTCAGCTCTAATTGTGGCGCTGCACTATTTACACTCAAACACATGTCTATCGCGAATCAGGTATCAGAGTAAAACGCAATAAGAATGCGAGCAATATCCGTATACGAATACGTCAGCTTCACCCTCCAACTTCTAACCAGCAGCCGAGCCATCCAACTCCCCTAACCCATCTCCCACAACTGTGGGGCGGCTTCGTGAGTCCCGAGTCGCCTCATCCTGCGTGCTCGGATGCAACACCATCCGAAAGGAAAATGCCACCAGCATATCTTTTTGTCATTTGCTCCCGGTCATTACAATGACGCGTTTCAAATCTCTAATCACTTCATAATACTTCCCAATTCAGATGACGTGAAAAAAGATCTGCCTTATTTTGAATGCCAAAATGAAGAGTTTACTTGAATTCATCGTAATAAAAACCCTCCAGTTTTCTTTTGCTTCTGATTTCATCATACAGCACTCTCCAACTAGGTCGATAAAAAAACTGTAGTAAATTATAGAATCATGGTGTTGAATTTGGTTAATCATAATCATTATTGGTTCTTGTTATCTCGTTACAATGCCTAGGAAATCTCCATCATCGTATCAATCAATAACCTGCCACATCAAATGCCATGTTTCCCCTTGCAGTAAACTCCATTGAGATCGTCATCGCTTTTATTTTCTCTCATCTTTGGGAAAATGGTCCAAACAACGCTTGAATTTTTAGAGTGCCATCCTATTTGACACTGTATTACTCTCGGGACTTGTTGACGCCCTCTCGCACCGCCTCCAGAATAAGATCCTTGGCCAGTTCAACACCATCCTGAGTGCCGATGATCTCAATGGCCTCATCCTTGGCCTGGTCTCGGGGTACCTGGATCTTGCAGTTGCTCTGCTTGCGGATCGTGTTGACCTTGGAACCGTTGGGGCCAATCACGTGGCGGTAGGTTCGAGGGTCAGGCAAGACGAGGTAGCCAGTGGCATCGTTCTTCTTGGCCTGCTCAATGGCTTTGATGATGGCCTCCTTGGCCTTGGCCACATTCTCAGAGGTACCACGGAGAACCCAAGGAATCTCGCCTTCTTCGCCTGAGGAGATCTGGACAATCTTCCATGAGTGGGCATCCGAGTTGGCACCCTCATCATCTGTGATCAGTGGCAAGGAACCGACATTGGAACGTGAAGAAGTGTCAGGCTTGGCAGGAAGAGCCTGGCCAGCATGGTCGACGGTGACGTGGTGGTTGTTGCGCAGCTGGCGGAAAAACTGGCCACCGTTGGAGACAGAGTGGTGCAGGTTGCGGGGAACCTGGAGCGTCTCACCCTGCTGGGACTTGACAAGGGACAGGATGTGCTCCTTGGCCTCGGCCACATTCTCAGGCCGACCAGTCAGCTTGACTCCAGTCTTGCCGTCACCCTGGCGAGGGACGTCAATGCTGACAGTGAACTTGGTCTCAAGCTGGCGCTTGACATCACCTCCGCGGCCGATGAGCGAGCGGTGGTTGTCAATGGGCACATCTACAATCTCGGTGACCTGGCTCTCGCGCTCGGAGACAATCTCCTGAATGCGTTCAATGATCTTTTGAACGATGTCGGTGCGGCCCTCAATCTTGATGGTGTTGCCATCCGCCTCCTGCTTGGGGAACTGGATGGTGCGGGCAAGCTCACGTCGGTCGTCAGAACCACCGGCCTTGACGACGATATCACGGAGGTTGGCACCTACATATAGTTAGTGAAAGATTCTTGACAGCTAAAACAACAATAGTAACATACCGCTGGCACCAATCAAGGCCTTGTGGTGCTTCTTCTCAACATCCAGAGTGCGAACTACGGTGTCGTCAAAGACGGCGCGCTTCTCCTCCAAAATCTTCTTGGCCTTGGCGACCTGAGCGGCGGTACCTTTCAGCTGAATCTCAACAATAGGGGTGTCGCGGTCGGCAGGCACGTCAATCTTGCAGCCGGTGGCCTGTCGCAACTCATCAAGTGCGGCACCACCCTGGCCAATGAGGGATCCGACCTGCTTCTGCTGGACGGGAACGGTGGCGGTGGCAGAGTGCTCCTCGAGATATTTGTAGAGGGAGAACAGTTCATCGCGAGCCTCATCCGCACCCTTCTTGGGGCCACGGATCATGACCTCATCAGGAGCCTGCTGTCGGCGAGGCTTGCCGGTCTCGCTGGCAGCATCTGCATTGGACTGATCGTCCGCAGTATTCTTGGCAGATCGGGGGAAGAAGATCAAAACCTTGTAGCGAGTCTGGAGACGGTTGATCTGGCTACCCTGGGAGCCGATAAGCTCTCGGTGGTACTTGGGGTCGATCTTCAAGACGTGACTTGTCTCATCAGCCAGAGTGCGAGAGAGACCCTGGATGTGAGAGCGGGCAGATTCAGCCTTAGCCTTGGGACCCTTGAGTTCGACCTTGCCATCCTGGACCTGGATCTCGACGTCGAATCGGTCACGCAGCTCTCGGATGTTGCTGCCACCCTTGCCGATCAAGTGGTTGGCAAACTTCTGAGGGAAGTCGAAGGTGAGGGTGAAGCCACGCTCCTTTTCATCCTCCTTCTCCTGCTCCACAAACGCGGCGGCCTTGGCATGGAGCGACTTGACAGCCGACGCGGGTCCACGCAGAGTAATTGTGGTTCCGACCTTGGTGACACGGATAGGAATCTGGTCGTTTGAGCGGCTTTCCTGCTCCTTCTTAATGAAACGTCGAAGTCTCTCATGGAACTTCGGGGGGACATCGAGGGATGCGGTTGTAATCTGCTCCTGCTTGCCGATGAGATCAATAATGTGCTTCTCAGCATCCCGAAGGCTCTTCTGGAAAGCCTTGACCTCAGCATCGGTGGGCTTGTTGCGGGGCAGTTGGAAGGGGCCATCAGCTGGGTCAGGACCCTCAAAGACAAGGAGGACGGGAGCATCAGGGTGAGAGGCTTCAGGGACAACAACTTGAACACCGAAATCCTGCTTGACTCTGGGGGTGACATCATTTCGGATGTGCTGGTGGAAGAAAGAGTCAATGGGGATCGTGGCCATACGCGAGGGAGGTTGGGCATTGATCAAGCCGGTAATCTCGGACTGGGCGCGAATGGCATTCTTTCCCTCACGGGAGTATAGCTCCCAGGGAAGGGCACCATCTTGAGAGAAGGGGGTGTTGATGTGAGTGTTGTAAAGCTTCTCGAGACGCTCAATCTCCTTGCGGTGACGGAGGTAGCGGGTGACGTATCCAGCGTGGGCAGCAGCGCCGCTGGGGGCGTTGCGGTGGAAGCGACCAATGTCAAGGTTGGACATTTGCATACCCATAGCGAGATCCATGGCCTTCTCCAAACCTGCCTGGACCTGGTCGGCAGGACCAACAACGGTCACAGTGTCGTCATCCTCATCGGTGGGCAAAATGATGGCGCAGCCGGTGTCGGCGAAGAAGGCCTCAGTGGGGATGCCTCGGTCACCGATGATGAACTGGTGGCGACCTCGCTGGATGGAGAGCTGCTCAGCCTCGAGCTGTCGGTGAAGCTCGGCGACTTGGCGCTCGATCTCGGCGCGGACCTTCTGAACAGCAGCACGGTCACCGGCGAGCTGAATGTGGTTCTCGTCATGGCCGGCTGGCACAAAGATGGGTCTCTGACCAGGAGCAGGGGCGACGGGGGCCGGAGCAGAGGTGTAGGCTTGGTGAGGGGGAACACGGATCTGGATTCCATTGCTCTCCTCCAGCGCATTGGCAAGAGCGTTTCCGGGACCAGCAATGAAGGGATAGAAAGCAGCAGGGATGCCGCGAACCTTGGTTTGAGCATTGGCAGATCGCTCGCCAGCGATCTTGAGAATCTCGTTGCGAGCAGAGGCAGCGGAGAGCGCATTGCCCTCGACAACGACATCAATAGTGGCATCGTCATCGTCGTCAATGGGCTGGTTCTCATCAACCTTGGGCAATTGAATCTTGGCACCAGTCTTCTCCTGGAGAGCCTTGATCATAGATCCACCCTTGCCGATAATGTGGGCGCGAGTGGACTGAGGAATCTCGACGGTGATGGTTTGCTGTGGGTTGGTTAGCGGTGTAGCAAGGGGAAGTGGAATGGCATATGAGCTTACCTTGGTTCCGATTTGAGAAACCAGGTCCTTGAGTGCCTGCTGAGCAACGTCTTGAGGACCGGTGGCATCAAATTTGAGACGACCGTTGGAGGAAGTGGCCATGCTGATGGTGGCGCGAGACTTGCGGTTGATATCCTTGATGATGTCGGGGATGGGCCTCCTGAGCTGGTTTCGGGGCATGATGAATTGAGGCTCAAGGGTGACGGTCTCGACATTGCGACCAGGAATGAACATGGAAGGAGTGGCAGCTTGGGGAGTAGCAGCTCCAGAGGCGGGGGTTGAGGAGCGCGAGGGACCGTTGGATGCAGCGCCGTTAGACTTGCCGTTGGCGGTGTTCTTTGCTCCCCAGATGGGTGCCACATTGGCGCTCTTGCCCTTGGGAGCGCCTAGTTCGGGGAACAATTCATGAGATTGAGTATCGAGAGCAGTCTTGGGGCCCTGAGCCTGCTTGCCAGCAGCCTTAGAGCTGATGGGGGCAGCCCAGGAGCCAGAGGCATCGTTGGTGGGCTTTGGGAGATCCTCATCAGGCGCATCCTCAACGGTGACGGTGTGAGGGGCCTCAGCGTGCTTCTGGAGAAGCTTCTGGGCGGTAGAGAGCTCACCAACATTGTTGGTATCGGCGGGGGCCTCGGTAGCCATGATTGAGGTGTTGATTCGATGCGGCGACGTTGGGAGCAGGAGGTGTGAAAGGTTGGGATCAGGTGATACCAGAATCAACTGTCAAGAGCTTGTTAGAACCAAATCATGCCAACTACGTCCGCGCCCGAGTGACGGCGCGACAATCTGAGACTATGGAAAAGAGGGCAGACGTACGGATTCTAATGGCTGCTTAAAGCGCGGAAGCTTGCAGCCAGCAGGTGCTGGGGTGATGGGATGTGATGCGAGAGCTCAAGAAAGGCGGAAGACGACAAATTGACCAAATGCTGCAGAGTCCGAGGTCTCTAGAACATTGTGCAAGAAATCAACAGACGACGATGACCAGTAACCAGGAGGAACAACCAGAGATGTGGCAGAGACCAGGGGGCGGGAAGAGGCGGATGAAGATGAGAAGTTGAAGAGTGAAGTTGGAGGTTGGAGGTTGAAGAGGGTGAGGTGGAAGTTTCTCCAAACTACTCGGAGTTCTAGGCTCTAAGCCGCCCTGGCAGACCGTCACTTTTTTTTTTCCCTAGCAGGGGATCACGGGGGTCGCGAGTCACTACCGACCTCCCTATGGAGCCTACTACTCTGAAAGACCATCTAAAAGGACACCTACGGTACTTTTTACCTTTGGCTGGAAGGATAGAGCCCCCTAGAACTTACGCGAAGCTTGGTTGACCGGAGCTACCAGAGAACCCGACGGCCAAGAAACCGCCGAACCAGCAACGGTCAACGACGGGTTAGCAGGCCAGCTGTCAGCGGGTCCATCGTCTCCCTTCGGGACTGGTTCATCAATGCTGTCCAAAAATGGAAAACTGGGGGGACATGGGTAGAAATCACGAGACCTGACATGTGACCCTTCACCGTCGACCCTTCTCTGGGGAATTCTAAGTTCGTTGAATTGCGCGATCCTTGGAGTGAGATGGGCCATGCGAAGGACGACGTGAAATGAAAATGGCCTTACCTAGCTTAGGCATTGCTTACCGCCAGCTCGGTTGAATTCTCGCTCAAGATTCCGTTCTGGTCGTGGGTTTGGGCGACCTGTACCCTCCATGGCCGCCACTGGCTCGCTTGCCAACGCATGCATCTGTACCTGGGTCTTGTAGAGGGATTCTGAGAGGTGTGGCACCGAGGCACACATGTGCTGCTACTTATCTCAATTGGCAATGCTAAGGAACGGTGGAAAGTGACGCAATCTTGGTCAGAAATTTCCTTGGTCATGTCTGGAAATGGAAGTCTTCTGGGGTGTAAACAGGTGTTCTAAGGGGCCAACCTTCTCATGGGGGGGTCGGATCAGTCCCGTTTAGCCCGAGGGAACACAGTCTGTGCAGATTGGTTAGTTGTGGGGTCGCATTTGAGTATGCCATGGTCCAACAAGCGTGTCTGCGGCGATCGCAAGCCACCAACCAAACCCAATGTCTCTCACATGGGAACGTTGCACTCGGCAGTGGATGAAGTGCACCGCCATGTCTGTCCCCTCTTCCCTCCCTTACGCAAAGGGTCATCGCCATACCCAACAGATTCGGACATTTTGCAATGGCAAGCAAATGACGGTACCGGGATGGCTCGCTGGGCTTGTAGGGAGAATGCCAGCACTCTGCGATGGTGTGGGTTGGGTTGATGGTGGTAGATGGATGCGGGTCTCGTCCGAATTTCTGGATTAGTGGTCTCATGTGGTGCCAAGGAGAAAATAGTTGCAATCTCCGCTCGGCCAGATTGAGGCCATGACAGGTTGTCAGTGCACGATGATCCCGTGTCCCGCGGGCCGTAATGATCAGGGTTTTTCGCGATTGTTCCAAGCGCCTATCTTGGGGGAGGGGGCTACCTGCCAGCAGCCTCCCATGAGGACGGTGGCTCCGGGGCCCTGAAGGTTCGAAAGTCCGGAGCGGAACTGATATGCCAACCGCACGCCCCTCTGGGATCGGAAAATTGGCAGCAAATAAGAGAAGACACGGGTGACTTTCTGAGGGCGTGATCTGAGAGCATTGAATTTTTGAAATGCAACTGAACCCTCTTCTTTTTCCTAATCTGAACTTCTGCACCTAGCCCCTCCTGCGAGAGCTGCGATTGCATCGCTTTGGCTACTGCAGGTACGGATTCAGATGGCATGCGACACGGCACGGAACGGGAGGGGAGGGGAGCCTGACGACTCGAGCACACACCTACGGTACTTGGTCAAGTACTGTGTGTAGTATGTTGGTGCTCGCTAATCAATATCATGGGTGTGATAATGTGGCAGAACGACAGCTTCGTTGAGCTTGCAACGTGGGGCTCTGACTGGGGTAACACTCGGTTTCAGTGGGTGCAGCCGCAGGAGAAAATCACGACATTGTTTGGTCGTGTAGGACGGCGAGATTGTTCTTGGGGACCAAGAGGTTTATTGAGTGGCGGGCCCGGGTTTGGATGGCTCAAACGAGCACGTACGCGGCACCTCAACGAAGGCCGAACTACCGGCGCAGGATTTGATATCGCTATCATCGACGGCGCCAAGGGGGCCAGTGCCGAGAGTGGGCACGTTGATTTCGACGATACACGAGACGTCGACATCAACGCTGGACGACAGATGTGTGTCAAAAAGGAAGTAGTGCGAGCCAGGGCTTGTGAAAAGGGTCACCCCAGACAGCTGGATGCGCCAGTGAAAGTTGCTCATCGAGATGTAGGTCGCGCAGTGGACCCGATGGTAGGTGTGGAGGACGACAGATGCTGTTGCATTTGCTGAGCGTTTGTCATTTGAGCGGAATCGCAAAAAAAAAGAGGGAATCCTTGCATATACTATCTTTCAATGGCACGTTGGGCTGTAGCTAAAGTTGAGAGACCCAAAGTGTTCGAATGATTGGGTGGCATTGACCAGCCGTGAGCGACAAAAAGAGAATGCAGTCGCCGTTGGATGGTGTGGGACAATTCCTCGTATTGCGTTGGCTTGGTATGCAGGTGCAGGTAAGCGATGTGATAGGATCTCGTTCAACGCGGACCGAGAACAAGTGCGAGGACAAGATGATCGACAGAGAAATTTGCAATTGCTAGCAACACAGGAGGTCAGAGACGAGACAAGTTTGAAGCGGCCTAAATTGAAGCGACGAGTATCAGCCTCAGCGCTGGCAGTGTCTGGCGGACCCAAGATCATGTATGTCTCGCATCGCCAGGCCGGACGAGCGCCGGGGCCCAATCGAGAGGGCTGAAATGCCCATGTCTCGCTGCGGGCTAGGTGCCGGGGAGAAAGATTGCGTGGGCTGTAGAACTGAGACGGACGCCCCCCCTGTGGCGTGAAACGTCAAAGACTTCCCCATCCCGGATGGCGAGAGCTGAATTGATTCATCTAATTCCTGGAGTGCAGTCTTGGGATGGTTTACTTGCATGCAATTGGGGCATATTTTGATGAGCGGTTACGACGCCGAGACTCAATTCGTCTTCAAGCAAGGCAGAGCATGGATGAAGCCTGACGGTGACCGCAAGCATGGGTATATAGGCGCCGCTGGCGACGCGGGGATCCAAGACGAGACGACATGAGATGAGACCGTAGAATGGCGAGCTCAGTCGGTCGCATGCGATGGAGTCAGGATTGAACCAAGAAAGGATCGGGTAATGAAGCGAGTTAGTCCATAGGTTAAGCAAAAGCAAGGTCCAGCATTCATGAGATGATGGGGAAGCTAAGGACCGGCGGCCCCATCCTCGTCACGTCTCTCCAATGCTGCATCACTGCAAGTCTGTAACCTGCTTCAGCCTCCGGGCTCAACGTTGCGGTTCCCGATGGCAGCCCTCAGGACATCGGCCCCACTAGGCCTTGGCCCGGCGTCAAATGAATGACGGTATGGATGGGCGATTTGGCCGAGGCGTGTTGGAGGAAAAAGAAAAGAAGAAGGAAAAATTAAAAGAGCCGAGTAGGTAGAAGCCACAGACAACCGCTGCATAACCTTTGTGCCGCGTGCTTGGACTGGCTCCCAAGTCAGCCATGGTCAGTGGCAGTTCGGAGAGTGCCACATCAGCATCGAGCCCAGGGCAAGCTTACACTACACGGTCCCACCGGCCACGAGCTGGCGAAGGAAGACGAGGAGACGCGGCGGCCAGTCTATTGGCGCTCTAGATGCAGTCCTCGGTGCTGGTCTAGCTGTATGTCCCTGGATACAAGTAACATGTAATACGTACATGTGACAAAACCATCCCATTTGGACGGCTGGTAACATGGTTGCACCGCGTATGGGTAGCAGCCGGTCTAAGATTGACCAAGGACCATGAGCTCCATCCAGCCTTGTCCATACTGCCTGCAACTACGGGAGACTTTGGAGCCATTGAGTGCTCTGACCCCTCCTTTCAACACCTCTCCAACAGGTCCTGTCTTCAGCATCGAAGTTGCGAGATCCTTGGTCTTGCTCCACACACGCATCCACACACGCCCGCACCTGGTGCGTTTGCTACGCGCTTAAACTGGACGTGGGACCGACACACTATCGCAGACTTGTGGGACTGGGACTGACAATGGCACTGGCACCGGCACTGGTGCTGGTACCATTCGGTGGGAGACAGTTGTTGTTATAAACCCACGCCCCCTTGCCACGACCCCCAAGTCGCTAGCCGGAGCACGTACGAGAGGACGGCGCCCAGAAGCCTTAGACAGCACAGGCATGCTTCCGAGACAAGGTGGAGGGCGAAGCACGGAGAAGAATGAAGAATGTAAGACTTTAGGATACAGAAACCTAGGCAAGTTATAGAGCTGGAGCAAACCAGTTGCACTCGAGGTGGAACTCGTCAAGCCGGCTTAAAGGGTCAAGCAAGGTACAGTGCAGCGCAGTGCAGCGGCTGCACAGTCCACCACAGTGTGTGCATTGACTGGCCCATGCGGATGGGTAGAAGGCCAGGCGTCTTGTTGTCGCCGTTCATCATGGCATGAAAGGCTAAACCAAAGGAACAGAAGAACCCTTGGTCCGGAATCAAGACGCCTCTCCTTTGCAGGTGACTGACAAGGCAGTTGGGTCCGCACGCATGTATGCCGCCCGACTCGAGCATTTCGGCACCCTCATCACCCCTGACCAACATGTGTCAAGACGACGGCTCACCAGCCAGCAGAGGCGACACAGCCCCCTCGGTCTGCATCTCGCTGCGTCCCATCCCCAGAACGCCAGCCAGCAAGGCACTAGGGCAGAGAGCCATCAAGCGCGAATCGCTGACCACACATTGCGCGACGGGGCGAGCGACAAGGCCAGAGGACCCCCAATCAAGACCCCCGTAAACTCTGACCGGGCACTTGCACATCATGTTGTTGTCGCTGTGCGTCCATGGCAGAGCACGTCGATGCAAGACAGGGTTACCCAAGAGACGCCAAAAGCCAAAAGCCAAGAGGAGTGTCCAACCAGTGCACTGGTCTAGCCACCATGTGCCGCTCAGTTGGCCCTCACACTGTCAAGGCGCGCCAACGGCCCGAGGAAAGGTGTGGGAAGAGGTGCGAGTGTGAGTGGTGGTGGGTGCAGGCCTTGCGGCCCTTGACCTCTTGGGGGGAGGAGGAACACAAGGAGGAAAGGGCGCGCGGCCAGGCCAGGAGGACTCTTTCTCTCCAGGTTGCTCCAAGGGAGTTAGGCACAATGTTCCTGGGCTTTGCCGGGGTTGCTGCTTGGTACCTCCAGGTCAGTGTGCTGGCCTCGGCGGCGCGAGTACCTCCCTACCCATATTTGGCTGCCCACATGGCTCAAGGTACCAAACGCAGCCTAGCCCGGATAGGCCAGGGAGGTGGGTGGAGGATTCACACTCCCGGAGCGGCAAAACACGTCTCCCACGGACCCTGCTCCATCACACTTACGCCTGGCCTGGGTTCTCAATGAATGCCCAAAGCACACCGCACCAGTACCAGACGAGGTGAGGGATTCCGGGCGTATTTCGTAGACTCGAGCAGAGGCGTAGCAGGCAAGAAACCAATTCACGCTGTAGACCAGCCTGCTAAGCTCTCAACGCGTCCACTGATGACTCCGAGCATCGATTCGGATTCGCGCCAGGCCTGGTCGGGCTCAATTCTTCGCATCCCACTTCGAACACGGGCCATATATCCAAACTCATCCCCTACATCATTGCTCCCCTCCCCACTCATATCTCTCGTCGGTTACTGTCGTGTTTTTCTCCATCCCTTTTCTTGTTTCCTTCATTTGTTTTTAATCATCCATACTGCGCAAGCTGGGGTTCGAACGTCGACAGCTCGCGCCAGATAAGTTGGGCAGTACCGAATTTGCGCATTTCGCTTCGCCCATCATCCCTTACCACCTCGCCATCACCCACGCTTGGCTGCTCGTCAGCACCAGTACCCGCGCCGGCGCAGCACAACCCAAGGCACGACGACGCAGGGCGACACAGCACGGCACAACACAGTACAGAATCAATACGAATCAGCACCCAGCAGACGCATACGGCAGCAGAAGAAAAGAAAAAAACAAGCATCTGGTGAGTTCTAGCACCCGATTCTGATCTTGTTCCGAACATAGCTGGACGCCCGTTTCATTACCCTCGATCCGCCCGCACCCCATCCCTCTGCTTCGCACCACCCCCATCCATCGTCCCCCGTCACTGAATCCGCCCGCATTCCCGCATTCCATCCATCTTGCCCTCTCACACCTGCACCTTACATTGCCTAACACATACCGGTAACCCGCATCGCACTGCATAGGTGCTACCTGGCCGCGCGGGTGCACCTCTCTATATCTTTGTACCTCCGTACCTCCGTACCGTACCATGGTACACACTACGCTACCCTCTCCCCAGACAGCCTACCATTTTGGCGTACGCAGTACTTCCCACTTGGCCCCTCTGTCGCCCCTCCCATCTCCCCTCCACCCCCCATCTGGCAGCCCACCTTGGTCCCGCGTCAAGCACACTCGACCGTTCAGCGGCCAGCGCCTCGCTGTGGCCAACCGCTTCTTCCCTGTTCCCCAAGTCGCAGTTCCCGGTTCCAAGTTCCCAGTCATCCCAGGCCAAATTGAAAAAAAAAAGCACACACGCTTACCAGTCAAGGGCCCCCAGCACAATCCAAGCACAGGCGCATCCCATAGCCAGCAGAACACAAGCAAAAAAAGCACCAAGCCAAGGTACAGCCAAAAGCACAAGCAGCAGCCAGGCCCGCCCGCCCGCACTGCACTGCGTCGGAATCTGGCTTTGTTGGCTCTGGCCGTGGCCGCCAAACCCGCCGCCATTTCCTCCTCGCACACCCTACTACCCTCTTGACCCATCGTCTGCATAGCCGTCTGAGACCTTTTTTTAGCCAAGCCTGCCGCCTGCTGGATCATGGACGGCCCAGGGTCTATCTCTTCTTCTGCTTCTACCGGTCATTCCCACCGTCGCAAACTCATCAAGAAGCCGCCTCCCTCCTCGCATCACTATACTCGCTCTTCTTCTGGTTTCGATGGTGGTGCCGGTTACGACGCCGATTCACTCGGAAGCAAACGCAGCTCCCAGAGTCTGAGACGAGCCCCCAGTGCTCCCCCAGCCCGCTCCAACCCCGCGACCGCGTTAGGACATCCTAACGCCAACACCTTTCGATCGAACCCATCGCCCAACTTGGCCCCGGGCGAGTTTAACTCGTCCAACCCCTGGGCCCCCGTGCCTCGCAACAATCGTCTCTCCGACTCATATCGTCCTCTTAGCAAGGCCGCCCCCGACGACCTGATCGGCGCCCCATTCGACGGCGCCGCCATCCTGAATCGTATCGAGTCGACCAAGGTCCCAAGCCCCCAGGGCCCCGGCCACCGCCACAACCATCATTCCCCGCTGCTCAAGTCCGGCCCCGATTCACACCACGCGAGTCCCGTCCTCCGAAACTCTACCAGCTTCACCGCAATGGATCAACCTTTGTCAGAGAAGGTTCTTGGGCCGAGAGCTCCCACAGACGGTTCCATGGGCAACACAAAGCGATATTCGGACGATGGCAGAGAGCCAAAGTCTGCGGTCCTTCGCAAGAAGTCGGGCTTCTCTGGCTTCATGAACAGCTTAGTCGGCTCGCCCAAGAAACCCGTCATTTCTGCCCCAGAGAACCCCGTTCACGTTACCCATGTTGGCTACGACAGCACAACGGGCCAATTTACCGTCAGTATCGCCTGGTTCACCATCCCGCGACGATCTCCCGTCCAGCTTCTCCATGTCTGTATTCTTTTTTTTTATCTGCTAACAAGCGCAACAGGGTCTGCCAAAGGAGTGGCAGCGGTTGATCAACGAAAGCGGCATCCCCGAGAAGGAAAGGCGAGAGAATCCCCAGACAATGGTTGATATTTTGCAGTTCTACAAGGAAACCCAAGAACGACCTGCCGAGGATCAGAGCCTCGAAAAGTTTCACCATGCTGGCGCCCAGTACGCGACCAACTCTCCTGCATCTGCAGCATCTCAGGGCATGTACCCGTCAAATTATTTGGGTATGTCACCAACCAGTCCATCCGCGGAACCCAGGTTTCCAACTGTCAATCATGAAGGAAGTTTTGAGAACCCCCGAGCACCCCCGCCCGTTCCCCGAGGCCAGTCCCAAGGCAAGGATCTCATGCCCAGCCGACCCGCGCCGAAGCCGCCCATCAGTATGAACAACCGACACCACCCCACGGGCGGCTACACCGCGAAAGACTCAGGCATTGGTATGTCACAGTCCGATGAACCCTACGGCACCAAGGACATCAGCCCCATGCTCCCCGAAGAACATCGCTCAAGGTCAAACTCACGCGTCCAAGGCACCGCGCCGTATGCCCCGTCGACCCCTCAGCAGACCCAATCAGCCCAGGCACAAGCCGCGGCGTACCAGCAGCAACTCATGCAGCAGCAGCAAGAACAGGCACTGGCCCAGGCTCAGGCTGCCATGTCCGGTGGAATCAGCCGAGCACCCAGCAAGAGAACGCCTCAGTCCCAGAACCCAGGAGCCGTCGGGCAGGCCCATGCCCCTTACCAGCAATCCAATGGGGTTGCCAACGCCCCACGCCAGCAGCCGCAACAGCAGCAAGGACCCGGAGCCGTTCCCGGAGCCAGGCCCCGACACCGCGCTCGTCAGAGCAATGCCATTGACGTTGTCGCCTCGCTCAAGCGCATCTGCAGCGAGGGCGATCCTCGTGACATTTATCGCGGATTTAACAAGATTGGCCAGGGTGCCTCTGGTGGCGTCTTTACTGGTCACGAGCGCGGCACTAACAGACTGGTTGCCATTAAACAGATGAATCTTGAACAGCAACCTAAGAAGGACCTGATTATCAACGAGATTCTCGTCATGAAGGACAGCTCGCACCCCAACATTGTAAACTTCATCGATAGCTACCTCTGCGGCGGAGAGCTGTGGGTAGTGATGGAATTCATGGAAGGTGGCAGCCTTACGGATGTTGTCACCTTCAACATCATGTCTGAGGGTCAAATTGCCTCCGTGTGCCGGGAGACACTGAAGGGTCTGCAGCACCTGCACTCCAAGGGTGTCATCCACCGTGATATCAAATCCGACAACATCCTACTCTCCATGGAAGGCAACATTAAGCTCAGTACGTGGCTCGCCGTTGTGCAACTTTGATTTTTGTTTGATCTTTTTTTTTCAGGCACCGAAAGCTAACTAAAGGCAGCTGACTTTGGCTTTTGCGCTACCATCAACGAGGCTCAGAACAAGCGTACGACGATGGTGGGAACACCGTACTGGATGGCTCCTGAAGTTGTCACTAGAAAAGAGTACGGCCGCAAGGTCGACATCTGGTCCCTGGGTATCATGGCCATTGAAATGATCGAGGGCGAGCCCCCGTACCTCACAGAATCACCGCTGCGCGCCCTTTGGCTGATTGCGACTAACGGAACTCCACAAATCAAGAATGAGCAAGATCTTTCCCCCGTCTTCAAGGACTTCCTCCACTTTGCCTTGAAGGTGGATCCTGAGAAGCGAGCAAGCGCTCACGATTTGCTCCGAGTAAGTTTCGAACGCTTTTCATCATGGGTATGGATGACAATGTGCTAACCAAGCCAAACCAACAGCACGAGTTCATGAAGTTGTGCGTTGATCTTGCACAACTTTCACCACTTGTCCGAGCCGCCCGGGAACAGAGGGCGCAAGAGAAGGCTCGCAAGGGACAATAGGCTGTTCCATGCGGCATTCACAATCGTCAAGCGGTTCCCAAACTGTATGGGAGAGGCGGTCGGCTAATGAGATCGCGACGACGATGAGGCGATCCGACCCCTGCTGCAACCCGCAATGCCCAAGGAATTTCTCGCCTGGGGCAAATTGGATACGATGACATGGACGAGAAGCGCTGTAGGTCCGCATGCGTGACTAGTCGAACAAGGCGTCCCTGGCGGATTTGAGCCCCTCGATTCTCAACCATCTAATGACGACTTTTTTCGAAAAACTTGTTTTCGATTACCTTATCATAAGCAGGCCTTGCATGTTTCAAGTTGGAGTTGATACTGACTGATGGCCGCGTCAAGGCACTCGGACTGGCGCGTGTAGAGAGGCAGAAGAGGAAGAAGAAGAAGAAAAACAATGACCCGAGCACACAAGTGCGAAACAGGCGAAGCGGAGACGACGCCGAGAAGCACATAGATACTATGACACACGCTGGATATACCCCCCCTGCATACGAACATGTTACTTCGGCCGAGTTACCTTGAGACGGGTCTATGATGGTACTAGACCGCACTCTTCTTCTCAGCTCCAATCATAAAAAGACGTTGTTTTGTTCATTCTCCTGCCTCGCAAAGATTCACAGTGTTTGCGTGGTTAGATGTGTTATTAAAAAGGTCAAAAAATGGCATGTTTTTTTTCTAAAAACTCATGAGATTATCATAAAACTCAAAACTTCATCATCCATCCCTGCCGCCCCAGTGGTATAGAAGGCTAGCCCAGCCTATGCAAAATGTTATAAACCAAAGAAAAACGAACGCCCCGAGAATGCCCGCCACCCAGATTGCATCCAATGATGCTAATTAAGACGAGGGTTGTTGTGGTGGAAGATGCCCTGCTCCCAGTTCTGGTAGATGGTGCTCATCTGGTGACGAAGCTTGACGCCCTCACCCCTCGCAGCCTGCATGCCGGTGGCGACGCTGGCCTTGACGCTGCCGAGCATGGCCTTTGTGCCGAGGGCGGCAGGCTTGGGGTGGTGCTTGAGCTTGTCGGTGCCGGTGGAGGTGGAGGAGGAGTTGAAGTGCAGCGACTGGCAGACCGACTGGCGAATCGAGGCGGCGGCCTGGTGAGTGGTGGTCGAGGCCCTGAGGAGGGCGGGACTGAGGCGGTTGCGCAGCTTGCGAGCAATGCGGACGGGGAGGGAGCACAGGTACTTCATGGTGATTGTTGGAGAAGGGGGGAATTCGTTTGGAGAAAGTTTGTGTGTGTGATTGGAGGGTGGTCGCGTAAGCGTGCGAGAACCGAGAGGCGTCTGGTAGAGATGGAGTAGGAGGAGCAGGAGGAGGAAGTTGTAGGAATATTTGAACAGAGGAGGCTGGTCGACAGCAGATAACGATGAATTATATGGGTCGTTGCTCTCAGACGCTTAAAATCTCAACCAGCTCGTTCTTGTTGCGAGAGGAGAATTCGGGGTGATACGACTGAAGGTTCTCGTCGAGGCGGTGACAAGTGTGTAATTGTACGACGACTCTCGGAGGCGTCTTGGTTGAAAGAAGATATAATTCAGAGTACACAAAAAATATGCACAGCACACAAACGCGTACACACACACGAGGCAGAGAAGAAGTCAATTCCTCTCTCTCTCTCTCTCTCTCTCTCTGTATGTCTGATGAACTTGATTGAATCGAAGAGGTTGGGGAACCAGAGGGGAGGGGTGAAGGGACCATGGCCGGTTTTGTTCTTGAACCTTGGACCTCCCCCCCCCCCCCCCCCCCCCCCCCCCCC
>KV875228.1:4056612-4103643 GCA_001879505.1 Calonectria pseudoreteaudii
CGCCTTCGTTGTGATGCGGTCTAGCGGGCCAAGGGCCAAGACGGCCTGGTCAACCGGCGGTGCGAAGCGGCGGGGGTCAAGCTGCACGAGAGAGGAGACGGCGGCTTGCGGCCGCAAGCTTGACTATTGATTGTCCTCCTCCTCCCCCTCTGAATCCCTGCCATTGGACCGATTGCGCGTTGTTTTAACGTGGCCCATGCTGCTTAGCTTTTCGTCTCCTTTCCTTTTCGTCGTAGGCGAAGGCAAGGCCAGAGAAGCACGTCAGGCCTGCGTTGCATGCAAGCGAAGAAATAAGGACATCATTGGTCCCCGAGCTCAAGAGGCAACGCGACAGGTGGTGTTAGTGGGGTGGAGGGGAGGGGGAGACAGAGGGCACGGACGGAAGATCAGTGCGACGAAAAAAAAAAATAACATGTGTCTCTCTCTTCTCTGCTCCCCTTTCTCCTTGAAAGGCGGTGTCTCGTCTCGGACGATGGATGGCTGGGGAAGAAAAAAGAGGCACATTGACTGAACTCGGTGCGGGACGCCGCGTGGTGTTTTGGATGAGAACAACAATAGATGGCAGCACCACGTTTTTACTTTATTTCATTTCATTTTTTTTTTTAATTTTAACTCTAAAGAAAGATAGATTTGCTGCCAGTGGTGTTCAGATACATCATTGCACAATCCAGTCAAGGAAGGAAGAAAGAAACAAAAAGACGGGGATTTCAATCCATCCTTGTTTTCCCTCCTTGAATCATTCATCCTGTTCTCCCTCTTCCGACATGACACTTATTCCCGCTGCGCATGTCATCCATCAGTCGATACCAGGCTCCACAATGGGCTCTGCGGCGTCACGGCGGGTTGGCCATTGGCAAGCAAACAGAAAGCGGTGAGTGAATGGCCGCGTCGCGACGGCCCAGCCAGCCAAGGCGAGCTGTGGATCAACCGGCTTCCTTTTTTGCGTGGACCGGTGCACGACTGCGGCGTAGCCTTTGTTTTGAGACACCAAAGGGGGGATTGCCTCTTTCATGAGGCCGGCTCCCAGCCTATTGGCTAGGCCTGAGCCAATCCCAACTAGGAATTCAACTTCAATCCAGGTGTGAATCAGTCGAGCACATACAAAATAGTCAACACCACAACTCGTTGAGTCACTGGCAAGCAAACAATAACTTGAGTAGAGCCAATTGGTCATTAGAAAAATGTCTTTTCGTTCGGTATCAACTCTCTATCTCTGTCACCATTGCATCTGGCGCAGCCTCTTCTCTATCGTACCGTCCCAGCCACCTCTCTATTGTAATCTTTCCACATGCTTTCCATGTCCATCCTGATTTTTTAGTTGAAGAAACTCTCTTCCATATCCTTGAACTCCTAACTGACTTGAGAGAAAACAAAATTATCGGAACGAATCTACCTCGCCAGCGTAGATCGTCTTCTGTTGTGTATGTGTGTATGCGCGCATCAATACCCGGGCCCCCCTTACTTGTTGCCCGAGTTCCATCATCATAATCATCTGTCCGGCGAAACCAAAAGTACAAAAGTACAAAGCGGCATGGTTCTATCCATGCCAGCATGTGAGTTGCTTAGTAGCATGTGTAGCCACCGTCGATGATGCAGTTGGCACCCGTCATGAACTTGGAAGAGTCCGAAGCCAGGAAGACGCAGAGGCCGTTGAGCTCGTCAACATTGCCAAGGCGGTTCTGGGGAGTAAGGGACTTCCAGATCTTCTTCTGGGCGTCGAGGGCGGGGACGCGGTTGAGGGCAGTGTCCATGTAACCGGGGGAGATGCAGTTGACACGGATGTCGTACTTGGCCCATTCGGCAGCAAGCGACTTGCCGAGCTGGATAACACCAGCCTTGGAGGCGTTGTAGCAGCTCTGCTCCTGGGGGTAGTTGACGATGGAGCCAGACATGGAGGCGACGAGGACAATAGAGCCGGGCTTGCCAGCAGCCATCATAGCACGGCCAACAGCCTGGGACATAAGGAAGGAGCCGTTGAGGTTGATGTCAATGAGACGGCGGAACATGGCGGGGTCGTATGTCTCAGCCTTGATGTTAGAATCGGCAATACCAGCCGAGTTGACGAGGACATCAGGGGCACCGTGGAGCTCGACAACGCTGTCGACGGCGGCGTTGATGGCAGCACCGTCACGAACGTCGACCTTGAAGAAGGAAACGGGAAGGCCAGTCTTCTGGTGAAGCTCAGCAGCAGACTCGTCACCAAGCTCCTGGTTGGCGTCGAAGATGATGATGGCCTTGGCACCAGCCTCGGCACAGGCGCGGGCCATGTAGTTTCCAAGACCACGGGCACCACCAGTAACGATGATGGTCTTGCCATAGACGGACATGTTCTTCATGGTCTGAGGAAGGGCATCGTAGACCTTCTTGCTGAGGGGAGTGACAGCATCGTTGTCAGAAGGGGGAACAGGGCTGTCGTGGGGAACACGGGCAGCGCCCTCGGGAACCTGCACGGTGTGCTTGTCACCCTGGCCAGCTCCGTAGACGGTGACAGGAACCTCCTTCTCACGAACAACGCTCTTCTTGTTCGCAGTGTCGGTGACACGGTTGATGCGGGTGGCGGAAAAGAAACGAGCAGAGGAAGCAGCAGGGCGAACTGCAGGAGCAGCAGCTCGGGAGAGGCGAAGGACGTTGCGGGCAGCGGAAGACATTGTGATGGTTTGGAGATGAAAGTGTGACAAGAGAGGGAAGAGGTGAGGGTGGGAGAGGATATTTAACCAAGAGAGAGGTTGCGGATAGAGGTTGAGGAAGCAGAGCTGAGTCGACACGAGGACGTGTTGATATAGGTAATGCTCTGGCCCAAGATAGATTATAGTGGGGCCTCAAAGTGAAGTCAGAGAGCACTGGGCCGGCCGGGGGCGAACTTTTTTTTTCTAAGGGGGGGGGAGGGGTGGAGGGGGAAAGCCGCTACTGCAGATTTTAGCGTGGCGGGATGTCCGTAAGGCGAAGCTTCACAATCAGCTCAGCTAGGGCGAGATCTGGACTGTGGTTGAGGATTGCGGGCCTGACTTGCAATGCGTGTTGATCTGGACACAGGATTCTGGACCGTACAGTTACAAAGACGGTAGGTAGTGGAGAGGGGAAGAGAAAAAAAGCTTTTCTTTCTTTTTTTTTTCTTCTGGGAGTGTGCAGGTATTAGGTGACGGCAAAAGACGTGATGTTATGTTGAAGGCTCCTCAATAGCGACGCCAGAACGGCAACTATGCAGCAGGATACAGCGAGGGGGGGCAGAGGAATAACGGAAGAATCCGAGTTGTAGAATTCGGATCCGAACAGGTGGCAAATGCTTGTTTAGGTGTGGTTCAAATCTGCATCCAAGGATCTAATCAGTCTCCAGGACTTGCCATTCGGGGGTTTCATTGCGATGGATGGGGGTGTTGGGACCGCGATGGAAACGATGCTCCATCCGCGGTCGTGGCCACGACAGCGAATAATTGTGCAAACACATACCAACGGTTTCTCAAGTTAAGAGCTTAGGGCACGATGGGTCTGGAGGCGGGAAGACGATGTGAAATGTGGGTGATCAATGCAATCAATGCTAATGACGACGACCCGTTTATATACTAGAAGGGTGGAGAAAATACGCTGACCGTTGCTGAAAGGGGGGTCACCGTCGGTGTAAAACGGTGAGCGTTATGGGTGAGGGTGTTGTTAAAAAAACATTGCACATGCCTTTGCCCTTTGGATCCGGGGCCCGATGTCGCTTGGGCCAGGGTTCCCTCCACCAAGATGCGACTGGATGGAGCCCGTGTCTGGTCACAAGATCCAGCGCAGGGGCGCCCAGGGGTGCAAGAAGCAACGAAATTCTGTTTGTCAGACGCGCAAGAGATGCCATGCTTTGACAAGGTGGGGGGTTGAGCAGAACAAAGTGCATGCGTTTCGGTGATACGGCCATGGGGAAGCCTCAAGACGCTTCCGACTGGAGTCTGGCTATAGGGGGGTTGGTGGATGCTCTGCGGTGCCATGCGGTGCGGTGTACCGTCGTCTCCTTCAACACAACATTGTGCCTGTCAACCATCCGGATTCCGTCGTAGCGCTGTCTTCCCCGTCCAGTCCCTCCCTTTGGCTCGCCGAGCTAGCTGGCGAGTGTTTGTGCTTTGTCACTCCATATGTTGTTGAGGAGACGGCTCAGAACACTGAGGGTCCTGCGGAGGGTCTGTGGAGGGTCTGAGGCTCCCAAGAGTCTAGCGACGAATGGGTCTTAGGCCGTCGTCCAATTCTCCTTATCCGGTCTAACCAGGCCTCAGCGTCTTCTCTACTCGGCAGGCTTCTTTTTGCATAGGTGTGTGTGTGTGTGTGTGTTGCGAAGAGCCGGCAACAAGATGCGCCCTCAAGGTTCTTCAACATCCTGTCAAGGCAGATTCAATCACATGGCCAACTCGCTAGGGTGCCCTCTCCCTCCTTCCCTCCATCCCACCCACGCCTAACCGGGCCGGGTCTATCAGGACAGGATAGGAAACGCAGGGAGAGAGAAAAAAAAACTGGTGTGGTTGTGGTTGAGATTGAGTGGACAGCTAGGGTGGGTTGGTCCGACTGGCCTGCCCACGCTTTTCCACCCATAGCTGCATACGGGGTATGCGGCTCCTAGCCTCCTGTCGCATCTCCTCACCTTTCGTCTCATCACACCTTGGTCAATCCGGGCACACCACGGTGCGCCGCATCACTATCACAGACACTCCCTGCTTCTGGTTCGCTCAGCATTAAGGTAGGCTCCGTCACCAGCGACGAAAACCGTGCGTCAGCCCCCGTGGTCGAGCCAAGCACCCAGAACGACCAGAGCATCTCTTGGCTGTCCATTGGCAGCTAGTCCAGTGAGGCCGGCGAGAAACCAGGCAAGCCATTCATCAAACAAATTTTTTTTGTCAGACATGAGACGATAACCATCCATCTCATCATGCTGGCAAGCCCCTTGTCCTGGATTGTGTGGATGGTGTTCAGATGACCTGGTGCCGCCACGCACTCTCTGTCACGTACATACGGCGGGCTCCGCCCAGTCCGATTCTGGTTTTTTTTTTTTTTTCCCTGTCGGGGACTCCCTTGCGGCTTCAATAGCCTTCCTTCCAAAGGGACGCTCATCAATGCCCACCTCAGGGACGATCAACCCGCTGCCGCGCCCCATTCCGTGGAGAGCTATGGCGGGGCCTGGCCCGGGCTTCATAGCTCCCGGGGAAGCCATCGCAGGGCCTCGGGCCCACCAACTCTGAGGGGCTCACGGGGAGGTACAGGGGGAGCTCTCTCGGTAGCTGCCACCATCCCCACTAGAACCCACCGGCTGGTGCGCGCGCGTATCCACTCAACCACCCACGCCAACACGGCCCTGCCAGAAAACCTTGAGCCGACCTGGGCGAAGCATTGCTGGAGGAATTCGCTGCGTGGCGAATAGAAGCAAATCCCCTGCTCATACCTGGCCATCTAAATTTGGAGTGCCGAGTTGCCTCTTGTCTTTCTGGTATGCAGCTGACCGTCCGTCCGTCAGATATGAGACCTGAACAGGAGACAGTGGCCAACCAGAAATCCAGGTCAGGGGCCGTGACGACGGCGCTCGACGGCTTGGACACCACCTTGACTGCACACCACGGCTACGGTCGCGGTTGTCGCACAGCAGCGTGCACCAGCCGCGACCAGACCGCATACGTGCTGTACCTGCTACAATCTTCATCATCCGAGTCGCGCTGGCTTCCGCTCAAAACTAGGTCGCACCCGTCGGGGCTTGCAGTAGTCGAGAGAAGATTGAGTGGTCCCAATTGGCCCCCATCTTGTCCAGGCAGACAAATTTCTTTACGAAGCAGGTTCCCGACACCCTCCATCCCACCTACCACACCGCCCATCCGAGTCAGCACCCATCCAATTCGACAAAGAAAAAGATCCATGTGCTGGCCAGATGCAATACTCGCTGGTCAGGGGTGTTTGACATGGCAATTTGCATGTTCCGGGTCTATGCTCCGTGGACCCGTCCCCGAGACCAAGTCCGTAAACCTGGGGCTGCCAGGGACCATATACTTACGGTGTATGCCGCCCCAAGGTCCCGGTCAGAAACTTCATAGTCAATGGCGTGGGGTGCTCATGTCCCGGGCGCATCGACTAGGCCGCGCCTCACCGAGATAGCACAGCTCATTTAACGCACACCATCATGTGGACATGGTGTCTTTTCTGCCATCCCCGCCAGACCAGCATCATCCAACGACAGCGGCTAAGGCCGACACGGGGGGAGCCAGAAATGGAGCAGTCTTTGATCCCGCTGAGATGGTTCTCCGTCCCAACGCGTTGGGGCAGTTTACATGAGCCTGCAAGGAAATGAGTCAGCCAACACCGATCACCCTCTTCATTTGCTTTCCGTCGTCGCATTGCAACCTCAGCTGGGCTAATCTTGCCAATTGGGGTTGGTAAGGAGATGCAGCCAGCCCGCCACGGAGCCTCTTGGCTCGTTTCTGAACTCTTTGCGATCGGCCGCTACCCAGTCATGCACGGACAATGGCAGAGACCTTGAGATCAATGGATTGCACAAATAACGAACAACAAGGCAGGCAAGCAGGGTGAGTCGCATTCCGTCCTGCCGGAAGACACAGCGCTATCCCTCAGATTGCCAAGACAACCTTAACGCCAGCCCGAGATTGGCCCACGCGCGCGGACCCGATTCCATTTTTCCCCCACTCTCAGATTTTTTTTCCCCTTCCCTTGCTGTTCCCTACTTGATTAGTTCTCGGCTTGCGTGGCAGACAAAGATAGCTGTCCGAAACAAAGGAGGGTTGAAAACGGTGACCAAACGGGTAGGTTGGCAGGCCAGTGGGGTTTTGTTAAATCCGGTGTTGCGAGATCGGCTGTGTGACTATGCACCCCCGAACTCGAGCGTGGGCTAGAGCCAAGCCATGACAAGATGAAATGAGTTGGCCATAGTCACTGATACCGCCCGATTTGAACACGCTGTGGCAGTTGACCTGCTATGACGACTGGCCTCGTTTGCCACCTCATCATAGTCGCCAGTATCAGGTCACTCGACCATCTACAACAACACACAACCTTGAGCAGCCAAGTCCTGTCTGTATTCCTGTTTACACTGCAGGTCTTGTAGCGGTGTGTATGCGGACAAAACATCGAGCGAATAGCACATGCTGAGTGCTTTGTTTCTAATCATATCTCGCTCTGGATACTCTAGATGGCGTCAAATCCGCAGGTCTGGCCGTCTTGGCAGACTTGGGCCATCAGACGATGGCCCTGCATTGGAGAAGGATTGCGCGGGGTATTTGCGCCTCCATCTGCATGCCCGCATCGTGAATGAGCCTACTCACCCTAGCAACTGCTGCATGCATTTCGCACATTACAGGTTCGGCCAAAATCCATATCGAGAAACGGCCTCTGAGATGGGGGTCAAGCGGTAGACGAAGTCCGTCGTGGATGGCAGCTGCTCCATCGTATCCATCGAACCCGAACGTAGATTGTCGTTAGCTTAGGCAGCGCACGCAATTGACAGCGACTAGGCGATCGGCTTGATGGGGAATTCCCCAGAGTGGCACCCAAACACTACTGCCCCACTATCGTGAATCTGTTCCCTGGTGTCGGTAGTAGGTCATGACCCCGGACGGTCCACGTGCTGGTGCTAGCACGTCAACTGATGCTAGCCGAGCTCCATTCAACAAGGTCAATTGAACAAGCAAAAATACAAGTCTTGCGCACGCCACCAAAAAAGAAAGAAAAAAACCACACCAGGCTCAATATATCAAACAAGGTTGAGCGGGAACAGGCACCACACTCGCGCGCACTCGACCTGCATAAACCATGATGCCGTGTGACGGGTAGCTCAATGGGTGTGAGCTTTGGGCAGATGGCGTAGAAGAACAAGGCGGCTCTGGCCCAAGGCAACCCGACCACAAGGTTGGGATCCGAGGTGGGTGTGGTGGTGGACGTCGTGGTGGACGTCGTGGTGGTGTGCTGATGATCCCCTCAGGGTAACCTCGAAACGACCCTGGAGTGGCCCTGATGGTGGGGTACTCCCACATGGTTCCAGAATGTCTGCAGAAGCATCGTGTGGTGGGCTGTCAAGTCGAGGCGCCGTCGCAGATATGCACCCGGGGCTGCAGAGGGGCCGCCGTACCTGTCCGTGGCGTGCACGGGCCTGGACTCCAAGAGTCCGGGGTACAAGACCATGTTTCCGGACAGCCCATGCGATCCACGAGAAAGAGCCGCCGAACTCGACAAGCCACACCATTTCGTGCGCCTACCATCACGGCCGTCTCCGCGCGGACTTCCAACGTCCGCCCTGGTATCCGAGAGACGGGAACCGGGACCCCCCTTTAAAAAATAAAAAATAAAATAAAAGAGCCGAAAATAAAAACAAATATGGGGACCGGCCCGGCTCGGTGCAGATATCGTTTCGCCGTTGCCAAGTTTAGGCACACCTCCGGCCCGGTTACAATGGCGCTTCCTCGAGCTTATCAGGTGCATAATATCAGATCACCATGTCAGATGCCCAGATGCCGTTTACTTTTCGAGATCGATCTTAATCTAACGGTACGCTGCGGAAACACTCTTGGTAACAAATTTAAAAAGTAAAAAAAAAAAAAAAGAGGACCAATACACCCCATTCGCCAATGCACACGACTATCTATCCCACAAGGCGCACCGAGACGCACCACGGCAATCGCCTAAGCCTCAGTCTCTAACCCGCCCACCCCATTCTCGCCCTCATACGACACTATCCAGCTAGACTAAACCAGCCAACCCGTACCAAACGCCGGCGGGCAGGGTATTATCACGCAAGCCAATCCGCACAATTAATCGAGCAATGCAAAAGCCAAGCTCGTCCCATCATCGTTGTCTTGTCCCCCTTCCTGACCTTCCCCTCGTCCGTAAACGATCTCTAATCGTTCACACCCGCGTTATCTGAATGCGTTCGTCCTTCGCTACGCATCTCATTCACCGCTCCTCGTGCGCCCAGATGATCATTTCTTCTCCGGCAGAGGCGGTTCACCAAAACACTTTGCTTTTGAGAAATATACTACCTCAAAGTAGGTTGCGATCTTGCCACCCGGCAGCTCAAGAACCGGCCAAGGGGGCTTCGCGTATCGGCTCGTGGCAGCCGTCCAGGTCAGGGTATGACCCGCACAAGCCTGCCACCAGTCTACCATTGCTGTTCCCACATGCCGAATTAATGGTCTTGGCTATCATCGGTTCGGATGAGATCCAGGAGCGAGGCGATATACGGGCTCTGCAAGAATTTGGTTAGCTCTGACATGATGTAATCTATCCCCAAAACGGGAGGCAAAACGTAAGCAACATACCAATGCTCGGTTCTCGGCCAGAATCTCGAACAATCGTGGCAGAATCGGTCGGAAAAGAGTTTCGTTCCACCCTCCAGATTCTCCGCTCCTCTCTTGGGTCTTGAGGAGCTCTTCCTCGGCCTCCGTCTTGACGACGTTGCGGGCAATATTTCGTAGGATCAGAGCCGCACTGAGTGGGATGCCGGCAGCCTGAGGGGGGGCATTAGGATTCCGCTCGTCCCGCACCGTCATCGTCTCCTCGTACGTAACGGCCATAGTCTTGGCGGGAATGGCCCAAGGTCGGCTTGGCTGCTGGGCCTTTGTATCAGAAGTTGGCAATATGGATGAAATGTGCGTGTTGATGTGTCGAGCAAAGTCCTGGAGATGCAGCTTGGTCGGGCTTGCAAATCTGCTGCATTCGCCCCAAGTACAAATGAATTCCTTTTCGGTGTTGTCATATTGATCGTTCTCGTTCTTCTTCTCGCCCAGATGGCTCGTGATGATATGATCCCACATCTGTTTAGCAGTAAGGAAGAAGTGTCCGCATTTTTCATTCTTGTTGGCGGGGTTAGAGGCCCAAAGACATCTACCATACTCTCGACCATCGATGCTCAGGGGTCGAGGACGGGCGCGGATGCCGTGAATAATGAATTTTTGCTGGTGGTCGCCAGGTTCGCGAAGCACTTGCGCATTAGAATCCTTGTAGACTGATGTGCTGTTCCTAATGAAGTCCGCAGGCGTAATGAGGGCTTGGCCAATGGCCTTGAGCGGGCTGACGAAGGCATTCTGGTATGCCTGCCATGCAGCTAGTTGTGTAACAAAGGAGTCACTATCCTCCTCAAAGAAGCTGCGGACCCAGTGGTGGACACGTTCGGGCTCCTCGAGCTTGAGCATTTCCTGAAGCAGATCCTCGGGCATTGGGGCAATGTCATCGCGGGCAGGAATCTTTTGTTCGGGCGCAAGAATCACCTCTCGCTGAACCTTGCGGGCACCATGGGCAAGCAGGCGCGTGAGCTGGTCGACCAGATTTTCAGGTGTCAGGGAACGGACCAGGTTATCGACATTTGGCACGACTGCGGTGTACTGGTAAAGGAAATCGAGACAGGCATCAGTGAGCTCGTCATCGTTCAGAAGGAGCCAGCTAGCAATTCTTTGCAAGACTGGGCCTGGAACATTACCCAGCGTGTTGGTAGCCTCGAGGTTCATGGAGATTCGGCCAAGAGCCCGAAGGGCTGTCAATATAGTTCCACGGTCCTCCGACGTCATTTGCTCCAGCAAAATCTTGTAGAGAGGATCGTCCGAATCAAGTACCATGAATGGCGTCAGCTGTTCAGCGATATCCAGGGTCAAGTGCTTTAGTTCAACAAGGGAGTCCCTGTTTGGCAGACAAAGGATGATGCAAATGAGATCCTTTAGAGGGTAGAAGTCGGACATGTTGTGGGCGTTCTCTGGGAGCGTTACCATGTTTCGAATAGTCAGAACCGCTTCCGTGACCAGAACCATATCATCAGAATACGACTCTGTCTGAAGAACTTCGGGTACATCTTTCTCAATCAGACTCTGAATCCGCTCCAAGATATCCTGAGTCCCGTTGTTCCCATCCAGCACGCCAATGTCACTGCTTTCGAAAACCGGGTCCCAGGAAATTGTCCAGTTGACATGATAAAAAAGACTTCCAATTTCCAAAGCTTTCTCCACTAGCCCTTCAGCGAGGCCAGGGAAAGAGTCGAACTTGTACTTATCACCTCGTTCAAAGGAAATCTTGACGAGATGATTGAGCGCAAACGCCTGCTCTTCTGGTATGTTGGATCGCAGCGCATTGAGACAACGCATGTAAATATTTGGGCCATCGAAGCCAGCTATGTCGTGTCAGCTTACTGCAAGCCTGAAAAGAAACATAAACAAAACTTACTGCCTGGCTGCATGGGCTGACGAGGATCAACAATACGCTGATTCTGGCGGGGTCTCTGGAATTCATTGGGTGCGTTGCTTGGGGTGGCTACCGCACGCAATTGTAGAGGTTTGAGGTATCGGGGTTGATACGAGGTGACCAGATGAGACGTGTTCTCGTTTGGAGGGTGGTGGAGGATCGACGGACCCCGGTTTCCTTGGTGGCTCTGGGGCTGGGGCATTGAGGGCATGCCTTGCTGGTGAGAGGGGGTTTGAGGGGGGTTCGAGGCAGGCGAATTCTGATGGCTAGCCTGCTGTTGCGCTGAATGTCTAGTAGTTCGGGATGGACCAGTGTCGGGTTGGAAGATGACTCGCTGAGGGGGTGCCTCACGCAACCCGCGAGATGCGCGGGCACTAGCCGCAACATCTGGTACGGGACGCTCGCGTGCAGGTGTACCGTCGTCTCCAGAAGCAGCTGAGTCCCCAGCGCCAATGTTGCTTTCGCGCTTGCCACGGAAGTTCTCACGAGTCCGAGACAAGAGTCCGGCGCCCTTGGCAGTGACATCCTCAAGGATTTCCTTTGGCGGCGGCTCTTTTCCGTGGACGGTGCTAATTTCATAAGCCGCAAGATTCTTGTAGAATTTTTCTTTCAGAGAGAAAGCGGTCGAGGCCTCGTTGTTGGAGTAGATGCCAAGCTCTGAGGCCATGCGCCGCCAAGCCAGCTTCTCCTCCGAGACTTTGTCATAACCTCCATTTGCGACGATGTGGTTGAAAACCTTCATAAGGTCGAGGTGCGTCGATCCAACCTTCGGCTCTGGGTCGAGCGTGGTACCGCGCTTGTTGTGGTACTCGCGCAACCGATTCATGAAATCCTCATACTCAGTGGTGCGGTCGATGGTGTGCGCCGGCGTTTCCTGACGCACTGGAGCCATGGTGTCGGCAGCTCTGGTCCGCAGAGAATCGGGGAGTTTTGCGCCGGTTCAATCGAGACTATCGAGGGTCAGGAGAGATGCGCGGTTGCAATTGCGCTCAAGGAGCCTAGAATTATCGTCAAAGTTGGTGGTCGTGCCAAGTCGCGTCGCAGACCAACGCAGTGTCGAACTCGACGGTGCGATGAGAGGCGCCCCCGTCGGATGCAAAATCTGGCCAACACAAAACCCCCAGGGGAATGCCAGAGCTTGGGGAGATGCGGTTCTGCACTGGAGTACTTATCGATGTTCCACCTAGTCCAGGTCGGCCGGCTGGGGTCGCTCGTAGCAGGAGCTGCGCGCGCCGCCGCCTCGAAAATCGCCAGGATACGCGGTGATCTTATCTTCACGTGACGATCACAACCCCTGCCAATCGGATTAGTTCCCTGCCAAACGTCTTCCTTAGGTACGATTAGTCTTCACCCACCCCAGATTCTTGTTAAGTTTGGCTGTTTCTGATGGCCAGTGGGAAGGAGCGAGGTGTGCATTGTATTGCAAGCCCTTGTACATTGGGGTGCCTGAGGTTTACTACGGTCTTCATCCGGCTATATACTGTTAGAAATCTCCACTCAATACGATCAATTCTTCTTACTAGCATCGCGATCCACCGTGAATAATTTGGTCAACACTTTGGAGAAAAACAGCCTTGTTATGATGCCTGGTCCACCAACGCCTGTCTCTGACTGTCCTCTTAGTCGATTAGAAATTCGCGACGGAGGCTCAACCAGGGTCTACCACTCTTCTCGACCAAACAATATTTTCACATTAACCCTAGAGGGCGAGCGATCGATTGATTCTAGTTCAAGTACCTTGATTTTTCTCGTCCACCATGGGGCTCGCCAATTGGTCTGTCATTCAGTGGTTCACTAACCACTTTATCAACTCTAACATTGGGTAGATATGTATCCGACTTCACGATCTCTTCAAGAACTCTCAATATTCCGCCGATCTCGTAAGCGTTGAGCCTGAGCGATATGAAATATATATCAGGATCCCCGGCAAGGACCATGCCATTCTTGCCCAGTTTGAGGAAAAAAGGGATTTCAATATGACAGTTTATATGCTCAAGAGGTCTAATCTTCACATCAACCATGCAATTCCTCAAGCAATTTCGTCAGTAACTGCGACAGCGACACCCAGAACCTTCCCGAATGCAACGTTTGACTTGCGGATGGCTTCGGTTCCCGGTCCACGCCTCTCTTCCGTTACGGATTTTCCTCCATCATATTCGTCTGCATATAATAATGCTAGTCAGGAAATTCCCTTTACTGAGCTTCTGAACAATCCACTCCCGTCTTCTAATTCTCAGCCAGCACCAGCACGTCGTTTTTGGCCTCCGCAAAGGATTCATTCTCTTCCAGTATATTTATCAGGATCTGATAGTACTCCATTCAACCAGAACGCTATTTGTCAACAAAAAAACACCCCTAGCATACTTCTTAATCACAGTGGCAACCAGGTCCATCCACCTCGCATAGCGTCTCCATTGAGACAATCATTCGGCCCCGAAGAAATGTCAATGCGACCGTTATTCTCGAACACTGGATCTAACACGCAGCTGGATGCGCCATGGACTGACCAAAGCATGGAGCAGAATTGTTTGAAACCTGCCACGTGTGTTTCTACCTTTGAAAACGAGCACCACCAGAGTTGCCCCGTAGGAACTCGGGACCCAAAAGAGCAAGAAAGGTCTACTTCGGTAGATTTGTTAAATGGAAGAACAAGAGTCAACAAAGAACCTGTATCTATCGGGCCGACTCCAAATTTCCGAGATCTCATGCCGAAACCCCGAAAGTTGCCCTTCAATCCCACGCCAGAGAGCCCTGCACCTCGGAGGAAGGAGTCAGCTGAGAGCTCCAGGGCGGAATCTCACAAAGCGCCCCGCAAAAGAAAAGCCGATGAAAACATCAGCGGCGTGTCGAATGCTGAAAAATTGACTGGTGGATCAATTCCAATCTCCAGCGAGGCACCTCCATCTACTGTGCCAGCGTCGAGGTTTCCAGCAAACAAAGACAACCCGGTCGATACGACCCCAGATCCCACATATTCTTTACACCAGCGTCAGCCACCGTCAAATTCGATAAATAATCAAATATCAGTGTTGGTCGTTGACACTGATACCCTACATCACTTAAATCAAGCCACATCACAATTATTCGATCAATATATCGAGGACCTGAAGAGCGGTGGAAATAAAGAGAATATCTCAAAATTTTACATGGAAAGAATTCATATAGCGCGCTCAGCCTTTTGGTTGGCGAAGTTGGAAGAAAACATGCCATTTCGCCAGTGGCCATCATCATGATTTCAATTGTGTCGAGTCTGCTAAGCGGCGGACTTCCCAGTCCAGCTACTCTGCGTCTTTCATCTTAAATGGAAGGTATGCCTACCCAAGTATTATGCTTTGTATTCACATGTTTCGACTCACGACTTCCTTGCACATCTTCTAGTCGCGCACGTCTTGTATGGGCTTGACGTAGAGAAAGACATAATTTACAATAGGAAAGAGCGGGGTTTGAGGACATGGGTGCTGTGCCTCTTGAATTCGTCCCCAAGTCTCAACAAATATATGATTTCGATTCAGACAGTCACTTTACCAGCCAGAGACTTAGCTCCCCAAACGGACTTGCTTTGGCATTCTTCATACGTTAGCGACTTAATATACAGCGCCCCTTTTTCATCATGCCTATCACACGATATTCGAGCCGCAAATTCATTCTCGATCTTTTTGATGGTATGGATCTTGCCAGAGTCGAGAATGTTACCCACAAGCCCGGTGTCCGGGTCTTCCGCATCAGCCATGATCAAGGTCCCCGACTCCCACACCACATTCTTGAATGGGCAGAGTTTAAAAATCGCGACATAATCATCAGGAGCATTCAACAAAGCCGATGCACCAAAAATAGTTTCAGGCTCAAGTTTTGCATCCCAACCAATAAGCACCGGGGCATACGTGCCAAGGTGCACAAACTCATGTGGGACATGGCGCAGGGCCAGAGCCGTCGACAAATTACATCTCAGAAGCTTCATGTCACCAAGGTCAAAGATGAACCACAAGAAGCGGTCTGGTATCTATCGCAGCGTTCATAGGCAAACATGGCGGCTTTGCTAGGACAAAGAAACTGGGTGCTCCTAGCCAATCGAAGGATGGAAACCAAGCTTGGGACAGGCTAATGGAGCGGCATTTCCTTTTCTACTTCACAAATGGGTCATTAAAGGATTTTGAGGAGCGACGCTTATTGTACGCACTTTGAGGACTGAACCAAGTCTAGGCGAGTTGAGCAACCACGACTCTCTAATGCACACTGGAAAAAAAAGAACATGGGTCACTATACAGTTGGCAGATGCAAACAAGGCTTGGAAGGACATTCACATGTCTCAGTAATAAATTGAAATTTTGTTTTGCATGTTTTTGTGAGGGATTCGCTTTCAAATTTGTGTGACTGCTGTGCATGATCATCCTTGTAGCAATGTGCGAATTCACCCTTCCATCTTCTGCCCTGAGCGAGAATGAATCGGAAGAATTAATTGAGTTTGGGGAACAAATCCAAAATAAGAACCCCCCCTGGAATATTCGTACCGCAGAATACACGTATAGGAAACGACGCTTAGTTCAGAGCAAGAATACGAGACCCGATGGTGTATTACACTGATGAGAGCATCGCAATGTAAGAAATTTGTGTTGACATAAGCATAAACTACAGTCGCGTAACTGCACAAGGCTAAGACAAGAGATATAGTAAACAAAAAAGACAAGAGATGCAAAGGGTATGAAGAGTCCAGCCCAATCCTCAACACGAAATCCCAGAGAAAAAAAAGTCCGTTTCCAAGGGTGTATACCTCTAAGTAGCCATAATTTCATTTCCCGGATTTCCTACTGTCCCCCTCTTAGAATTCTTCCGCATGCCTGATAGATTTGGTTTGGTAAAAAATGTTCCAGTGACAAGGTTTGAGGATGTCCATAGAATTGGAATGGTGTGCAAGGTCATAGAATCGGGGTGGTCATAACGTCAGGTTTTTTGGTGAATCGTGGTTCGTTCGGAGACGAAGGTCGTTTCCGAGGCGGATTTTTGGGGTTGTATTTCTAGGGACAATTGATCGGTTACTCCTTCAGCTTGACATAGTTGCTGGGGAAAATGCCCTCCTTGTTGCCAAGTCGGCCAGTCCTACAAATTGCATATTAGCATCATCAGAGAGGTATATGATGAAAGGCAATACATACCACCAGTCGTTGTCGCTTTCGGTGCGCTTAAGAATGGTAATGACGTCGCCCTTCTTAAATCCGAGATCACCGGGCTGGTCGGCGTCAAAGTTATACACTGCGACAGCCTCATCCTTCTTAAGCATTGCCTGCTTGGCGGCAAAATTGGGCTTGGGGGCTGCTGGTCGACCAGGCCCAATCTTCTTCTCGCTGGAAGAAACATTATCTCTGTAAGAGTATCCATCATTGCTTCCGAAGGTATTGGCGCGAGAGGGATTGCCAAAGCTGCTGGGTCGGTCGTAGACGTCGTCCTGCCATGTGGTCGATCGCTTAGGCGCACCAAACCCATCGTCACGAGTCGAACCCTCGCCATATGCGGAACCCCGTCGGCCGTTCCAAACAACATCATCATGGCGATCGTCATACACGGGCTGGTCGTTGTACATGGGATCGTTGGAGCCTCCGCGCATGCCGCTGAACACTCTGGTGTTGAGAATGCTCATCAAGGAATCGGCCTGGGGCGGGGGGCGCACATTTCCCATTAAGAGCTGCTGAGCAGTGTATCGAGTTCCATACATCTTCTCGTTGGCATCGCGACGCTCAATAATGGCGGAACCCTCGAGGGAGACACCGGCGAAAAGACCCTTGGTCTTGGAGTAGCTGAAGATTCCGGCCACGCTTCTAAGCGAGGCAGCACCGGCGGCTTCGGCATTGCGACCGACAGGGCCGGCGGCGAGGGACACATTGCCTCCAAGGGTTAGGGAACCAGCCTGGGCGAATGTCTTGACGGCGTTGGCGTCATTGAGAATGAAGACAAAATCAGTAAGCTCGAAGCCGATCTGACCACCGAAGCCGGCACCAGCAGTGGCGATAGCGCTGGGCGCGCTCCAGGAACCGTCGGGTAGACGAGCGACGACAAGGCCGCTACCGAATCGACCGGAACCGAGGAAGCCGGCTTTGAGGACGGTGATAATTGCGAGGCCTTGGGCGTTTGCGAGGACGGATGGGGGAATGACTTTTTCGGGGCCGAAGGCCTGGCTGGGAGTAATGAAGGCAGAGAGAATCTTGCCGCACTTTCTGCACTCCGCTGCACAATCGGCGCATTAGCAAGGAATCGGCGCGAGGGGCATCGCATTGAATGGCGCAAACGCTGGCGGCGGTTGGGCTTGGGCATGGGGGGAGGCGGGAGGGGTAGGCGGTTGTGAGGGAGAATGCGCCATGAGGGGCACTCGTCGGGAAGTCGGGACTTACACGCCATAGACGACGGGAGAGGGCTGTTGATACCCATGATGGCGGGGTTCCAGGCAACTGCGCCGAATTCTCACAGGAGGGTGCGTGTGGTTTCGGACGAGCGAAGCTGCGGCTGGAGGATTGCTGGAGGAGGGAGCCCAGGCACCACAAGATATATGAGCAGAGAACGTGTTATGAGGATGGGTATGGCGGTTGGGTGGGGTTGAGCGGCAGCTCGGGAGCAGAGCGTCACCACCAAATCCTGGAGGGTGGCCCTTGTAGAACTGGGCTTGGGCTTGGCTGGTGGATCAGGCTCCGGGGAGAGGACGGACACCAGGAAAAGGGCTGCAAAGAAGAGGATGCAAAAATTCCGCGTCGCGCACAAGTTGGCGGGTCTCTGGATATGAATATGATGGTTTGCGCCGGAGGCAAACAGGGCTACGAGGCAGCAGAGGGCGAAAGCTTAAAGGGAAAATGATGATAAAGCAGCCGCTGCGCCAGGGTCCCCTCGCGCCCATGACAGACGGAGATGATGACCAGCAGGACGACGTAAGTGCTTGGTGGTTGTGGCGCAGCGCTTCCCGGCCTCCCGAGGCTGCCGTTACAGGAAGTCGTCCGCCTGTAAGACAGCCAGTGGGGGAGAGAGGGCGGTACCATTCAACGTTCGTGGAGAGGTCTAGTCCGTACTGTACATACGTATGTACTTTACCCATACGAGGGCGCCAAGCTGCTGGGAACCATTGGCGCTCCCCCAGCCGCCGTCACGCAACCAGAGTCTTCTGACATTCGGTGACAGCCTGCGGTGGTCCTAGGCCCTGCGGAGGAGCGTGTGACGGCGGGGACGAAGTCCCCTAAAAGCCCAATGACAGCTGCCCCATTGGGCGTCACTTACAAGGACAAGGACCTGGAACCCACTATGGATGAAAATTACTGGGCACTGTACCTTTGGCTGCCCCTCCTTCGCCCGTTCCTGCCGTTGATCTGAGCAAGCAAGCTGTGGCGGTGCAGCCAGTGAGTAGTACCCTTTTTTTTTTTTTTTTTTTTGGGCCATTTCTTTTTTGGGGTGCCTGTCTGTTCTCGGTAAACGCGACAGTGGCATCCTGGGGAACTTGAAGAACTAGCCGGTACGTACCTTGCTCACACGGCAGAGGTCCACGTCATTGGCTCAAGTTTCGCCGCCGCCATCATTGCTGCACCAGACAGCCCCTTTCATGATCTATACATACCCGGCGTATCGTCAACTCGTCGCGCAACCGCAACCCCACAATCGGCCGTCCGTGTCGCTTCCATTCGCATTAGCTCCGACTCGAGCCCATCTGCCGATCGCCTCCGGCCTGGAAGCCTCTCTTCCGCCCACATCGTTCCTCCGGCGTCCTTCTCTCCCTCTCCCCTCCCCCCCCGGTCCGTCTTAAACCAGCCTCCACATCCCCTCCCCCCGACGTCAGCGATTGAAGCGACGACCACGACTGCCTACCTCGGCACCTCGACGACGCAGGCTTCGACGCACATTCACGCATATCTTCTTCACCACTTTCGCCCGTCATGTCGGAAGCCTACGAGCGCGAGCGCCAGAACAACGCTCGCCTGGACGAGCTCTCCGCCAAAGTCTCCGCCCTCCGCGGCGTCACCATTGATATTTACGACAACGCTCGCGCCCAGGATGTCATCGACAACACCGTATGCCATCGCCGCCGACCCTCCATTCCCTCTGCTCTAACTCTAACCTGCTCATCTAGTCCGATACATTCTCTTCCATGTCCAGCGGCCTCAAGGGCTCCGCCAACCGCCTGACACGAATGGCCGCATCTGGCAACCGAGTCGCCATCCTCAAGCTCTCGGGCATAATCATCGGCGTATTCCTGGTCCTCTACTACGGCTTCAAGTTGGTTTTCTAAGCGAAGAGACTGGGTCATGTTGCTCGCTTTCTCGAGCAACACTATGAATATCATAGCATGATGCTACATTGTGCACGACGAAATATGGAATGCGTCAGAGGAATTTTTTTCGGACATGGGGATCACGGTATTTTTTTTTTCTCTTGGGGCACAGCGGAACTAGAAATGTCGTTCCCAAAACGAACGGATCGGGGGTATTCGTTAGACGAGGCGTTCACCCTATTCATACGGGGTCGGATTAACCCAGGATTGGTTTATGTACAGATGGATTCGGGCAGGCCGCACAGGATGCTGGTGTCCACCTTAGCTGGTTTAAACTCGCAGAGTCATGTTGTATCAAGAAAGTTCTATTGGCATCTGGGTGTTGGCGTTGGTTGCAAACTATACAGATATACACCGCATAATATCCTCCTGATCCCATGCGCCCCCACGTGAAAGAGAGCCATCGCAAAGCAAAGCTTTACTGGATTCAGCATTCAAGTCCCCCCTTTTTTAACGATCTACATGGACTCCTAACATGCAAACTGCCCCCCGAGATGCGCGCATTTTCGTTATCATCAAACATATCACATCCTCTCTCACTATCCTCGTTTGCTTTCGTGATATATCTAGATCCCGGAGCCGTCCCATCTTACTGCCACACATTGTTGAACAAATCTTCGTCAGCGCCGAAGCCACCGGAACCCTTGTTACCCGCTCCAGTCGTAGTAGTTGAGGGGCCCGAAGTCCATCCTCCAAATTCCTCATCAGCCGCTACCTTGGGCTGGGGGTTAAATCCTCCAGAGGCACCTGGGACGATAGGGGTGTTGGCAAAGGAGCTGCCAGAGTTGCCCCAGCCAAAGTCATTGCTCAAGGGCTTGGGAAGCCCAGGGCTCTTCTGGGCTGCAGCAGGAGCTGGAGCTGGCGCGGGGGCGGGAGCAGCGGGGGTGTTCCATTCGCTTGAGCCCCAAACATCAGAGCCTGAGAATCCGCCCATGGAGCTGGTTGTGGCGGCGGTGGTAGTTGGAGCGGGAGCTGCGGGAGGCGATTGAGGAGAGGACAGGTTGAATACGGAGCCTGAAGTCGATGGCATAATTGTGTTCGAAGGTGGAGGCGGGGAGGTTTGAGAAACAGGTGCAGAAAGATCAAAGAGGTCGCCCATGGCAGAGGATTGGGCTGGCTTGGCCGGCGCAGGCGCAGGGGCAGCAGCGGGAGCAGGGGATGCGAAGTCACCGAAGCCACCCATAGAAAAGTTGGAGGGCTGCTTCTGGTGCGAGGAGGCAGCAGGTTGGGCAGGCTTAGAGTCAAAGAAGCTGCCTCCTCCAAGTCCACTGAAAGCATTGCTGCTGTTGGATGTAGTGGATGTCATTCGACTGCCGAAGCTGGCGAAAGGATCCGGGGCCGCCGGCTTGGGAGCGGGGGCATTGCCCATGCTCAGGCTGCTAAAAGCATCGTTGAAGCCGCCCATGGACCCTTGAGACTGGTGGCCCATGGTAGGGGAGGCCATGCCTCCGAAGTTCTGTCCAGGCTGCTGGGGAGGAGCCTGCGGTCGAGGGGCAGTCGCATAAAGAGACAGGATCGATTGCTTAAGGTCGGGACGAGACTGGCTAGTCGATGTGTTGGTGCCGGTTGTGCTTGCTGGACGAGGAGGAGGCGCCGGCTCCCCGAAGAAGTCGAGTCCCAGCAGAGAGTCCTTCGTGCTCGTGGTTCGAGGGGGTGCGGGATCGGCCTTGGGGGGTACTTTGGTGGCGATAGGCGCAGCGCTGCTCGATCGGACAGGAATAGGGTCTCCGCCAATTAGATCGCCTGTGGGAGGTTGAATAACGTTCTTTGGGGCGCTCGACTGGCCTAAAGAGGCCTTGCGGAGCGACTCCTTGCGCTGTATCACCTGCTTCTCCTTGACCAGGCTCAGGGGCACATCGTCATCGCCTTCGACATCGAGGGTAGAGGGGTCGGGGATGGGGCCGTCCATGACCCATCGCTTGAGCTCATACTTTGTGCGGATAAAGTTCTCGATCTTGGCTTCGGAAGGAGCGTGGCCAGCGGCGAGTTTGGCCTCCCAGTACTTGTTGGCGCGCGCATTGCCCCAGCTCAGGATGCTCTGCAGCTGCTCGTCGGTCCAGGAGTCGAGATCGACCGACTTGACTCGGCTAATATGTGTTCCCATGCCGCGGTGAATACCTGAGCATCGGATGCAGATGAAGACGCCGAGGTTCCAGCTGGCCCATCGCGGATCTGCAAGGTGTCGCATGTCAGTCGTGCAGTCGAGAGCGGTGCCTCGTACAAGGCCGGGAGTAAAGCCCAATGAAATCACGTACGCTTGTTCCTCTTGCAGTCGGCGCAGACCTTGTTGGTCTCCAACTTCAGGAGGCTCTTGATGGTAGCTTGGTTTTGCGCTGCCCGCTCGGCGGCGGGGTTGGGTGCCCTCCTTGACATAGCGGTGGGAGCGAGAGTATTTCGCGAAAGGAAGTGTCGGCTGGTGAGCGGGAATGTCGAGCGGGAGGAAGATGAACTTGGAGTAAGAAATTGGGTGCGGGTCGAGAGAAGGGCACCTCAAGGGACTCGAGACTGTGAAAGTGGCAACCTGGCGAGGGTCGACTGTCGTGTCTCGAGTTGGGTCACTAAGGAGGTGCCAAGGTGGTCAGTGGCGGGTATCAGTAATTACCAAGGCCTGAAGCGAGGACTCCTAGGCACATCACTTTAGCTTAATCGGAGACGAACAATGCTTGATCCTAGCGCCGTGGGACAGCGACATTGGGCACCTTGACTGCACCAGCCACACAGTCTGAACCTGACAGCGATAACAAACCTGAGGCAGCAAACACGATGACAGGGATCATAGCTGACAGATACACTTGTTGCCTTGAAGGCATCCATCATGACATCTCCGAAAGCAACACGATTGCTTTCGCTTCGTAGGTAGTGCTGACAATTGGAGGCATTGATTTGTCCTTTTCATTCCAATGATGGAGTTACTTTGGGAGACGCCGTATTGCGGCTGAAAAAGATTGCGCCCCCGTCAGATTCCATCCACACTCATGTAGCCGCTCAGCATCCTCATTCTCCCAACCTGACCGGAGTGTGGCTGTGGATGTGGCTGCAACACTAGGAAGAATTGATGATGTAACTTTGTTAACCCGTAACTCCCAAGATTCCACATCATGAAAGCCCCTCATTTGCTCTCATCGCCCCCATAGCTCGGCTCCGAATGACCCGCTGAGCCCGCTGAAGTGGTGTGGATGTTAATCATGATTAGAAGAATTGGTCGCAGACTAGGACCACTCTAATGAAGATAGTATATGAATGACCAGATAGAACAGCCCCGGGCATTCAATTTCCTTCCAATCGCCCCCGGTGTGCAAGATTACATCTTTAGAAATAACCATGGTTGATTAATTATGTGCCTAGTGTTCATTTCGAAATTGATACTCGGCCGTATCTCATTTCAGATCTTATAACTAAAATAGGATGGGGTGAGAGCAATGTGACAGAAATTCGTTTGCTCATAAGGGCGTGGGGAAGAACCTCTTGAAGCAGTGAATCCATTATCTAAAGGTCTGTTTTTATCTTTCAAAAGCAGACGTCATTAATGGGCCCCTAAGAAAAAATAATCCTAATCGCGGCGATAAAAGAAGCGTCAAAAGTCTCATCTGTCAACCTCATCCCTTATTTGTTTTTCTTCCCTGTGCACACCTCAGCCTTACATCATCTGCAGCTGACCCCCCAAAAGAAGTATCCTGTGCAACGATAGGGTATGTGTAACAAACACATGCCTTGGATCATTCTTGTTGACTAAATTAATAGCAACCTCGGCCACCGTCGATGAACGAGAAAGGCACCATGGTCTCCTCGCCATTATCTTCTGATGGCGCAGTAGCTAAACGCCCTTTAACGAGTGGCAATGCTGAGTCCGAAAGACCCAAAAAGACACAGTCCACCTCCAAGTTCAAATCGCGGCCAAATTCCACGCGCAGCCCATCTTCAGTGAATGAACACCGTGTTAGATCCACAGCAACTGGCAGTGTGGTCTCTTTCAGTCCGAACAGCACGGTGTCTTTTGCGAAACCTTCCAATGAAGTCAACCCCAACTCCAGGCCGAACATTCAGTCAGACACCGCACGACAAGCATCTGCTACATCTCTCGGAAACCAACACGCCAAAAAACCAGTTGTTATTAAAATGGAACAGCCAGATGACTTATGGACAAACAATGATACTCCATCGACCCTTCCAGTTCAAAGCCACAACAAGATCAAGATATGGGTTCGAGATCAGACACGAGTGGCTATCCCAAATTCGAGATCCTCAGACACCAAGAGGCTTGGAAACGAGGCCGTTGCGAAACGGCAGCACAACCAACCCGTCATGCTATTTAACATTAAAACTAGAGCATGTAATGATCTAAAGCTTCCGCGTCTAGGTCAGTGGCCTTCCCGCTTTAGTATAAATGCAAGCGGAGAATGGTGCAAGACAGAGAGAATCAAACAAATATATGTTGGCGTATCATCTGTCAATTTACAGGCGGTATTTCTGATACCGAGTGGTTCGCCAAACGACTTGTCCGATTTCATATTGAAGACAGAACCAGGGCTTGTGGTCCAGGAGCCACACGATGTAATCTTCCACGAATTCCTTACGGTACCTGGGAATTTAGAGGCGGTGATAGGGTTCCTAAAGGGCCATAAGAATGTTCTGTATGGCTGCACTGATCCATTCACTAGCATCCCTCTCAGTCACATCCGGTGGTCTCGAGGTTTGTCTATCGATCCACCTCTTCATCGACACCCGGCTAGTCAAGAAGGCTGCTATCAACCTACGCTGTGTTTTGGTCCGAAAGAAGAAGAAAGAAAGTCCTGGTGGGCTTTGAAATGGCCCCCGCTAGGGGTTTTGGGTATATCTCCAGAAATGGTATCTATTCTCGATGCGTTTCTGGAGAAGCAATTCGTGGATCCTATCCCAATCAACTTGGCTGTGGCCACGACAATCATATATTTCGACATGGAAGCTCGCGGCTAGTATCCAGAGTCTTACAACTCCACGGATATGGTCCCAGTCGTTCCTTTGGGGGTGTTTCTCATCTATTTTCCCCACTTGTTGCGCTACACAGAGGTCCGTCGGATTTCACGCTATATCCATCCCATCCGGTTTGCTCAGCATCACTATGATGCAGACCAAAGATTATCAAGCAGTTTCCGAATCATGCACGAAGACCTTGATGTCTTCAGACTGAGAACGCTATGGAAGGACATCTTCTCCAGATCCCCAGCAATACCAGCCGCAAGCAGGATCACTCTTGTACCTCATTCGATGCCAGGAACTCAAATGGCGTGGCCAAGAACAGCGGGGGGTGCTTCAAAGCCATCAATGGGACTGAATAATTTGTGTCTCCTCAACGACATCCGCACTATCATACTACCGAGCTACCATCATCGGGTTATCGGGATGCAGTGCGTTGGTCTCCCGCGGTACATTGCTCGGGAGTGGGTGAAAGGGAATGGGCTTTCTAGCGGTGAACCAACAACTCCCTCTGATTTCTACTGGTTTCCGGAGCTAAAAGGAACTGTAATGGCAGCCACAGGCGATGCTGAAGAGATAGGCCCTGTGCACACCAACCTGGAGCTAACGAGGTGCGTGCTTCCATACGGCCAGTTGTCAGACCCTCTTGCAATTCAGCCAGCGGAATCGCAATCTGTGGAGCGATGGATAGATCCAGAGACTCGGGAGAAGCTTGCCGCACTCAACGAAAATCGGTTGGAGATAATGAAGCGCCTAGGGAAGACTGTGAACGAGGTGTGGTATTGTCGGAAAGATTTGGTGTTTAAGTGGGATGGTATGGAGTCTGAGATTCCCCAGGCCGCAGATAAAGGCCTCCTGAAGGCCCTGGATGCTCGACCAGTGGATCCATCATCACCGCCTAAGGTTGAGGAGTACAAAGAGGAGGCGGTCTCTCTTCGGAGATCTGTTGTCGTTCTTTCAAAGACTGAACGGAATCGTGCTCTGAGGGTTTTGAGCAGGCTCTCTCATAAAGCAGAGGAGTGGAACACTCTCCAAAACATGCTCACCATCCAGTATGAAGTGCCGTTCATGGACTTCAAAACCTTCATCAAAGAAGCTGACGATGAGGTCTGCACGGCAATACGGCAAATGAAGGATGCTTCCCGCCGCCATCATGTCTTTCCAGACAACAGAACTGCCCACCGGTTCATAAATTCTCTGCCTCTTTGGGTTCTCAGGCTTACTGGAGTTTATCCCGCGTGGGTGCTTGAAACAGTCACATCTGGACTATGTTTCTGGGAGGTGGATTACCCGGTATTGACCAAGATGGTTGGTGATAATGCGGTCAACTTCTTGAAAATGGTATTCCCCCTTACAAGAGCCGAGGTCGGGCCTGAACAAGCGGCCATCTACTGGGTTGCCGTGAAGCCGCAACTGGAAAAATTGCTCAAGGAGCCCTTTATCGCTTTGCAAGAGAGGCTTGCAGAAGATCTTGAAAAGGCGTTGAATAGAGGTGATTAATGTTAGAGAAGACACTACGGGCTTGGGCTTTTTGGTGCTAGGCTGGACTGTGCTCTGAAGCACTGGCTCATGAATTGGGGAGGGGGGGGTGGGCCGCATGCTGGAATTCTAGACATAATCATGGCGGTGGAGTTCAAGCGATATCACTCGGGACTCATTTTGGCATGCCCTAATTGTTATGCCCAGCATTTATGTCATCTAGAGAATGAAACTAGCCAATGCTGGGTTAGAATGGCGAGCAACTAAAGAAGTAAATTGCTATGACAAGTTATATTGTTCTGAAGTGTTGCTGGAACTGCAGCAATTTTGAAGCTGCTGTAACATATACTAACTCCATTATTAGGAACATAATCAGGTATGAGTTTCAGCATATAATAAATTGGAGTTTATTAGTAAATATTCTCATTGGGAGGCAGGTGTTGTGTTCGGTTCCAATACGTTAGCACTTACCCTATAGCATTTGAAACTTGAGCATCACGGCCGACCGAATTAATTATACTATTGTGTTATAAACAATTGTATAGAATACAAGAACTCAGTCATTTCACTGCATCAGATAACCAAAAATCTATCCCTGAGGTTCTCTCCTTGACTAAAAGCAATAGTTACCAGGGTTCGTTGGGAATCATTCTGGGGCGGAGAATAACTACAATTCGGCAGTGCAATGAATATTGTATCGTGACAATCATTTTGTGCACACGCACAGTTAAAATTCTCAGGTGTATGTGATATCATGTCGCAGTAACCAGCTCAAGCAAAACAGGTAATGAGATGCGCCCATGTCATAATGCTTCAATAATGGTGTAGGGAGGATGAACTACGCACTCTATATTTCGATGAAATTTGGCCCTCATACTTCGTGTGTCGTTCCAGTGAGATAGGCATAATCTTCTTTTTTCAAGCCGATACGTTTGATGAAACCCAATGCAATTCTGGGTGCATGGTGGGTTGCCTTAGTAAGCTGGCAAGGTTTCTCTTTGTGGAAGCTGAATGTAAGCCGCATTCTACATTTCAGCCGCATGAATGCCCCAACACTCTGGAAAGAGGGGCCAAGAAGGATGAATTGTTCTATCTCATATTTATGTCGTGAAGCCCGTCTCGTAGCGCCCAATGCCTACCAACCGCCAATATGTAAATCAAGTTCTAGAAAACAAGTGATAGTTCGTTACAATACATGAAAAAAGGGCCGAGCGGGATCTCTGGCCACGATAGGGGCGGGAGGGGTAATGGGTTTCAATGTGATGAAGCTGAACCTCACCGAGTTTGATGTATAAGGGCCGGTGACCTCAATTAAAATGGACACCCCCGCATTCAACGTGGGCACTTTATGCCTGCATTAATCATCGCGATCATGTACTCCCCTGTCGATTTCTCCTCGGATGTGGTCTTCGAGCCGAATGCTCAGCTGCTGAGCTTGAGCTTCATCATAGCCTGGCGGAGGCTCATCAGGAGCTCTCCGGCTGTTGGTACTATCAGATCGGTCATGCCTGATGACTGACAGCGAGCCCTCTGGTGGGGTGTTGGTTTGGCTGGCTTGAGCTTCATAGGCCGGCAGGGGCTCATCGGGGACGTCGACGCCTGGTCCCATTTCGCGGCGCATTTCTTGGTACTGGAAGAGTCGCTCTCGGAGTCGAATGTAGGCTTCGTTAAAATCCATCATGCCGCCGTCTGAAAAGGTAAATTTGACCTCAATTCGAGGGATGTCTGCGGGAATCCCACCCCCGGAAACGGGGATGCAGTCCGACTTCCAGACCCATCCCCACCACATTGAAGAGGAGGTGGTGGAATCTTGAAATTTGAGAATTGGGGCACTGAATGATTCGAACTTGGGCTCCTGGGTGGGTTTTGCGGGAAGATACACAATCTGCGAGTGGTGAGCACGATCAATTGGAAGGCTGAGGCGGGCCAGGTGAAAACATACTCTTTTGTTTGTCAAGAACAAGGTGCCCTTGTCACTCTTGCGCTGGAAAGAGGCGCAACGCGACCTCAATTCCTGGGGCACCGAGAGGTCGCATGATATGCGGGATTCTAGCTTCTGGAGGATGCGCTCGTTGCCGAGCTTGACGAAGCCGCCCTGGTTGAGCATAACCCAGCTATCGGTATTGTCAGGGTCGATAGGCCGTGAAGAAGGTCGGCTCGTTATGAGATAATCGTGAGGGTTGTCCATGGTAGGGCGGGGTCCATGACTCCATGGGCCGGAGATGGCGGGGCAGTCGAACGAACGGGCAGTACAGGCAAAGGATAGAGGAGGTACGGAGGAGAATGATGATGATGATGAAGAGAAGGAGGATGGTGATGGTCGGAGACGGGGGTTCGAACGGAGGAGAGAACGGGTATATGAATGCAGGATGCAGCGGAATCGACGACGGAGGATCGGGAGGACGCAGGCGGACAGATTGAAAGGGAATTGGAGAAGGGAAGGCTCATAAAAGGAAGAGAAGAGGTTCGAGACTCGCAAAGGAGGCTTACTTTATTGACATTGTCGCGGACAGGGTTCTGAAGACCCTAGCTCAAAGGCGGATGGCTCTAGGCTCCGTACCGGCAGGACGTGCAGTGCAGGCAGCTTTAGTAGGTCCGAGATCTTGGAGCCTGTGGCTCTGTGGTCCTTCCTGGTCCCGTGGGTGGGGTGGGTCGGGTTGGACCTTTGGCGCTTGGTGTCAAGCCTGGTTAGCAAGGCAGAGGGAAGGACAGAGGCCCCAGGAGCGGATGGTTAGTGGCTGAAGGGCTGGACAGCGATGCCGTAACTGGGTGGGGGAGGCGAAGCGGTTTGCGTCCTGGCGGGTGGGCAACGGGGAACGGGGGCGTGTGGTGAGGGGAGACGAGACGAGGGGCAGGGCGGCGAGGGGCGAGCGACGGATGCGGAGCGGATCACGGGCGGGCGGGCGACGACGGATGGTGTGATGTCGTAAGTCGCAGCGGGCGAGGCGGGTTCGAAGCGAGCGATGGGCAGAACAGGCCAAGCAAGTGACGAGGAGGCGAGGGAGGGCCAGACAGGGCCAGGTAGGTAGTTGGCTAGTTGCTGCTGGAGCAGACGTCGCCGTCGCAGTAGCTCTGTCGCAGGCGGCGTCCGGGCTGGCTGGCTGGCGGCGGGAACAACAGTGGCCGTAGCAGCAGTAGCAACAGCAGTGGCAGCAGCAAGACTGGGCTGGCCGGGCTGGGCTGGGCTGGGTTGGGTGTCTAGGCCGGATGCCTGCGTGGGTTTGATGCTGCTGGGTCCTGGATCCTGGGTCCCGGGTGGTTTTGGGGCGGGGAGCGAGATGGCGGCGACAGACGAGGCGTCCCGAGGGGCCAGAGGGGTGGGATGGTCTGGAGTAAGTTGCGTTGGGAAGTGAGAGAGTCTGGGAGAGCACTGTGTTGTGCGGTGGGATGGGATGCAGCGCCGGCAAGGCGGGCGACGGCGGCGGGTTAGGTGCAAGTGGGTTCTTGCGTCGTGTGCAGCCGTTGCGTTGCGTTGCGTTGCTTTGCTTTGCGTCGCCTTGCGTTGCGTTGCGTTATGGCGGGCCAGGCTGAGCTGTGTGAGTTGCTTGCTTGCCGGGATGAGCTTGTGAGCGTTGAGTGAGTTTGGAAGCCTAAAAGGACCCAAAGGATCCGTGTGAGCCGCTGGGTGAAGTGACGGGTAGTCTGGACGCCCAATGAACGCTCCAGTCGTGGATCTTGAACCTGAAACTGGGTTGACGGGTGGCTCTAAGAACGGGGTCCGGGGTTGCCTCGACGCAGCGCAAGCCATGCCCTGCCCTGCCCTGCCATAAGCGCAACGGCGGCTCGAGTCGGTACAGAGGGATGTGGCAACTTACATCCACAGTGGTACTCGCTCTGTGGCATACGACACAGGGATGGGAAGCCTTGAGCAGCCTTTTGTCGCTATGCCAGCTCTCTGCAAGAGCCAACTCAGGCTATTCTGCTCATTCCGGCTCCTCAGTCGACCAATAACGGCACCTCCCTTGTGTGGTCGTGCCCTGCATGTTAAGGCAGCCCACCACGTGGAATGGTGGACAGGTCCTTGTCCGCATGGAGCGACCAAGCAGTGCGATTAACCTCGGCCAATTCGCTATCTTCCCAAATGGGCTTATACTGGGGGAGATTTTCGATCAACCGACTAGGGTCGCCCGGAAACAGCAACTGGACGGAAGTACAAAACGTGCGAAACAGGTGCTAGATTGGACGAGGGCTTGTCTGTGCCGCATCTTAGCCGCCCTTCAACGTACCAGAATATGCACTCACGCGCAATATACACACACACACTCACGAGACTACCTACATGCGCTCGAACACAGATACAGGTACACACACGCACACTCTCTTTGCAAACGAACCCCCCCGCAACCTAACTCATGCCAAGCTCCCGTAGCTTCCTCCCCAAGCCTCACGCGCTCACCTTCTCCCATCGTCGATTATCACCCATTCTTACACACTACCCTTCCCCTCCCCCAATCCTCAATCACCTTGGCCCAAGCGTCCCGGCCCCATCTCAGCAACCCCATTCCCCGTCGCTCTCCTGCTCTTCCCCCCTCCCCGTATCGCTCGCTATCCTCGTTAGGGACCAACCGGCAGTTTTTAGTTGATCATCCGCGGTTTCCGGGACCGGATCCTTGAGGGTATGGGTGAGATGCGGCGAACTTTGACAGCGACGTGCAACGACAACCCTGGACATGGTGCCCCCAGCATCAATGGGCTGTGAGTATGCCCTCACCCATGTTCCCTTCACGGCATGGCCCGAAACCTTGGGCCCCCCTCTAACCCCTCATTTTTTTTTATCCCGCCTGCTTTCGCCGTCCTAGTCCCAAGAACTCACCCGTAAGCCGACATTATTGACCCTAAAAGCATGACCTGTCACCTATCGGTCGATTCGCCTTAGTGGGAGTTTTAGCTGCAGCGAAACCCTGGTCCTTCGAGGGTCGGTCCTTGGGCCCTCCGACGCGGTCTTGGGAGGAGCCGACTGGGGGGCGCAATGCAGCCAGGCGCATGGCTCCAAGCCAGCGTGAACTTGCACAGAAGCACCAGGTGCTGGCCTCTACGAATCACCGTGGTCCCCGAGAGGGGTTTCCCATGTTTCCCCTAGGCCAAGGCCAAAGTAATTATGGCATGCATATCGCCTTAGTCTGCATTGGCCTGGATTCCGACGACGAGGTTGGCCAGTGGCCAGTGATCCTTGCTCCTAGACCAGGACAAGCGGGCTGCCTTGGTTGGAGAGGTGAACTGTCGCAGCCCACAAAGTTCTGTCCAGATTGAACAAGCGAGAACGACGACGTTACAATCACCCCGAGGCGAACACCCTGGTTCGGAGGGAATTTGACGTGGAGATGGGTTTCTGCGTTTCTCGTGCCCTGGCCCAATCTAAACCTTGAGTTTCATGTCTCCAACTGAATCCCACATCAAGGGTCCCGTCAAAACTCACGGAGATCACAACGACTGGCTCTCAACTGGAACGTCTTGCGGCCCCGCTCCGCAGCTACGAGCTAGAAAGGGCTGAATGTCTGGAAAACCTCGAGAACAGCTGATGAGAGCGGCATTGGGCGCGCTATCGAGCTTTTGCGGTCCCTGAGGTGTCTCAGCGCAGGACCTGTCTCAGACCGGGGCCCCTCTTTTGCTTGGGGATAGCGATTCTCCAACCGGGCATGTGCATGCCGTTGAAAAAAAAAATTTATAAGTCCCTCTTTGTGGACTCGACTTTGTCCCTTTACCGTCTACCGTACCCGCTAACCGGGTGCCTGCTTAACCCTACCACCTACGTGTCATTGCAGCAACCATGGCAAAGTGAGGCAATCAACTCCGTGGCGTTGGTTCCATATGGTTGACTCCGGATCTTAATGCACAGCGAGCGGGCTGTCGCCAAGGGACACCCCCGGCACAGACCAGAGGAGAATCTCGAAGGATGAGGTTCCTTGCGAGATCGATGCATGTTGCCAGTTCCGAAACCAATTCACCTATCAGCAAGTGCCAAGCGCATTTTCTGTCTTCACCAGGCGGGGGGACATGGCATCGCTTGCCTTGACTGGAAGATACAACCACCACCACCATGACTCGACATGCCTACGCCACGATAAACGCGGTAAAAAAAACTTACAAGTCGAAAAAAAAAACACCAGAAGCCTCTTTTGATCCTTCGAATCAACGCCCCTGCCCCTGCACAAACATCTCCCAGACACGTCACTTTCCATCCTCACCGGCTGTAAGGTCTCCGTCACCGACTCACATCGGGGTCCTGTGATGGGGAATTGATAGCCAGCCAGTGCCAGTGCGTCTCTCGCGCGAGAATGGTAAACTACCAACAACTCACAGACGAGAAATCATGACGTCGCTTGTTGACTCTTCTCTCACCTTTCCTCCGTCGTTCTTTGTGCTCCTGGTTTCCCCTCTCTTCTACCCCATGCAAATGCCCGCCGCCCCACGCGCGCTCGATTGGAAAAAAGGTCCTATGGAGCCAATGCGCGCTTCGGCACAACAGGGCTAGGAACAAAAGCCACAGCCAACAGAAACCCTGGGATCAACACGATCCCATGTTGAAAAGCTCAGCCATGTCTCAGTCACCATGGCCTTATCCATGGATTCGGGCCCATGTACGGACCACGGCCGCACATTAGCTGAACCCACGGCCGAGCTAGCAACCGCCCCCCCGAAGACTTTGTTCATCAACGCCCTCCCTCACCGACCAGCAAACTACCACGGGTGAGGTTTGCTAATCATGTCTTACATGACTAAGTATGACGCTCAGTTTGTCAAAGCGATATGGAGCACCCCCCAAAATCGGAGTGATTACTTTTCCTGTAAAAAGTTGCTGCTGCAGTCTCCGCCATGGTGCATGCCGCCAGGTTCATGTAGTCGTTTTGGTCTGGGGCTGCCTCCCCATGGCTGAGACCCTGCCGAGTTTCCAGGCTCGACCGCCCAAGGAGGAACAGATCTAATCTGAGACAGAACGTGGCTCCCCGTTCACCGTCAGAAAGAACCTTGGTAGTCATTGAATTAGCGGCGGCCGAGCAGGACCCCCCCCCCTTTACCTGGATGGACGGGTTCTAGAAACCCGACCACCTAGAGGAGCATGTGCCTTAACGAAGTAGGACAATTTCGCTCTACTGCAGCGAGTCGTAAAGATCAAAATAGCTGGCCGCTGATCGAAGCCGAAAGCGCCGGGGTAGGTTGCAGTCGGTTATCCCCTGTGAGGAGGGAAGAGTAAAGACAAATCGAATCGAATCGAATCGAAGTGATTGCCGATTCAAGTGTTCCCCGTGAACTGGTGGTGATCGCCGGGTCAAGGCCTACAACCTACTGGAGATGTGATCTGTCACTTGCACCTGACTATAGCAAAGCGATCATCATAATCAAACCCGTCGCTTCCAAACCTTTATCAAACTTTCATATAGCGCCCATCGAACTTTAGTCGGCAATTCGTGCCCCACCGCCCCGACTGTCACATCCGGCATGTGGTGCCGAGCCTGATTGGATAGCCGGCCTTATGGGGGCTCCCGGAATCATGGAGTAGACTGGGGTCACGCCTTGGGAAGCCGAAATCGCGATACGCATCTCCGCTAAGCAACAAGAAGACATCGTCAACCATTATCGTGATCGCTTTTTTGCGCTGCATCTTTGCGGGCTTTTGCTGTTCTCCTATTTTTAATTTTATTTTGGGACCTTGTTCTACATCGACTGGTTGCGTTCCTGCAGTACTACCCTGACGTCACCACAGAGGAGCACCACCATGGCCACACCTGAGCAGATAGTGCAGCTGCAGCTGTATACCGCATGTGACATTTCGGATGCGCTGTTGAAGCTCAAGGTGCCCGGCGCTGGTTTTGTCGCAGATCTCAGCTTCATTGGCTCGCCTCCAGGAGACGAGGCCTCCCTGACCACGGTGGCGCCGGTCTCGACGGTGCTGTTTGCGCCAAAGGGACAAGAGCTGGCTGAGCCGGCCGCCAACATCCCCAAGGGCGTTCACTGGGCTGACTTGACGGTGCCGGGGAGCATCGTGGTGCTGAAGCAGCCTGAGGGCCAGAAGAACGCTATCTGCGGAGGTATCATGGCGGTGCGCATGAAGGTTTGCCAAGCCAGGGGTATCGTGGTGGTTGGCCGTGCTAGGGACATTGAGGAGCTAAAGAGCACAGCCCTCCCTGTAAGCAAAAAAAAAAGAAAATCAACGTGACCAGAGTCCAAGGAAGCCTATTTCGGAAGCTAACGCTTACAGATCTGGAGCCGCGGCCTCTCTACAGTTGGAGCTGGCGCCGCCAGCACCCCCTGGGCAACCCAGGTGCCCCTCGATATCGACGGGACCGTTGTCGCCCCCGGAGACTTGGCTTTTAGCGACCCGGTCAATGGGGTGGTTGTCATCCCCAAGGATAAGGTATCCGAGGTGTTGGAACTCCTGCCAAAGTTGACGGCAGCAGACGACAAGGTGAAAGAAGACGTTCTGAAGGGAGTGACGGTGCATGAGGCCTTTAAGCAGCACCGCAGCAACCTGTGACCAGCCAATACAGACCTGGACACATTGTAGAAACTAGCAGAATTTATTAAGCTCAATTGAAATGAAGACGAAAGAGAGAGAAAAAAAACTGATCATAATGGTTCGAGTGATGCCCTGAAGCCGATGACAAAGCGGCCACGAAAGCGGACACCATCCCTCATTGAGAGTAGAGGGTGGAGGATTAATCGGGTGTTCCAACCCACAAACACAAGCCGTTATATATCACGTTGTTCACGGAACCAGGAACCAGGAGCATAATAAAAAACACTAGTCTTAGACGGCTAGGAATACACACGAATTCCATATAATGCAACTCCGTTGTTGTCATCAGTTCATTAACATGCCATCATCAAGCACTACTGCAACCATGGTTACCAAACAATGGACCCGTCATTTCCCAAACAAACCCGATACACAAGAGAAGAGAATAAGGAACAAGGAAAAAAAAACATAACAACCTGGTGGAAAAACAACCAAAAAAGTCCGGAAAATCATGGTCTAGTGCGCGTCTGCCGAACTGTGGCATCGCTTTGGGCAATATCGCTTTTCTTTTAATATCAAACCTAAAGCCACTCATCATCCTTGGGAGCAGGCTTGGGCTTGTCTAACCCAAAATCGAGCTTTGGCATCTCAATCTTGGGAGCTGGCTCAACCTTGGGCTTTTGGCCACCGCCAGCGACCTTCTTGGGCGAGTTGCGCGACTCGGGCGGTGGGCCGTATCGCACATCTCGGACGTCCCAGCCATCCTCGTGAGCCGCAGCAACCCAGGTGCGCAAACCAGTGTGTACGCTGCCATAGAACTTCTCCTTGCAGAGACGGAGGCTGCCGCCAAGGCATCGTTCCCAGCCCGAGATGTTGAACTCGTGTCGTAAATTGTTGCGCTCTTCTTTGGTGGCCGCACAAGCAATGATGGCATTCATGAGATCAAGATGAGAAGCAAGGTAGTTTGTAGCCTCCCACTCGACTCCACCAACATAGGGGGCTGCTGCAACAGGAGGACGCTCCTGGGGGAAGTGTCGCATCATGTAGCCATATGGTCGGTTATCGCCAGGAAAAGAAGTGTCCTTGGCTTCATTTGCCTTGTCTGTCTGGAGAGCGATAACATTGATGTTGTGAAGGAAAATCCAGAAGACCTCCTTTGTGACATTTACAACCTCCTTGCACCACACCCGGTACGGCCTGTCACGCCTCATCTCGAGAACGAAGGGGACTGGTCGCTCATCCTCCTTGGGCTCGGGGTCACGCAGGTGAGCGAGGATGCTCTTGGCTCGAAAGACTCTCTCGGCGGGGGAAGCAGACTCAATGTATCTGAACATGACAGAGGTAATGATGTTGCGGGTGGTGAACTCGCTGGGTCCTTTCTTCTCGGGATCAAAGATCATATGAATCAGCTTTGGGAAAAGCTCGCTCTGGATCGAGTGGAGGTACTGCATGGCTCGTGCAGTAGTGGAGAGCGCCTTCAAGCACAAGAGAACTTCGTGAAGAAGTGCATCTTCGTGTTCCTCCCTGGAAATCTATTAGTCAACACTCCAACATCAAGATGAAAGTATCAGAACCCACCTCCACTCAACTTCCATGATACGGTTCAGCAGGCTCACAATCTCGTTCATGCCGCCTTGCTGGATAAAGTCCTCAATCCATGCAACTGTTTCGTTCCTCAGCAACAGACGAAGCTTGTGGATTTTGCCCACTTCAACAAGCTCAGGCTTCTGGACCTTTCTTAGGTACGCCACATAGTCAGCAGGGCCCTGCTGGAGCTTAATTTTCGAGAAAATGCCTGAAGTGGGCGTTGAAGGACCAGAATTGAGCCCACCGGCGTCACTGGCGATGCTATCTGTCGACTTGCTCCTGAAATGACGTCCGATAGTGCCATCCCCTTTACCCTTCTTGGTAGATGCACCCGAGTCCTTTTCCTTGTCCTTCTTTCCAAGAGAAAGGGTGAAGCTTTTGCCACGGCTTCTCTTGGGCTTCTCCTCAACGGGGGTGCTCGCCGCCATGGCAACACCATCGGCACTGCCGACGCTGCCCATGGATGGAGGACGGTGACCCCCGGCTGCTGCCATCTCGGCCCAGTCTTGGCGGACAAATTCCATCTTGATGGTGGAGTTGAGGTTTCGCATCTTGTATCGTTGGTTTTCAGGGATGTTGCGTCGGTCCAGCATGGCTTCAAGATGCTTGTCTACATCCTTGGGGTCGAGCACCGGTTCACTTTGCTCAGGGGCAGCAACCACGGATGTGGACTTGGATCGGCTGTGTGTAAATGTGGCCAGGGGATTATACCCCTTGGGCTTGGCAGATCTACTGCTCGACTTGGAGTTGCTCGAGTCCTTGGAGCCCTTCCGCTGTAAATCCTGTGGGAACTTGAACCTGGATGGGGAGGGCGGGGGATCTGTCCTGGTGTGCACAGGGACCTGGAACGACTTTGGCCGTTCCTTAAATTGGCGTGAGCTTGCGTATAAGTCGGTGTCGCTATTATTCCGGCTCATGTCGATGCTAGCTCGAATATTTGGCTTCTGCTGGAAGAGCGAGTCCGCGGTGAATTGAGCCCAGATGGGTGTTTGTGTTGCGTCTTCGGGCTTCCTATTCTCTTTGTCCTTGGACAGACGCATATCTTCATCAGACATGAGCTTGTGCAGGTTCCTCAATGACTTGGGCTTGAAGAGCCCAGCCAGGTTTCCGCCAGACTTTGTCTTCTTGGGTTTCTTGGGGGACATTTCGCGAGTCTTAGGGACCTTGGACGCGTCCTTGGTGGCTACGGAAGTTATTACTGTCATGTTTCCAAACATGTTCTTGGTCGGAGATCGGGACCGGCCGCGAGAGTCGTCGCTGTTGTTGTTGTAATCGTCGCGGCGGGGAAACCGGGGAGCCGGCTCCTGTTGGTTCTGCTGCAACTCACCAAGAGCACCTGGGTTGTTCTTGGAGTAGCTGGCCGCGGCCGCGTCGTCGTTGCTGGAGAAGGCGTAGCTTCCTTCAAAGGGCCTCGAGGATAAGTTGTCGCCGCTGGATGCTTGGCGGCGGTGCATAAAGGATTCCAGAATCGAAGACTTGGGTCTCTGCCGCTGGGGCGGGTCGAAGGTGTTCATTGTTGCTATGTGGCGGGGCACGCTTCCCTTTCAACGGGCAGCTTCGATTGTTGATTGATGCTTTGACGAGGGGAAACACCCAACCAGGCCGCAGGGAGGGAAAGCCAAACCAACAGGTTCAATCAATGGCGGGCCGTGGCAGGAGGGCAGGTGGAATATGAAAATGGAAAAGAAGAATAGAAGGCAATGGGCGAGCTAAAGGACAAAGAGGCTCGCTCCCACTCGGCGGTGAGTGAGAGAAAGAAGGAAAGCAAACCTGGCTCGAAGAATGTTGTTCGTGATGAGACTATGACATTGTGGATGCGGACGAGAAGGAGGAAAAAAAACCGGGGAAGCAGGTTATGAACCACAGCGACGCAGCTGCAGGCACATTCAGCAGTCGGTCAGCCGTTGCCTCTGGCGTTGCGCGGGAGAAGGCCAGGTGGGTTGTTTATCCTGGCTGTTGCCGTGGAGACGGCTTAGTCCGGGGAGGCCTAGGCCTATCTTATCGGTGAGGGATCATGATGCACGGGGTGGGTGCATGGTGCGGTAGTAGCGCGCAGGGTAGCATTTGCGCAACGAACTGGTTGAAGAGATGGGCAGCAAAAAGCAAGACGTGTGGAGTGGAAAGTGCAAGGACAATCCCTTCTTGCGACACCTTTGTCGTGCTTCTCCGCGCCTTCTCGCTGCTCCCATGTGCCTGAGTGGGCATGTCTAAGGGGCCTGCGGAATGGTTGACCCTGCGAAATTGATTTACGCTGCTGCAGTAGCTGGGAGCGCCGCTGCTGCAGCTGGAGCAGCTGGAGCTATGACGGCCTAGGTCGCCCAACCAACACTCTGCTCTGCCACCTTGGGCTGCGCCGCCGTGGATATAAATCTCGATTGATCCCCCTTCGCTTAGACGACATGGCGAGGCTGTCGCCCCGTGCTATGTTTAGCACTTGGGCCAGCCTTGGGCCAGCTGCCGGGGACTCCGTGCGTTGTGCACAGCTCTTTGTTCTCCTTCCAGCGCCGATCATAGGGCCTCAAACATGTTTCGGATAGAAGGTGCATGCTGTATTTTTATTATTCCGGGTTCCAGACGTCCTCAAACAGGCTACCACCACGAAAACCTTCCAGGCACTGGCCAGATGCAGCCAGAGCACCATCTGAGCCCAAAACTCACCCATCAGCCCGTCACGCTAGGTTCAGGTGTTCGCCGTTTGGCCTCCTCGCTCATTTCCTGCTTGTTTTGATGCCCGCGAATCCCCATTTCTCACGCTCCGCCCGCTGGCGGGGTTCAGTGCTGGAGGGCCTTGCCCCTGTAGCTGTCGGAGTGAGGATGACGTGACACGACGGTCCACGTTTGGGCACTCTGGCGACCTGGGTCGTACTTGGGTCGCATAGCGACGTCATCCCTGAACCAGACTTCCTGTTGGTGGTCAGCCAAATGCCGGCGTTGGGTAGGACCTCGGCGAGGCGATGCATGTGGTGATAGTCTGGTAGAGTGAGGAGAGTCCCCACGAAGAGCCAACCACGACAAGGAAAATCGTAGCAGTGCGGTGTTTTTCGGTTTGTTTTCTTTTTCCCCGCCGTTGACTCGGAAGTGCCTATCCGACCGCATCATAGACTTTTCGTTGACCTCAGCCGGCCAGATGTTGAGGCCGGCGCTAGGAATGAACTGCCAGTAGGAAGCTCATCGATAACACCCGAAAGTAAACTTGGCTGCTAGAGCCGGTGTTTGAAACTTTCAAGATGCACCAGACGGGCCGGGGAGAAGGAGATGTCGCTTTCTGCACGGTTTTGAGTGAGCCATGACTTGGTCAATGGGGACTTGTAGAACCAACGACTCAAAAACAATGACGTTGGGAAGATAGACTAGCGTGTCCGGGTCGGAAGTGGAGATCTTGAAGTTGATGCAAAAACAACATGACATTCTTTTGACTAAGTCATCGCTTCATGACAACATCGAATGGTGTAAATGGCCCTTGTCATTGCATCGCGTATCCATCTCCCATAGTCTACCACAGGATCTTGTTAGCCGAATAAGCGTCGAATTTTCAAAGACTGAGAATGGAACGCCCTCTGAGAGAAAAATATATTGAAAAGGCAACTAAAAAAAACCAGCAGGCCCGATTCGAGGCAAATAATTACAATAAGTAATACAAAATCTAATTTATTTATTTTTATTCGTCATCGAGTTTCTCATATCCCACGCTTTACATCCTTGGCAAGCAAGCCTGTCAGGTTAGCCTCGGGCTTAGGATAATCAGGTCGGCCGCCAAGAATGTTGACAACCTCAGTCAAGCCCATCCAGTGAGCTGTCTTGGGTCGTCGGTTGGGCCAGTCAGTCTCTTTCTCCTCTAGATCCACCATGGGAGAGAAGACAACCTCAGAGCCCTGGATGCCAATCACAACTGTGCTCATGGGGTCCTTCTTCACGTGGTTGTGAGCATTGCTGCCGAATTCCTCCAGGTGCTGGATGCACTTGATGGCCAGGCGCACAGCTCGGCAACGATCCATGGGAGAAGGAACACCACCTTGCTGAACGTGGCCAGGGATGCTCTCTCGGCTCTCAAATCGATCGTGAGCCTCTTCGCGGATGATGTCGGCAATGAGCTTGGCACTGTAGACTTTGCTGGCCTTCTCGTTGACGAGGATGAGGCGACCAGCACGAGATTGACCCTTGTCTTTCCTAAAGATTTCCTTGAGGTTTCTCACATCAGCATTGAGCATCTCGAGACTGATGCCTTCCTCGGGAATATAAACTGCCGAGGCACCGACATCAAGGCCAGCCAGGGTTGCGACGTAGCCCGATCGGCCTCCCTGGGTCTCGATCACGAAAACTCTTCGGCGTGTTGCGGAGGCAGACTGCTTGATCTTGTCACAGTAATTGACCAGCTCGTTGAGACAGGTATCAGAACCCAGCGAGTATTCGGTTCCGGGGACATTGTTCGAGATGGTCGCGGGGAGTAGACACATGGGAATGCAGAGAGAGGGATATTGGTCGCGAGCCTTGCGCATTTGAGAGATGGAGTGGAAGGCCTCAAAGCCACCCACGATGAACAGCGCATCCAAGCGGTACTCCTCGATTAGGTTAGCGATTAGCTCCATGCCGGAATCTCCAGGGAGCTCTCGGTTAGTGCCAATCTCGGAACCACCCTTGCTGGCCCAACTATCAACCTCAAGCCAATTGAATGGGCGGACAGAGCCAACGGGCTTGTCGCCGTGATGTCTGGCGAAGCCGGCAAATCCGTTGTGAATGGCAAGGGGTTCGTGACCTCGCGACACGCAGTAGGCAACGGCAGCGCGGACAGCGGCGTTCATGCCACCAGCAGGAGCGCCGACGTTGATGAAGCCGATTCTCATGCGTTTCTCTTCAGTCACGAGCTTGTCATCGCACATGACATTGGTCGTCAGCATATAAGACTTCCATTGGTCCTCGAACTCGGAGTCTCGGAGTGACATGGCCTTCTCGAAATCCTTGGCTTCGACAGCCTCGGCAACCCTCTTTGTTTCGGCAACAGCCTCCATCAGAGGCTTGCGAACAATTTTGTTCTCGGTAATGGCGATAAAGGGAGTTTCGGTTTCTGGGGTGGCGTCAAGGACAGCCTTGACAGCTTCCACGCCCTGCAGGGTAGCCAACATTCGATCGTAGGCTACCGCGGTACCACCTCGCTGAACGTGACCAAGGGTGGTAATGCGGGTATCCAGGGCTAGACCTCCCTCACTCTTGTCGGCAAGAAGGTCCTTGATTTCGGAAGCAGTGATCTTGGTGCCGTTCTTGTCGCGGGCACCCTCGGCAACAATGACAATGGTCTTACGCTTACCGAGGTTTCGGTGCTGGTGCATGTTAGCCACAAATCACAGTGACGTGGAAAACGAAATGTCACGTACCCTCCTGACAACATTACCCATGTCTTCCTTCCAGTCATGCTCCCTAGGTCGTTCGGGAATGAAGACGAAATCGGCTCCGGTGGCCACACCGGCCATCAGTGCGAGCCAGCCACAATGGCGACCCATGACCTCAATGACAAAGGCACGAGAGTGAGAAGAGGCCGTGGCCTCGATGTAATCAACCATCTCGCAGATACGTGCGAGGGCAGAGTAGGCGCCAATAGTGGCATCGGTGCCAGTTAAGTCATTGTCAATAGAGCCCACAAGACCGACAATGTTAAGATGTTTGTAAGGCTGGGTCTGGGCAGGTGTCAACTCGCCCTTGCTGACCAGTTCCTCCAAGAGCGACGGCCATTCTGCGCGGAACTTGTCGGCACCAGTGAGAGAGCCGTCACCACCGCAGATGATGAGCGCATCAATGCCGGAGAGGACGAGGTTCTTGGCGGCAACCAAGCGCCCAGGGCGCTCGTAAAAGGCCATGCACCTGGCAGTTCCAATAAGGGTACCACCCTCGGAGAGCCAGCCTCGAACATCGTCCCACCCCATCTTGCGAATAAAGTTACCGCCTTGGACTAGACCTTCGTATCCCTCGTAGACACAATAGGCATCGCATCCCATGTGGATCGTCATGCGGACGACGGCGCGGACAGCAGCGTTCATGCCTGGGGAGTCGCCTCCCGAGGTCATGACGCCGATCTTCTTAGGTGCCATAGTTGAAAGCGTGAGGGCGGAGGTGGTAGTGGCAGGGGTAAGTCCAAGACGTATGAGAAATGTTGAATCGATCGTGGTTGAGAAGCGTCCGTAGAGCCCAGAGAGGGTGTCGAGGGACGAGTATATAAAGCCTACAGATAAGATCAGAAAGAGCTGTTCAGCGATGGGTCATGACAGGTTGAAGTTACCAACTAGGCGGCGAAAGGGGTGGGTGAAGGGGAAAATTCAGATCATGTCATGTCCCCTTTCGGAGAAACCTGGCGTGTGTGGTGACAGAGATGAGCAGAGACGTCGGTCGGTCCCCGGGGGGGGGAGTATTAGGGTATTTGAGGACCTGGGGCAAGCAGCACCGCTGACCGTGGTCACCGAAAGGTCAGAGCTTGTAACACGATTCGATGTCATGAACGAGCCACACCGATAGCTACAGTGGGGGGACAAAAGTCTCGCGCGATCCATAAAATTCCTACCCTAAAACGAGATTTTTTTTCTCATGATATATGGATACTTGTCCATTTATAATAAAATAAAATAAAGTTACATATTTTTACCATGCCGTAGGTATCGAATGAGACAATTATCGAACTCCCATAAGTGCGGGGTATTACATGCGGCAATAGTGGCTCAGCAAAAAGCTGCACGAAAGCTGCAAGGGAGCTTTGGCACCTCAGGTGTTCCAGCACAACAGTGAGTCAGCTTCCGGTCCCACCGAGAAGCTTTCACGAAACCCCTGCAAGAGACCTTGTACGAGGGCAAGAATCCATGGTACGAGCTGCAAAGTTGGGCTTTATTGTCGTGATTTCTTCGGCTCTTGTATTTGTTTTTTTCTCGATCTGCATTTATCTGGGTCGGGGACACGATTGCAAGGGTTTGCTGCAGCTAGCAAGGGACGGGCTAAGCCCGCTCCGGCTGGTAGTGAGGCTTTGAGAGCCCCACTGCCAGGTTGAGGAATTGACAAACTGGTGACACTCAACAGGCCACTCACCATCACAAATGGTGGGCACGGAGTAGAACTCGGTCTCTTTCTAAGACCGTCCCATTGTTCGCTGCAAGCGCTCCAGATGCCCCACCTTCTGCGATGCCGATTACACACATCGTTGAGCACACGGCACTGGAGGGTAATCAAGAGGTAGGGCCAGCCCCACGTGGGGGTGTCGTTCATCGCTGAAGGCGATCTTGATTGTGAACCTCAACAGCTCCCTCGGTAAGCCCTGCATGTATGGACCATGAAGCGCGTCATAGACACAAGTACTATTGGGCTTGGCCACATGCTTGGCGTTAGGCCTCAGATCATATCATGCTCACGCACGGTGTTTTCTCGACCACAAACTTCCGTGCCTGCCGGAATCGAATGATTGGATCTTGAAAAGGTTCGAATTGCTATTATGGTCCAGAGAATAGATTTGTTTTACCTCAGCTAGGACAGAAGAGAAGAGAAATATATGGCTTGGTTGAGAGGATACATATATCTGCATGAGGCTTTAGCTCATCCTAGTGCCAGGTAAAAGATGGCTAATTTGAAGACGGTTAGGTGAGGGAGGGGTCTTGGCCGTGGCACATATGTGTGTGGTGTGCATAACCACCCGTGGGCACTGCGCTTAGTGTGTCTGGGTGTGTGCGCCAATGATGAGGAAAATCTGCTTTGGCAGTCCGTAGCATAGTCCCAATGATCCACGAGAGGGGTGCAGGAGCAAATATTCTGCAGCTACGGAGGGTTGTCTCAACTTATACTCGGAATTTCCTGGCAACTATTTCCTAGCCACCATTTCCTGAGCGGAACAATGATTCCGAACCCACTAAAAGATCATGAGTGCCTCGAGCAGGAAATGGGATGGTCATAGGTTTTTGAGATGCAAGCTTCCGAGCTACGTCATGCTATATATTTTTCACATGCGATCCTACAGTCAAGAAAATCTCTACATTTGTAGTCGGATTTATTCAAACTTAGTTGTGCCACAACCTTTTAAGTAATGAATTGCAACAATTGAAGAACCAGGTGGCAATGCTACCCTATAACCAGTTCCGAAGGCTTCTTGCTCAGACAGCAAGAGACGCCCTAGCAGCGTTTATAACTCATCTTTCTATTTGGCATGGAACGAATAAACATTTTTGTGGTGACTCATGTGTCAATTGCTGCATAATGTGGTGCAATTGTTTCTCAACTTCATTGTGGACTCTTTCTTGTTTCATGCATTGGTATTGGATTACAAATCCACGCCTCGTTAGACGAGGTTTCTCATCGTTCATTTCTCCATAATAACTTGGCATTGACCGTGGAATTTGTAAGATAATGGAATTCAGTTTTGTGGCGGCGCGAATTAACGGTAAATTTGATGCTATTAAGGCTCAATCACGTATTTCTAATCTTACGTCGGGGCATCCGATTATCGGTTTTTGACGTCAGCAATCTCGGCTTCACCCCGCCCGCCGCTAAGGGTGGGGTAGTTTGAAGAGGGCCTCAACCTCCAGCTGCGGCTCTCCGTCCCGCAATTGACAACACTTTTTGACCTCACTCAAATGAACGCAGCGAGAGCAGTCCAGCGTCTGAGAGCACTTCAGAACATCCTCTCTTTCCCCAGATTCTCCCTTCCCGCATTTTCAAGAGGTAGTTGCCTGAGTCAGGCCGTTGCTCCCAAGACATAGCTGATCATAGCTCCTAGGAAACCAAACTCGATTAGTAAACATGGCTGCCACCACGGACACCAGCAATTACAAGCTCAACCATTCTATGTGAGGCTTTATATCTGGTCATATATCGTATTTGACACTTACAGGCACTAATGCGAGACCAGGATTCGAGTGAAAGACCCCAAAGCTAGCGGTATGTCAGCACCTTCACACCCTGATGGCCCTCGACCAGTCCGGGGCCTGGCCGCGATGGCCTCGTTGCTAACTGTATCCATTATCCTGGTTTAGTCAAGTTTTACGAGTTTTTGGGAATGAGCTTGATCAAGAAGCTTGAGTTTCCCGACAACAAATTTGATCTCTACTTCCTGGCCTATGACTCGCCCAACGCCAAGAGCTCCGGCAACAGTGTCTTTGACAGGGAGGGTGTTGTAGAGCTGACTCACAACTACGGTACTGAGAATGATCCAGATTACAAGATCAACAACGGCAATGTTGAGCCCCACCGTGGTTTCGGCCATCTTTGCATCGCCGTCGACAACATCCAGGCCGCTTGCCAGCGCATCGAAGATGCTGGTTACAAGTTCCAAAAGAAACTTTCCGATGGCAGAATGCGTCATATTGCGTTCGTTCTGGACCCTGATGGTTACTGGATTGAAGTGGTTGCCCGCAACAACTACCTCGAGACCGAGGATGTCAAAGAGACGGATGTGTCCACTTACACCATGGTAAGACCTCGAGAAATAAGAATTCGATCGATAGTCGATATACTAACTATGTCAGAACCATACAATGATCCGTGTTAAGAATGCTGAGACATCCCTCAAGTACTACCAGGAAGTTCTCGGCATGAGCCGTGTCGCCACTTTGGAGAACAAGGAGGCTGGCTTTAACCTTTACTTTTTGGGATACCCCGGCAAGCAGCCAGTGGATGACAAATTCGACGTTCCCACTCGAGAGGGACTTCTCGAGCTTACATGGAATTATGACACCACCGACAAGGAAGATTTTGCCTACCACAATGGCAACGACAACCCCCAGGGATTCGGTCACCTGTGTAAGCCCCCTCTTTGAAGCTTTGGAAAAATTTGTGGTTCTTAATGGACTATTACTACCTGCGAAATTGTTTAAAATCGAGTTATAGCTAACTGAATGCCCTTAGGTGTTTCCGTGGATAACCTGGACGCGGCTTGCCAGCGCTTCGAGGGCTTGAACGTTAACTGGAAGAAGAGACTGACTGATGGTCGGATGAAGAACGTGGCCTTCTTGCTTGACCCGGATAACTACTGGATCGAGATCGTCCAAAACGAGGCTTTTAGCGGCAAGGACAACTTTTAAGTGGCAGGGGTTGATGGTCATTTGCCCGAACGCAGCTAGGTATAGTGGGAATATGGTGATGTTACTAAAATAAAACAGAGACTGTATCTTAAGCTCTATTTGTCCATAGCAAATGACTTTTGTCCTTGATGGCTTCAGAGGGTGAGGTATTGATGACGAGTCTATTTCTGATTGCATGACTGGACTTTAGTAATGAATACAAGCGACTCGTCACAACTAAGAGATGGACCTAACAAAGGTGGATAAATTCTGTCGGCTATGGAAGTTACCAGAACCATGCCATTAAACGGAATTGGTATTTCAAGCTGAGAGGGGTAAAGAAGGAACTAGATTTTGACAGCGTTCAGAAACACTGAGTGGTTCGACGTGTTCTCAAACCTCAAACCTCAAACCTTCTTGCTTTATACCATGTCCCTGCTGCATAAATCACAATAACCCCTCAATTGTGGTTATCCAGCTGACAAAGGTCAAACCAGAGGAGATCCAACAGCCGGAAATTTATAGACGTCACTCAGTTGTGTTTGAGGCTCGACTATTGGCTATTTACCGATAAATTTGGGTATTGGGCTGAAGGAGCAATATCCAATCTCAATCGCCGTCCTGGGTTGCATGGCATCTCGGTGAGCAAATTACCAGGGTCCAAGGTCGTAGTCTGGACCAAATACCACATGCACATGGCAAAGTTGTGTCTACTAGGGTAGTTTCATGAAACCCGACAATATGCAGGTCTTGACCGCCAGAAAAGGCACGCAGAGACAAGTGGGGGTAGGTTGAAATGTGCGGGCAGGTAGAGATGAACAGCAAGGCAAACAAATGGCGGCTAAATAGTATTGGAACTGGTTAACCATTTCCACAGGTATGGCCTTATTTTACTTGATCGATTGCACTGACTGTTGGAGGGACATCTAATCACACATACTCTCCATTTGCTCATCGAATAGGATTTATCCATCAAATCGCGGCTGAGTGATACGGATAATGTCGTGTCTAGGGAGACTAGGCGCTGGACGCTCTTTGGGGGGGGGGGGGGGGGGGGGGGG
>KV875228.1:4103653-4158648 GCA_001879505.1 Calonectria pseudoreteaudii
TGGTCGGCTGTGAAGCAAAAAAAGTGAGACCCCGAGCCGCCCATTCGGCCATTCACAGACGCCGCCCACGTCGATCCCACTCGGCGAGGTGGCAACCATGGCGCCGCAAGTTCGCCCTGCCTCATACCGTGACAACTCGCGTCCTCGATCGACGGCTCACATCGACTGCCGGCTGCCGCGGAAAGGAGGGCCGCCTTGGCCTGTGGCTCCCTCGCTCTCGCAAGGGTGAGCGACCCCTTCAGGGTTGTGGCTTGCGTTAGTCTAACATGGGGAAAACGAGGGGGTGGAGAGAGGTTAAGCTTCTGCCCCGCGGTTCGTCCAATTCGTATCGTCATTCCTGGCGTTGCCCCGCGTTCGGACGCATCTTGCACTTTGCTTGCTTTTCAACCCGCAGACGGATGACCTGGGCTGCGAATGCTCCCCCCCCGCGCTGAGCCCCCCCCCGCCAAAGGACCGCCTGAGACTGCGTGTCTGAGCGACTGCGCGGCGTGGGGAAGGCAATCCGTGGCGAGGGAGAGAGTAATGAGTATTAGATAAGACTTCGCGGGCGTGGTATCGCATCCGCGCTATCGCCACTTTTTTCTGTACAACTTTGCATCAGAGACCCAATCCGTGACGTCTCGTTGGCTGGGTCGTTGCACTTTGCCTTTGTGCTTTGGATTGGGCACAAGCGGACGAGAGTGGCGCCTTTCAAAGTGCTGCTTTGAGCGGTCGGCTGAGGAAAGCGGAAGGAGGGGAGGTGAGGTCAAAATGAGCTTATATCCCTGGAATCCAAATTCCTCCCTGTTACTCCTTTCTCTCCTCACTCCTGTTTCTCTTTGCAGATTGCTCCACGACACTGATTCAGCTCCTATCTACTCACGCAACTTTCACTCTGTCCTTCATCATTTCCACCAGAAACAATGGCCCCATCGGCTACTGATAACCCGTCGTCCCTAAGCCCTTCCCGGCCCAAAATTCTGGTGCCTGAGAAGGTCTCACCGGACGGCCTCGCCCTTCTCACCCCCCATTTCGACGTTGATAATCGTCTTGGGCTCTCAGCCGATGAAATCATCTCTCAAATTCCTCAATATCACGGTCTTATCGTCCGCTCTGAAACCCAAGTCTCGGCTGAAGTCTTACAGGCTGGTCGAAAACTTCGGGTCGTCGCTAGAGCTGGCGTGGGTGTTGACAACATCAATGTTCCGGCCGCCACCACGCAAGGTATAATTGTTGTCAACTCACCAGCGGGCAACATTGTCGCAGCAGCGGAGCACACAATTGCACTTCTCCTAGGAACAGCCCGAAATCTGGGCCGTGCCGATGGTACTGTCAAGGGTGGCCGGTGGGAACGCAGCAAACTTGTTGGCGTGGAAGTCAGCAGCAAAACCTTGGGCATCATCGGCCTGGGAAAAGTCGGCCTGAATGTTGCTCGGATGGCTAAAGGTTTGGGTATGACAATCGTGGCAGTCGATCCATATGCCAGTGCCGATATAGCACGCCAAGCCGGAGTCACCCTTGTCCCAGGTTTAGAAGATCTATTACCCATCGTGGACTTTTTGACCATTCACACTCCGCTTTTGGCTACAACTCTAGACCTTATTGGTGAAACAGAGTTGAAGAAGATGAAGAAGACTGCCAGGGTACTCAATGTCGCTCGGGGTGGCGTGTACAATGAAGCCGCCCTGCTCAAGGCCTTGGACGAGGGCTGGATTGCAGGAGCTGGCATTGATGTCTGGACTTCGGAGCCGCTCGAGACCGATTCTGTGGCTGCACAGCTCAGCAAGCACCCCAAGGTGGTAGCTACACCTCATCTGGGAGCATCAACAGTCGAGGCCCAGGAGAATGTGTCAATGGATGTGTGCAAGCAAGTGCTTGAAATCCTTCGGGGTGGCCTTCCTACAAGTGCCGTGAACGCCCCCATCATTCTTCCCGAAGAGTACCGGAAACTGCAGCCTTTTGTGCAACTTGTTGAGAAGATGGGGAAGCTTTACACGCAACACTTTGTGCGCAGCAAGGGCGGCATGGTTGGTGGTCGTCGATTTGAGCTTATCTACCACGGCGACTTGGCAGGCATGTCCAACACAAAGCCACTTTACGCTGCGCTGGTGAAAGGCTTGGTGGCGTCGTTTAGTGATTCACACGTCAACATTGTGAATGCAACGCTCATTGCCAAAGAAAAAGGAATAGTTATCAGTGAGACACACTCGCGACAAGAGAAACAGCCCACATTTGCCAACTTGGTTACACTCCGGTCTTACCAGCCCGGAGGCAGTGGGAATGAACAGATAATCGAGGGCTATGCATCTGATGACAGAGTATACATTTCCAAGCTGGATCGTTTCAACGGAGCATTCACACCTGAAGGTACCCTTATTATTCTTCACAATTATGACCAGCCCGGAAAGATTGGCGGCGTGGGGATGGTGCTTGGTGCCCATGGGGTAAACATCAAGTTTATGCAAGTGGCCAGCCTTGACACTCAGCAGCAGGAACAGGTGGCGACGGTGGCGGACGGGCCTGTTGACGGGCCCCAGGGAAACGAGGCGCTCATGATCTTGGGAGTGATGGGACCCGTCAGTAATGAAGTGGTTGAAGGATTGAAGAATTCCGAGGGTGTTTTGGACGTGAGCCTGGTCAAGCTTTAGGATGCTAGTTCACACAAGAGGCAGAAGCAAGGGAGGTTTCGAGTGGATGCTTGGAGATAAAGAAAACCACCACACAGCAACACCCCGGCCCAAACAAGTAATTTTCTATGGGACGTATCGTGCCAATCATGTCGCAACCCTGCTGATAACCATTGCCGCCCTCCCTGCACTGCGACAAAGCAAAGGCATCTGTTTGGAGGAGGGCCGCGCCGGTGCCACCATTCCGCTTCCGCTGCTGCAGCTCGGGAAGTTGATCGCGTGACACCCTTGAAAATCGGGGACGGCTGTGCGCCTCACGTCTAGTGCTAAAATATAGTGAGCCAGCTATTTCCTTCTCTTACGGATGCGATAGGTAGATTAGAAGAACAAATAAGTCCGTGGTAGCGTGGTCCAGGATCTAGCGGGGAAGCACACCGATCGCTGTGTAAGCAGAAGCACGTTGAACTATAACCGCTGAGGCTGCCGCTGCGGTCTCAGCCTATTTGCTACCCAGTAGCTTCACTAATGCCCTGCACTGCCCGCTGAACCGTGGTGGAGCAGGCCCTGTGCGAAGAGGGTCTACAGTGGCCGAAGCCGATGGAGTTCTAACGCTGACCCTGCGCTAGTGGGTCGCTCGCCAATCATATGGCTTGGTCAGGGGTACTTGCGTCATAGGATCCAGTAGTTCCCTTGGCTGCTGGGACAGGGTACCTTGAGAGGAAGCTCTCACCCGTTGGATTATCTTCGCTTTCGCGGCGCGCCGTCTTTTCTGTCGTAACTGTTCTTTCTTCTTTTACATCCACCAAGCTTGGGCCGTCCTGTCCCATCACCCACCTTTAGTGGAAGGGGTCGCAAGTATCGCTGTCTGTACCCAACGCCGACTTTCCTTCGTATTCAAGTATTCACCCGGGATTTTCTTTTCCCTATTCTTTTCCCCCCCATCGCAGCCCAAGGCTTCGTATTTTCGCTTGTCGTTCACGGGGAACTCATCGTCGCGTCTAGATTGAAGCCGACGATAACTCGCACAGTCATTACCCGGCCTTACCGAACGCTTTTTTACTCTTCTCTACGACTGCCTGCACCACTGTTCACCTGGAAATGCGGCGGACATCAAGGTACGCCGCGCTGCGGCCTGCTGTCCTCGGCGTGGGCCGTATTCTTGGCACTGGTCTGTCTGCTGCGGCAGCGCACCCGCTCGCAAGACGAGCAGAGAATGTCGAAGAGCCTGGCGCCGAGGGCGGGAGACTTTGGGTGCTTCTCACGGCCTCAATGGCTCTTGTTCTGCTTGGTGGCGCCTTCGCAGGCCTGACAATTGCGTGAGCCAACCCCCTCTCCATTGTTTGGCTTGGCGAACAAATACTAACACTGCCAAGCTTGATGGGCCAGGACAGCATTTACCTACAGGTTCTCTCCGGAGACCCCAACGAACCACAACACAAAAATGCAAAGCGCGTACTCAAGCTCCTAAATCGAGGAAAACATTGGGTTTTGGTCACCTTGCTGCTATCCAACGTCATCGTCAATGAATCTTTGCCTGTTGTTCTAGACAGGACGCTCGGTGGTGGTGTCGCTGCCGTTGTTGGCAGCACTGTGCTTATCGGTAAGCATAACTTTGTCTCAATCAGTTGCATTCCAGACATTTGCTTATCATCGCAGTCATTTTCGGCGAAATTGTACCCCAATCCGTTTGTGTTCGATTCGGTCTCCCCATCGGCGGTTACATGTCAAAACCCGTCCTCGCGCTTATGTATCTGACCAGCCCCATCTCATACCCCATCGCGAAACTCCTCGATTGGATTTTGGGCGAGGATCACGGCACCGTGTACAAGAAGAGTGGATTGAAGACTCTTGTCACTCTGCACAAGTCCCTCGGCGAACTTTCCGAGCGACTAAACCAAGATGAGGTCACGATCATCACTGCGGTCCTTGACCTCAAGGACAAACCGGTGGCCGAAGTCATGACCCCCATGGACGACGTATACACTCTTTCCGAGGACCATGTCTTAGATGAAAAGACTATGGATGATATTTTGTCTTCCGGATACTCGAGAATCCCAATCTACCGTTCCGGCTGCCCCAATGACTTTGTCGGTATGCTTTTGGTCAAAACTCTCATTACTTATGACCCAGAGGATAAAATCCCAGTTCGCGAGGTGCCTCTCGGCGCAATTGTAGAGACCCGACCCGAGACTAGCTGCTTGGATATCATCAATTTTTTCCAAGAGGGCAAATCTCACATGGTTTTAGTTTCTGAATTTCCTGGGTCCGATCACGGTGCTTTGGGTGTCGTTACCTTGGAGGATGTGATAGAAGAGCTGATTGGCGAGTAAGTGAAGATGCAACTCTTTGCCTGAAGAATGAAGTGGCTAATTTGTTTTTTCTAGGGAAATCGTTGACGAGTCGGATGTTTACGTTGATGTGCACAAGGCGATTCGGCGCCTCACGCCTGCCCCACGGGCTCGCCGACTCCACATCGAAGCACCCATCACTGCGGCCACTGAGATTACGAAACTACCGGATGCTATTCTGGTTGATGTTACGTCCAAGAACCCTGACATCGAAGTGGGGTCATATCATAGCAATTATGAAGGCGGTTTCCATCGAGCCGCAAAGACTGCTATTCACATGAAGCGAAGAACATCCGACGGCGGTATCGAAGGTCCTCCCGTTGTTGTCAAGGCCAATTTGGATGAGATGAGGCAACATCTCCGACTTGGACCCGCCAACAGAGCCGCGAACCCTCTCAGCAATACTCGCGGCGGCCTTTTTAAGATAAAGCAAGGCCTTGATGCTGGTAATAGGCTATCACCGCGACCCGCTTCGCACCTTGGCCTCCTAACCCATGAGCAGAGGGCAAGTGAAGGTGGTGCGAATGAAAACACTCCACTATTACATCATGATTATCACGACGTGGCTGTGGAAGACGAACCTTATGATGCGCCTGTAACTAACGGCAACCAAAAAGGAGGAAAGAAGTGATGAATGTGTAGGAAGGGCGGAGCAGTTATCGTCTTGAAAGAGCGTATTTTTTTTTTGGGTGGTCAAGGATTTATGGTCCTAGAAGTGTTAGACACGACATTAATGATGTGACATCCTTGGGATATCATGGACTTGCATGAGTGTGTCTTGGTCGGCTTCTTGGGTGTCGAAATGTCTTTTTCTTCTTCTCTTCGTTTCATTTGAGTGTGCAATTATACATTGTATCACTCAATTTCAATACACATCCAAACATGTCTTGGATATATTCAAGGTGCAAGGTGAATTAATCATCTGAGAGCCAAAGTTTCCCCCAGATCTAGACCACAAATGCGGCTATTGCTATTCGTGTCCGAAAATGACTCTGCCCCTGACCAACCACAGCTGACTTGAACCATCTGCATGCTTTAATCTTGCTGGTGATGATGTCTCATGATGCCAGAAGAGGGCACCTAAAAACATGGCCCCTCGCATTCGCCACTCTCGAAATGGATGTCAAACATCGGGTTCTTTTGTTTCCAATGACCCACCTATCATCACAAACTACCAAGGACGAGATTCACATCCAACCACAGACACCTCCCTCACTTGTGGCGAACTAATCCCAATCTCTGAGTTTAGAGACCTGCAGATAACAAAGCTCATGAACTTTGAATTTGAAGTAGTTTGTTTAAGCACCAAAAGCGCAAATCAACGGACTGGAAGGAAGTCGTCGGGTAGCATCGTTTGCGGCCATGGGGGGACCACTTCCCGAAAGTTTTGGCAGGCGGATATGAGAGTCAGGGTGTGTGCGTGTATTTTGCGTTGGGTATTGCAGTTGGTCAACGCATCGCGGCCGGTATGACGGCGAGCGGATGGATAGAGAAGCCAGCACGCAAAGATAACATTTCACATCCCGCTACTAAACAGTCTCTTCTCAACGGGCAGGACGGGCCAGGCATTTTTAACTCGACTTTTTGCCGAGCCGAGGAGACAAAGCTAATCCACTGGGCCCGCCTGCTCGATAGATCGCGACGGCGTCCCCGCATGCCTGAACGCGGGGCATTTTCGCTTCCTCCTCTCCCCTCCGCCCCCCGCTGGAGCCGCCGACGTAAGTGTGGTGAGGATAAATATTTAACCCAATCGATGCCCCTCCGCCGTCGTTTCGTCGGTTTTCAGGATATGTTTTTTGCAGGCATATAATCTAGCCCCGAATCTGCAACATTTTGTCGCTGCCGACACTCGCCCGTCCTTGCCAATCGACTCTTAAAGGCCTTGTCCTGGCTAAAGGAGGATCCCACTCGCCCCTCCACCGGCTTATTTGCCGCGTTTTCGAACCGCGCCTCGCATTTTCTTTGACGCTATACCCTTGTCTGCCAGACACTCGGCCGGCATATGATACGGCATCTGGTCGGTCGTCATCGGCCTCACCTTTTTTCGTCTTCGCTTTGCAAACTTGCTCCTCCTTTTTCTCTCGCACCTTGCACCCCCTCGGTTCCTTTTGCTAGGACGTTTGCTTCGACTGCTCCCGCCGCAATGCCTGTTCATCATCTCATGGTCGGCACCTGGACTCCTCCAGGTGCCATCTTCACCTTTGCTTTCGACGATGAGGCTCTCACTCTGGAACTTGTCAACCGCACTGAGATTCCCAAGGATGAGCCTATCTCGTGGATGACCTTTAACGTGAGCAACCTCGCCACATATTTCGACCAGTTGAGCCAGGTTACTGAACTGTCATGAACTAGCATGCGAGGAACACTATTTATGGCGCTGCCATGAAGAAGTGGTCCAGCTTTGCCGTCGAGTCGCCTACAGAAATCAAGCACCAAGTCTCTCACCCAATGCTTCACGACCGTACGTCCACGCTTGATACAAGGTCAATTGGTGGTCATTTTTTATTAACACTAAATGTTTAGCCAATGCTTCCCTTGCCACCACAAACACACGCGCCATCTTCTTGCTGGCCGCTCAAAAGCCCCCCTACGCCGTTTACTGCAACCCCTTCTACGACCACGCCGGCCACGGCGCAGTCTTCACCACCGACCCTAAGACGGGTGCCCTCCTTGAGAATGTGCAGAATTATGAGTACCAGCCCAACACGGGCATCCACGGTATGGTCTTTGACCCCACAGAAACCTACCTCTACTCTGCCGACCTCCGCGCCAACAAGCTCTGGGTGCACCGCAAGCGCTCCGCCGAGGACCCCACCGTTGACCTCGTCGGCTCCGTCGATTGCCCCGATCCCCGAGACCACCCCCGCTGGGTCGCCCTCCACCCTACCGGCAACTACCTTTACGCCCTCATGGAGAAAGGCAACCGCATCCGAGAGTACCTTATTGACCCTGAAACTCACATGCCCGTTTACACCCACCGCCACTGGCCCCTTATTCCTCCTGGCATCCCCGAGGGCGATCGCTGGACCCAGTACCGCGCCGACGTCTGCTCCCTCTCCTTCTCCGGCCGCTATCTCTTTGCCTCGTCCCGCGCCAACAAGTTCGAGCTCACCGGTTACATTGCTGCCTTCAAGCTCACTGAGGAGGGCTCCGTTGAACGCCAGATCCTCCTCAACCCCACCCCGACCAGCGGCGGTCACAGCAACGCCGTTGCTCCCAGCCCATGGACCGACGAGTGGGTGGCCATCACCGACGACCAGGAAGGTTGGCTTGAGATTTACCGCTGGAAGGACGAGTTCCTCGCCCGTGTCGCCAGGGTCCGCGTTCCCGAACCTGGTTTTGGTATGAACGCCATTTGGCACAGCTAAGGAAAACCGAGAATATATAAACATATAAATAAAGACGCCGACAAAATGATATAGAACCTGCATGCAAGGTTCAAATCGTGCGAATAGTAAAATATAAATAAATAAAATAAAAATTACAAATCGCAAATGAAAAAGAAGCCGAACTTAGCCCTTTTCTGATATCTTGATGAAGCAAATCTATGCTTACCAAGGCTGTCTGAAGATCAAGAACCAGGCCCATGGTCGCGTGGGTCTCCTGTAAGATGGGTAAACGGGGCGTTCATGTTGGAACTACCAATGCTCGAAAATGAGGAACCTCGCTTATTGCAAATCCATAGCCGCTTATTATATCTAATAGGAATAATAAAAAGAGATTGGTTCTTTTTTGCTTTTTCACCACTTCCGTCTGACATATGTGATGGCAGACAGTTATAATACTTGCATGGCGTGTGGCTTGTCTAGCCAACCAAGCGGGTCATCCAATGTAAACAAAATTCCAGAGCGCACCAAGCTCCACGCACCCGAGTAGCAACTGCCGGACGAACAGTGCATCGCCTAAGATGGATTTGTGGGAAGAAGAATCAGCTTCATGGGAAGGCGAAAGAGCCTTGTTGGAAGATGGCATTCTTGGTATCGACTACAGGTATGACGAGGATGGTAACGTGGTCAAGATAAAATCCATCTCCCTGAACGACCCCCATTTCCCAGAAGGGTTCGACACGTTCGAAGCTGCCTTTGACGCGCTCCAGGCCTTCGCGAGAGCTGAAGGCTATGCCTTCACCTACCGAAACCCCTCCAACTACGTCAACGGCCGACCTCGCCGTTATGATGTGGTCTGCGCGTGCGATGGGTGTGGCTTTTGGTGCGACGTGGACGACGAGTGGAAGAGGACTTGGGGCGGCGAACCGTGCCAATACAGGGTCAAAGTGGTCCAGAAGAAGCGGCAGGGAGACCGCTGGTATGCTGAGCCGGGCAAATACACGCACAACCACGATGCCGACGCTCCAATTTCGCAAAAGGACCATGTTAAACGCCAGATGCGCCTTGTCAGAGATGCAGTATCTCAGCGCACCGGTGATGTGTGCGCCTTGATAGATGGTCTCAACGAAGTCCCGGATGTGCCTATCGGCGAGACGGACCTTTCGCATGACATAGGCCCTCGAGTGCAAGCATTTGGGGGCGCTGACGAGATTCAAGAGCTTGTTTCGAATCTCGACACTGCCGGGATTCTTCACCATGAGCGCACCCGTGAAAATGGGTCGCTTCAGTATAATGTCTTACTTATCGACAAGGCACTCGAGTACTGGGAACGGTATCCCCGCCTCATGTTTGTAAACGTCGTTTTCAAGTTCGGCATCACGATCCTGGAGCTCAATGGAATGAGCGCGGTGGATATGCACTTTCCTTTAGCCTGTGCGATATCTCTTGATGAGTCTGGCGATGACTTCTTCGCATGGGCTCTTGAACGGGTAAAGACTTGGTTGTCTGAGCACGCCATTGAAAAGGGTATTGATGGTGATCGTCTTTTCCCCCAAATTATTATCATGGAACCCAACGAGGCCCGATCCCAGGCCATCGACGATGCCTTCCCGCATGCGCAGAGGCAACTGTGCATTTCCTACATCAGCAGGGATGCCATCAAGGCCACCCGTGAACGCTGGACAGGCGCTGTGCGCGGTGACAAGATCAAAACCAAGGCGACAGCCCTCGCGGACGAGAGCACGGTTTCCAATGGCGTTGAACCCCTAGCAGCAGGAAGTCGTGATGATTTTTTGCAAATGTTCAAACTGATGATGCATGCTCCGACGGTTGAAGATTTCGAGAAGCGACGGATAGACCTGGATAAATCGTGGTCCACCCAACCAAGTGAGTTTGAACTTCTTCAAGGCGAACAGAAGATGATGGCAAAACTAACACTGGCGCAGACCTGCTCTCTTACATTCGCGACTCATATACCAAGCTGGCACCGCAGTGGGTTAATGCCTACGTCCGATTTTATCGAAACTATGGACATCGTTGTGTTTACGCCAGCAAGGTCCAATACGCATCGGTGCGGATATTGAACGAGTATCCGAGACTGACCCTGCTGGATCTCGTCAAAGCCCTGAGAGAGCAGAGGAGAAGTTGCCAGGAAAAGCTGGATTGGAAGTCTATGAGGGAGGGATGTTTCCGTTCAAGCGCGCACATCAGTTCTCTTTACGATCAGACACACAGCCGAGTCTGTGGGAAAAGCCTCGACCTCATACACAAAGAACTTGGCAAGGCTCAGGATTCACTTCTCAAACCTGACACTCACGCTCTGCAGGCTTGCACAAGGCAATTCATGTCTCAATACGGTCTCCCCTGTTGTCACATGCTCGTACGTTATCTGAAAACTGAGAAAGATTGGCGCGGCGAAGTTGTGGTCAAAGAAATTCGACCTTTGGAGCTATCTTGGTGGGCCAGCGGATGGCGTCTGCATGGTCGGATGAATCCTGTAAGTGAACCCCCCTCGCCTCCCTCCCACCAACCTCCTCTCTTTACTGCGTATTTACTAACGGGGTTACAGGTTCCCAAGGAGTTTTACCCCCGGACCCTTGGACCACGGACTGTCGTGGAGAAGCAAAGCCCGCAAAACTCGCCACTCGTGTTCGCATCAGTCGAGCCAGCAGAGACGACGCCCCAGCCTTCAACAGCCCCTTCTCCGGAGCGAAACGACTCCGGAGCACCAAAAACTCCAGAAAAGAGCCCGAACCCTGCAGAGCGCCGCACTCGGCGCCGTCGCCGAGAGAGCGTGTCGGAGGAGGCCGATGTTTCTGCAACGGCTTCAGCACCAAAAGCTACAAGAAGGTCCAAGCGGCTGCGGCGATCGTGAAAAAAAAACAAAAAAAAAAAAACAGAAAGAAAAAAAATTTCAACATGTTTGTTTGAAAGGGGTTGATTATTATTCCCTGTGTTTTCTTTTGGTCTGATGATGAAACGGATGTAAACGATTTTGAGGCAAACAAAAATGGATCAATGGAGTTTGATATTACGGAGAGTGCCGAATCTACCAGAAAGAATTTCTATAAAAAGTAACCGGCATGTGTAATTAAATTAATGTATATTAGCTAGCGTGAGGTCATTTTCATTTACTCTCACGTGTGTTTTTTGTAATTCTCTATTTGATACACATTTGCAATAATTATTGATCGCCGGTAGAGCGCATAGCAAAGTTTATGGGGGGGGGGCATGGACGAAACCTACCATCCCGACAAACAGCTCGCTGCGAAACTACCTCCTGGCAGAACACCAAACACCAAGACCTCCAGCCTTGCAACATCGACGCAGTCAAATCTGACATTTTGCAGGTTTGCAGACGGTGGTCTGTGGCCTTTCGCCACCTTTCTCCGCCCTCCCTCTCCCCCGGCCCGGCCATGCTCCCAGCGCGTAAGTTGAAACATGTTGGGCCCAACCGACCCCACTGTTAAGGCTGCTGCTCGGACGCAACCGTGGATTTAATAGTCAAACAGAAGGCAAAAAAAAAACGGAGGGAAAAAAAAATCTGCGTTGCAAAGGTCCCTTGCTCAGGGTTGTGGCCTGCGGGCTGGTTATGCAGGGTCCCAAAGAGAGGGGTGTGTTGGCGCTGGGCAAGTTACGAGAAAGCTGTCAACGGCAGGCTGAGAAGTGTGTCCAAACTGTGTTTTTGAGACGGAAACTTCCCATTGTGGCGGGGTTAGGTCAAAGTTTGATAGGAGCTGAAATCATTCGTTTGGGCATGAGTTTGACGGTTGGAGTTGGCTGGGCGAAACTTTTCGCTAGCAAACCGTTCAGTTGTGAGATGCCAAACTCGAACCTTGTTGAGTTACGATGGATGAGCAAGACTTTCTGGGCGTTTTTTTTTTTTTTACAAAGCCACCGTTTGATAAACTTCCAACTCTTCATACTGATTGACAGATGACATATTTTCGTCTTGTCGCAGAAGAGTTGTAGCATCGAGAGTCTGGCACGCGATATCGCATGCGCCGCAATCAGGCGACTAGAGCCAAACCAGGATAGGCCTCTGTTTTTTTTTTCTCGATCGACTGTCGAAACTACCCATGTATGTCCTCTTCGGGGTAAAAGATCTTGATGGCATACCGGGGGTCAAACAAAGTTTTACTCCTCCGTCTTTGCCACTCGCCAGCATCGGATTTGGGGGATGCCGAGTGATGAATGACACCCCGTCAAACGGGGCCGCTTCTGAAGCAAGTGTCACAGGTGGTCCCCCGGAAGCGCCAAAGACCGACGTAGATCAGCGTCTCGCCGGGCTGGCGCTAAGGCACGGGGAGGCACGAGAGCTCAGATGATCGCCGACTAAACACTTGCCACAGGACACAGAGAGAGGGAGGACGACAGCGGGAAGAAGAAAAGAGGAAACGGCCTTGTTCAAAGGAACGTTACAACTGCCGGCGCAGGCATTGAGAATCGGCATCCAGTCGATTCTAGGATACCGCTCCCCTCGTAACACAGCCAGATACCGCAAAGCCCACTCGCTCAGGGCAGGGTGAGCGAAACGAAACAGATGCAACGCCGTTTTCTTGGGACATGGCCCGACTGCATCTCCATTTCTCCATCAATTTCACTTAAAATTGGAGCCGCCTTATGTGGCTGCAGTAGGAGTTGCCAGTGGGCGGCTGCTGGTTGGACGTGGCGGTGCGGGTTTGCAGGCTCGGGTCGATTGGGAATGGGGTCGCCTTCAGGGGTCAAACAGTGCGAGGGCAGGGGTGCGTCGGAGAGTTTCAAGGCACATAATCTCGACGTGGTGCACACATCGGATGAACCGGATGATGGGGTCGTGGCGATGCAGTGGTGGATATGGGTATCTTCGGTTGGCGCTGCTGTCACAGAGCGGTAGCAGCGCAAAATGGAGGGGTCTTGAAGCGTAACATGGTATGGTGCGGCTCGCAGAAGCCGGACGCGCAAAAAAGCACGGTTTTGGGTTTTGGTAATTAAAGGAAGGAAGAAAAAAGCAGTCGAGTGTCCCGAAGATTTCCTAGGCAAGTTGTCAAGGTTTTGAGCCAAGTTGCCGGATACGAAGCGGACAATCCGCTGCCATGGCTATACCGAACTGTCATATAGCCCATTGGGATCATCCTGCACGGCGAAACGCGCTGCCCTTTGAGACATTGGCAGGCGTTTACATGCTCCCACGCAGAGTGTGACAACAAACCAGGCGCGCAACGTTGAAAAAAAGAACAACAGATCATTTACGGGGTGCGCGCGGGTCCAGCAGCGGTCGCTGCACCGATGCTTGGCAGTTTGGTTGCAATAAGGTACGGGGCCATCTCTGGATCACGCTGATCAGGTGCTGTTTGTGGGAAGTGATCTACCACCCAGGACGTAGGGCTCGATACAATCCTGAAGCAGTTCAGTACGGCAATGCAGTTAGTTCTCCAAGGTGTGTGTAATGGTTTGAGGTCGGTGGCTTGCCTGTCTGAAGAAGGTCTCGAGAGCAACCCCTCGATCTCTCCAAGCCCCGCAAACCAGTCGACACGCGAAACCACTGCGCTTGCACTGTACGGCACGACGGCGACGCCATCGGAGAGGGGTCAGGCTTGGGACTCCATTGCGCACCGTGTTGAGTAGTTTGTGTTTGTTGGAGGCGAGAGCATTCCGGTGAGGTCGGTGGAGCGACAACGAAGCATTGATGACCCTGACGCCGCTGAACCTCAATAAACGGATCTAATATCCAGATTTTGTTTGGGTTCAGCACACGACTGGTGGCGAGAGGCCTCACAGCGGCTGGAGAAACAGCGTGCTGACAGGGGTGGCGGCTACATCCCCAGACGGGGCGGTGGTTATTGTTGTGGGAGGTATCACGATGGCATCATGTGCGTTGGCCTGGAGGGAGGCCAGCCACTTGTTGGAACCAGCACCGAGGCAGGCCCGTCAAGACATTGGCCTGTAGCACACGGCAGCAAGCAAGACACGCGAGCAGCGGCAAGAGCCAAAGGCCAACGGCCACTCATTGTCCGTGGTGTGTTGTGGTGTGTGTTGTGCGTGTCAGCCAACTGCTGTCCCCGCCTTGACCGTTTGTGGAAATCTGGGAGAAACATGGGCCACTGCGCCGGGGCCAGTAGCCCTGTGTTCCAGCGCACCACAGGTTGCATGCAGCACCAAGTAGGCCCTAAGAGCCCTTGGATGCGACCTGAAAGCCAGTGGACGTGCGGGTCGGAGGGTGCTGATGAAACGAGCTCCGTTGGGCCTGGCTGCTGGCCCTCCCTCCCTCCCTCCTCGACGAGTCACCCATTGTCACCCGCCCCTGCATTCGCTGCGACTCAGGCTGGCGCCAGTGAGGCCTATCGAGAGCCCGTGGCGCCGCCGTCCAACAGTGTTTGAGTGCGGGACCCCAGTCAAATCTCAAACAGACGGACACCCGGCCAATGCTGTCCAGAAGGTTTTGGTTGCCCTCGTCGTCGGCTTCTTTTCGTTCCTTGGCGCAGCCATCAGATGGCAGAGCTCATCGGGGTGGGAGTGGCCCGTCGTGGCCGAGCATGCTGAGGTAGCATTCCAGGCCATGGCCAATCTGTATGTGACCGCAGCAGGCTGGGGTGGAAGAGGGCATCAATCAGGCAGGAGGGGAACTGCATGGGTTAGTGATTGAATGTCATGATTGCTGCAACCAATACCCGAGAAGGACACCGACAGAGCGACGATAGCCAATTCATTCCGGGGAGCGCCTGGATGAAGCAATATTCCAATCGAGAATGAATAAGTGAGGGGTTTCTCCCGCCTCCTCAGGCATGCATGTCTTCCCTTTTTCCCCCAGTCGATTCACTTGTTGTCCGTCATTTTGCCCTGCTCTGCGCAAGCACACACGACACAACCCACCCAAGGTACGCGTTCGGTTACGACATGCCAACGAAGGCATTGGCGGTACAACGAAACGAAACGAACCGGGTTTACTTGCTTAGCTCGGCCTGACAGTTCAGGACCCTCAACCGGTGCCGTCAATCCCATTGTTTACGACCAAGAAGCCTCCCTTCTTTGTTCGTAGAAGAGTCGACCCAATCGCTCCTGCATCACGAATTAGGCAATCGCATCAAAAAGGACGAAATCATCCAATTTAGAACTGCGCAAAAGTGTGCAGGGATTACGAGGATCAAACTCGCGTCAAAAAGGCAGCATCCCTGGGAGCAACGTTTTTTGCTTCAACCGTCCTTGCTTTTTTTGGCTTCTTTTTCTGCAAAACTGGTCCCCTTCCCTCTCCTCCCCAGAGACCACTCAGGCCAGCCAGGGGTGGGCTATCGAGATATCCACAACAACCTCCACCTCTCCACCCTCGCTAGCGAATAGCAACCAGCCGCGGGCCATCCTCGACTTGTTTGGGGCCAGCAGACGCCCTTCATTTCGCAGACCCGAACGGCTACTAGCCCTGGGCTTGGAGACCAAAAAGAGCCCAGGCCACACGTCCATTCTTTGCACAAGGGTGCCAGGCCTTTCCCGGGCACTAAGACGTTGTGGTGCTGTGCTGTGCCTCTTGTGTCTGCCCCCTGGTCATTGTCGTGGTGCTCCCTTGCAGCCCCAGCCAGCCATCGCACCCACGGTAATCCGGATGCTGGACGGGATACCCACTCGTCATTAGATATTGGATTACGGGCGTATTGAGGATTATTGGCTCCATTATTTTTGTTCCCTCCCGTCCCTTGATACCTTGCACAAGAGAGGCTACGAGAGAGGGAAACCCGCGAGAGAGCAAACGCACAACTCTTGTGTGCCGCAACCGCACTCCCGGGCTCCATCTAGTCTGGCTTATTACCGACCTTCGCTCCTGTTTGTGCGTCTGACGGACTTCTCCACTGCGCCTCTTTTGTCCACCCCCCCGTTCCTATTGCCATCCTTCAGTTCAGCTCCCGGGCCTAATTTGGAACGGCCCTTCTCGAATTCCCATTTCAACTCTTGCCTGTCCGTCTCAGACGCGTTTCCCTTTCACACCATATTCTTTCTTCTACGCACCTCCTCGCCCCGGAAAAGTATCACTCGACGTGTTTTATCTTTCTCTTCTTCAGATTCGAATTTTTTTTCGCTTCATAATTTGTAACGGTGGAAGACGAAGAAAAACAGGGCATAAATAAATCGGCGCCGCGTCACATCTACCGCTACCCTTCGCATAGCACACCCGTACTGCATCCTCAAGAGGCCCTTGCTACTGCTGGACCAGGCGCCCGCTCTCTTCTTACCCCTTTTGTCTGTCAGCCCATCTGACCAACGGGACCCCCGAACCAGTCTGCGACTCAAGCCCGAACCTCTACTCGACTCCGACTCGACTCTGATTCTTCTACCATCACTGCCTCGCTTTGGCCGCTGTCCAGTATTATTTTTATCATCCTCAACTCACGAAACCTTGTTGCCCCCGCCGCGTCCCGGTGGTGCAGCCCGCCCAGTTACGCAGTCACAAGCCGCCTCCCCAGCAGCCCGCCGCTGCCACACGGCGTCCGGGACACCCCTGGCCACGGCCCTTTAGACTTCAGCGCACCGAGTACCCGCTGCACCTCCATCTCGCGCATTTGTTCTTCCCGTCTGTGTCTGCATCGTTGTCTGGTCTTTTTCTCCTCCCAACCCCCCAGACCTCATCTGAATCAATCCCTCGCCAACCTGCCAGATTCGCGGACTCGATCGTCCCCGGACCAGTCACTCCTTTGATTCCTTTACTATTTGCTTTTGGGCTCCCTTCGAGCCTTATTATCGTTCTTCTTCCTCTTTTCTTTTTTTTTTTGGCCGCGTGCCACCCTTAGCTTCGCCCCCAAATCCTCCCCCGACCGTTTTCTCTCCGCCTCGCTACTCTCGATTTATCGCTTCACAGCACAGCCCAGCGTCCTGCGTCGAATGCTCCGGTAGCACTCGCGCCATCGCCAGACGTCTGCATCAACCCAAATAATCGTCAGAGCCAAGAGGCCTTTCTCCAAAACAACCCCACGACTGCATCGGCTCTCGACCGCCGATTTAACCTTCCTTCTACCTTATGCCATCGTACGGTTCCGAGGCTTCACCTTCTCTGCAAAAAATGGACCACTCGAGAATGATGTACGGTCAGCCTCGCAAAGGAGTCCAGATGGGCAATATTCTTGGCGATCCCTTCGCCTTAGCCACGCTCTCCATCGCTACTGTGAGATTCTCAAGTTTGGCACCCTCGGTTTGTTGATGTCATTGCTAATTGTTACGGTTTCAGCTCGCTTGGTGCATCACCTTTGTCGGTTGTCTCATTGGACAAATTCAGAGCACCGGCAACGACACGTTCCCTACATACGCCTGGTGGGCTTGCGTCTATAACCTCCTCCTTATCGTTGGTGTTTTCGTTGTTGTCGGTAGCGATTCCATTCACACGTATCATGTCGCCGTCACCGGTTTCCTCGCTGCTGGTATCATCACCGTTACTTCGAGCATTAACCTGCTGCTCTACTCCAACAGCGGCTCTCGACAGGCCGCTGCTGCCGGTTTCATCCTGCTGGCCATGGTAGTGGTATGATTTGGTCGTATTCGCTCTTGCAGGTTCAATCGTGCTGATCTTGTTGTTTAGGTGCTTTGGACTTTCTACTTTGGATCAAATCCTTCCTCGACTCCCCGCGCTTTCCTCGACTCATTCGCTCTCGCCAAGGAGTCGACAACGATGCACCGATCGACCATCAATGCCTACGGCGGCACCGGTCGACCCGAGACGTCCAACTCTGTCCAGCCTCCTCAAATGTACACGTCTGCCCAGCTCAACGGGTTTGAGAACCCTTCTCCCGTCGGCGGTGTGTCGCAAGTGAACGGTGGCCGCGGCTCTGCCGTTCCCCAAAGCTTCGCCAACTCACCCATGCAGGGAGCCAAGTCAGGTGCCGACACCGAGGTCGTGCCGCCCACCGAGTACCCTTACCGGGCAAAGGCCATCTACAGCTACGAGGCCAACCCCGACGACGCCAACGAAATCTCATTCTCGAAACACGAAATCCTCGAGGTATCAGATGTCAGCGGGAGATGGTGGCAGGCCCGCAAGGAGAACGGCGACACGGGTATCGCACCCAGCAACTACCTCATCCTATTATGAGCAACGACTCAAAACAAAGAATAACCTGGGATACCCGCTGTTGGGCAGCCTTGAGCTGTTCCGGAGCACTTTCAGATGTCGGAACGGGCTGCTTGTTCATCTGTTTTCATTAACGTATTAGAGTCACGACTCCAATTGGTTTATTATTTGGGATGGGATATGTGTTGGATGGTGTATATTTGGGACGAAAGAGCCCCTTGTTACAAACGGACCATGGCGCCTGGCAAGTCGCTGCATTCATTTTTTTTTATCTTCAATGTCTCTTTTCAAAGTCATTTCTGTTCTCTTCGCTTCATCTTATTACCCTTGATTTCCCGCGGGATCATGTGAATCCCCAGTGTGTGCAAAATGTGGATGGCGGAAGAGTAGCATCCCGGAAAAAAAATAACAGGCCCAGAAAAAAGTTGTTATCCGAGTTCTCGTGTTTGGTGGGGAGAGTCATACAGAAAGAAGAGGAGGAAGGGGAGGACTTTCAAGACACGGGGGATCATATATGAGTGGGAGAAAAGGCTGGGACTGGACTTGTACCAAGGGGAACAGGGCAGGCCCGGTGGCAGGAACACGGTTTGCCAGCGTGGACTTTGGTCGACAGACCTTTTTTTGGGAGGCGTTTACTGAGATAGGCAGCTAGCATGAAGGGACTCACGATGTGCCCTAGACTTAGTGAAATGCGATAAACTATTGGAATGAAAAGCGGTCCAAGTTTGGCAGGTGCACAAATAAAGGGTCTCGGGATATGTAGACCGAGGCACCGTACATGAGTTCTCTTTTAAGGTTTTGTCTTGTGAGACGGACAGCATCATGAAATGGTGTATCATATTTGTCATCTAAGACTCTCATTCTCCAATCCTTTTTCTCGCAGATGTATGTACAAGTACAATATGTCTTTGCCTGAGCCTTTGGGGTCGGGCTCGAACCTTGGCATTGAGGCTATCGTGAACTCGCTGCTCCTTGATTTACCTGCTCACCTGAGACGACTGCTTCCATGGCTTCCACCCCTCACACGAACCAAGGAATACCGTTCCCGGTGTGAACGAGAATCACGATGCCGTTGGCCGGCTCGAACGGGGGCTGGGGGGGGGGTAGGACGGATCGGCATGCATCCCACATCGACCAATGTCCCTAGGGCGCTGTCCATGTCGGCCGTTGCACCTCAACCGCCGATCGTGCGCTCGGGTCGATCCGCCCCTTTCCTTTCTCGACTGGGAAACACATCATTGCCCCATCCTTTCTCCTGGCTGAGCCTGTGCCGTCTGCGGCAGATCACTATCCAAAGCGATTGCTAATTTTCCTTGGGTTTGTTGTCTCTCTTTTTGTCTGTCAAACAAGCCCGCACCTAAATGGGTGCCTACTCAGCTCTCAAGCCGCTTGCGTAGCTCCCTCTCTTTCTGCAAGACTTCCAGTTCTAGTCTCTCGACGCCATAGCGCAGAGCCTCCTTGCGCTGGCGCACCGCCCGGGCACGGAGCTTCTCCTCTGGAGTGAGCTTGCGCCCGGTCCCGTGCTGCAGCTTCTGCTTCTTCTTAGGAACATCCGAGAAATCATCAGAACGGACTAGGCGGCCCTGTTGCAGCTCAGCGCGGGCCTTGAGTGTCTCAATACGGCGCTCCTGGCGTTCAATCTGTGAGTCGGCGCGGGCGAGCAGCAGCGCAATGTATGGGCCGATGTCATCACGGAGGGATGCCTCTGCGGCGGCCAGCGTGGGTTGGGGGATTAACTCGTAGTGCTGGAGACATCAATTATCAGTCATACGGGACGAGCAAGCAGAGAAGGAGTCACGATGGAGGAATTGATAAACATACGCGAACTGACTTGAGGACGTTTACAAGGCGGGGAAAGTCAGAGACGCCGCTGTCTAGCGTCTCGACAGAGGATTCGAGGAATTTGAGAGATGTGCGCAGGGAGGTGACGCAGTCGGCGTAGGTTGAGAGGTTGGAAGCAGCGGTGGAGGTAGCCATGGCTGCTGTGTAGGTATCGTGGGGTGGTGGGCGTCGTGGCGGAGGAAAAGCGGGATGGAGGGCACAGAGAGGAAACTATCGTGAAGCGCTGGCCAGCGTCACATTCCCGAGGGGTCAGGAGGAGAGATGACGATGCGGGCAGACGGAATTTAGCGGGAATTGCGCTGCAGAGAGGGAGTGCGAGTGGGCTGCGCGTGCGGGTATCGTGAAGGGAGTTTTTTGGCGTTGACGAGGCAGAGGCGTGCGAGAGGTGTGAAGATTGTTTTGATACATGTCACGATGCCTCTGCTGCCGTGAGTCTAAGTCTGGGTCCAAGCGTCCTGTGGCGTGCACGGGCCAATCTGCGTGAGTGCAAGAGTGTGGGGAATCAACCCTTTCCCGATGCAGCAGAACATCTTACATAGTTCCACCCGCATCTTGCAACTCCCACTCTCCGCGGCAAGTCTCTCCATCATGGCCCAACAACATCACAGGCACTGAATGAACACCGCCCGCGGACCTTGATGCCTTTGTCTCACTCTCCATATGACATATCGATAAGGGCCCCGTCCCGCCCACGAATTGCGGCACGGCCGCGCACGGTGCTCCCACTCTGACCTCACTGCTTGGCCCATGACTGGATCCTCCAGCAGACTGCTGGAATGCTATGGCTGCATGCCGGATCGATGATGACACAAAGGTCTACGATATTGCCATTGGGGGGGCTGCAGACTTTTTACTGAGAGGCGCAGTAACTGACTGAGGCAATATGCTCGACACGTCTTGCACAATTTCGTCATATCGTCAACTCGGATACTATGCCGGCCTGCTATCGATCGTCGCTCCATCCCACTGTCTTCCTGCAGAGGCCCACTACCCAATTCCTCGGGTTCGCCGGCTTGCACCGTTTTATCCCGGGCTTGTTGTTTAGCTTCGATGTTATCAGAGCCGTTCGTCTGGGGAAGCTCCTCCATCTGCGCTCCATCTGTGATTCTATGTATAGTTACCAAGGTTAGCTTCGATGTTACCAATACAAAGCCTATTAGACACACATGGTGATCGACCGCATCATCGCGCTTGACGTAACTTGATCCTCGTTCAGCTTCTTCACCAACCTCCCACAGCCGCACACTCGTCGTATGGGATGGATGGATGCCGGAGATAGCCAGCACAACGATCCCAATGACCGACCACAAGGACCTCGCCACGATACTTCCAGCAACAGAAGGACATGGTAGACCCCACGATAGTACGGATTAGTGCCAGAATCGTCACACTGCCTGTCGGATGGCGAACCGCCCATCACATCCCTCCTAGCCCAACCCACGCCTACTGATTCGCTTCGGCGTTTGGCATGCCGGCTCGATGACTAAATCGACTGACTCTCCCTTGTCCAGACTGAGACCTTCAACTAGAGGCAGCCTGTTTGACACCCCCCCAAAAAGTTCTGCTGCCGCCTTGGCCTATATTACTTAATCCCCTGCTGGCCCTGGTCGTAATCGATTCCCCGCCTCCCATCTGGAACCCCCCACGGGTTTGGCTGGGCTACCTAGTGTCTTTGTCTCTTCGCCCAGCGCTGTTTATCTCCTCTTTTTCGGCCTTTCTCCTCTGCATTCCGCCGCCCACAATACACATACATAGCATCACCCATGTATAACAATCCTGGCGCCGTGCGCCCGGAGTCCGAAGGTCATGGCCTTCGGTTCCTCAATGAAAAGTGGAACGAGAGTATCTCCAACGGCCAGCCCTTTACTCTCGAGTGGAATGAGACGGTTGACAAAACCAAGGCCGAGCTGGGCCTTTTCCGAATCACGTACCCAGAGGATGGCATCATGCAGTACGAGTGGGTGAGGAACCTCACAGGCGAGTATCAAAACAGCCACCCCGTCTATTGCAAATTTTAATCATTATCGTAGACCAAATGGATTCGACCCGGTGCGAGTGGACGCCTGATAACCTGAACGATGACCTCTTTGCCATGTGGCTCACCACGTCCATCGATGGGAACCAGACCTGGACAGTCTCTCCGCCATGGAAGCTCAAGAATTATGTGCGTTCTGCTTTCATTTTTTCGTTAGTCCTCTAAGAAACTTCTACTAACATGAGGTCTTCAAGAGAAACCACGGCCTCCACTGGGCCGCCCCTATTGGCATCCCCATTATAGTGATCCTGGGAATCTACACGGTTTCTCTTGTGACCTATCTTTGGTACCGCCGCCGAAGACGCCTAAAGTTCGAGCGAGAATCAGCCAGACGCAGAAGCTCTACCAACCGTCTGCTTTTAGATATCGAGGACCCCTCTGGCCGACATCCATCCGTCAGCTCCGTGGAAACGGCTCTGACATATGATGAGCCCGACTTCAAGAAACCTGACACAGCGGTACTCTTGTCGCACGAGCACCGTGACCGGCTCTCTGCCGAACGGCCGCCTTTACATGGAGCTCGGCGGAGCACTTGGATGGAGAATGTGCAGTTTGATGGGGTTCGGTTTGATCAAGGTCGTCAAAGGAAGAGTGGTGATGAAGATGTGTTGGATCGGCCACGGAGGCCAGAGGACATGTACGTGGCGCCTGGGACAGCTATATGACTTGATTCAACACGTGTCATATATGAATACTTAATCACACATACCAAAGATGAAGGACTTAAAAGAGTAGATTGAATATGGAGGAAAAGAGACACTCGGCGAGCCATGGCGTCGATTTGCATGTTTGAAACCTGGCCAGAATCATATTCGCTGGTTGGAATTTGGACAAAGTACAGCGAAAACATCGGAGCATCTGAAGCGAGACTCTGGTTTATACAAGCCGAAAATACCACCTTTAGCTTAAGTATACTTTGATATAGGGGCTTGTCGAAATATTACCACCCAATCACCGAGGGACGCCGATTCCTCGCTTTGCACTGTCTTTTCGCCACCGCCTTGAAACAGTTAGCTGACGATTAAGAGGTAGGATAAAGTTCTTGGCCGTCTAGACTTTTCTTTCATAATAGTACCCGGGGTATTCAAATGCCTCTGGTGGGCCTGTGATTGGTTGGTAGCTCTTCACTATTCCTTGAAGCCCAACCAACGATCACGCTTGGGTCATGGGTACTTTTATCATGTATCGTAGCTTCGCAAGTAAATTTGGCAATCATTAATCCTTATTGATTCACTTTGAAATGGTCTGACTCTTTATTGATAGATCATTGTGTATGCCAGTGCCTGTTCCGGTTTGGATTATGCCCCCACACGTTGGGCGAAGACAAAGCCAAATCAAAAAGGCAGTGTCACTGACTCAGCTTGAGTGTACTAGAATATAGCCACTCCTATCACTGTATTATCTCAAGTCATTTTCGGTCAGTATCTTCTGCCAAATTATCTCTTGATAATGGTGTTGGAAGCGATATCAAACCCATTTCCTCCAACAAACTCACGCGGTTAGGCCTGGTTCATTTTATCATCATCCGCAAATTGAGTCCAACGATTTCAATAATTGTAAATTTGATTTATAGGTTTTTCTCCGCATTGAATTGTTTCTCTCTTAGGCTTTCAACCTTTTGAAACAAAACGACGACCTGGTTTTGACAAAAGATGAGAGAAATTGCTAAGGTAGTCCAGGACTAATGGCCCATATGACACAGTGTCGCCGCGTTTTATTCTAGCCTTTAATGTCTTTTTGGAGAATCCAACAAAGGCGTCTCAGAATTGGAAGATGCTACGCGTTACAACGAAAACATCACCCTGGTGAATTTTCTCTGTTGCAGCTTGTTGAGATCCTTCTATCACGACTTTGTATTGCGCCCCCTGGATGAGAACCACATAAGAAAAATCCGATCATTGATATATTTGGTCTAATTTTAACGAAATTACCACTTTCTCGTAGAAACTCTTGACTGCACTGCATGGATGAAAGACGGTATAGGGTTGGATCAAAACTTACCGCGCTAGCTATGGCGAAGGCATTCTTCACTGGGTTCGAAATTTTGATATGCAGGTCCTGGATCAAGGGACTTAGTTAATAGAAAAAAAACAAATCATCAGAGCTTTATCGGCTTTAGTGGCACGTTTTCAAGCCCTTTGTACTTCTCCAGCGCAGCCTAATTACACCACAAGTTTGAACAACATGGGCGTGTGGGCATCTACTCGACCGAAAGGTAATCAAGAGCTTGAACCCAGGATATCTTTCAAGGACAAGCTATATTTTGAATTACAGAACCTCAGACGTGGCATCAAATAGTTCCTCGCGGGTTACTGCACCTAGCTGACTTGCGGCCTGAGCGTTGTTTGGAGGGTCAATGTTGATTGATTTTCATCAACGTAATGAGGCATGCTTCCGAGAGGAAATCTTACATGTAAGTAGAGCGAAATTTAATTGTAAGTTTCAATGAGTGCAAGCGACAATGTTGTGGATTTGTTTTCTTTGAAGAACATATGTGATGTGGTGGCCAGCAACTTGCAGCTCTACCTAGATGACTCAACGACACTAGATTCGAGATGAGTCCAAGCTGCCACTTTGAAATTTTCTGATTGTTAATTTCAGTCAGGAGCTCAGCTGGAGCTAACACTAATGAGCCATGGTGCCCCGACTAAACCAGGAATCTCTAGAACACGTGGAAAATACAAGTGATCGCGAAAACCACCAAAACTGAATCAAGCCAAGAAAAGTCTGGAGACGCCTGGGTCGGGTTTTCAGTTGGGTTGATCCTGAGGGCCTATTTATGAATGCATTTATTTATCAGATTGGAACAATCCCCTATCGTAACTGGTGTGACCTTTTCAGTTCTCAGACATCAAATGAAGCACGACAACCAAAGGTGTTGGAAGTACGGACAATGGCAGTGATGAGAATGCATTTCGAATCTCCATAAATTAAATTGTCCCAATTCCGTTTGGACCTTGACTTATTAATGCTATACTTGTCTCCTTTTTCGGCACAGGTTCTATGCTGAGAGGTTACTATGGCATGCCACGATGATTTTAAACATGTGTTCTGTGACTTGAAGAACCGATAAGCCATCGTTCCCTACTATGAGGGGGGATAGTGGGGCAATTATGCTGTGAGTGGACTCCCAGGTCGTGAAGAAGAGCAAGATCATGTACTCAGCTGGCTTCGCTAGGTTATTGATGCTATGATATCAAAGATGACCCGACAATCACTTGACCCTGATACCTGATAAAAAAATCGTGAGGCAGTGCTTTCGACGTGTTCCAACCAGATCTTTATCTGTAATGCGACTTCTTATTTCGGCCTAGCGAAACTGGTTTAATATACCCCATGATTTGAGCGGCAAAAAGCAAGGTGCAGATTTACGCTTAACTTGAGTGCAATATAGCTAACCGACATCCCAAAAAGGCACAACCCGAGTTTTGTCGTTTACGAGACGCCTGATTGAGCCAGAATGAGGCGTTGCGGTCCGTCGCCCGATTCATGTGCCATGGCGAACTTTTGGAACTTGTCTGTTCAATAGCGAGAGCGCAACAGCGGTGGCTCATGCATGCCGACAAATCGAGTCAAGATGGAGGTGGTCGGGCCAACTCCGCCTCGTTGTGCGACGATGGCCCGGGCGACAGGACCCGGCCCACAGCCATGTTCGCGAGAGTGAATCAAGGCGCATCGCCTCTCAGCTGACCCTACAGCGACCAACCAGGGCGGGTGGGGTCAACGTGTGGAACAATTCTTGACATCATGGCGATAGTCATTGCAAACTGGGGAAGTAATCGACATTCCAGAAGCTTGCCTATTGGAACAATAAATTGCTGCTCCACCAACGATCCTCTCCACGCGTAACCTCGCGCCCGTTTCTATTGGCCCTCGCATGTGTGCCTTGCGCCTGCGACGACTCAACACCCACTTTCTCGGCTCCCAGCATCCGATCTCAGCCGCAGTGGCGCAGAGAACAAACAACAGGAAGGTGCCATTGGAAATGCCGCTGCCTGGAAACGAAAACATCTATAAATCGAATTCTTGGCGCTTTCCATCTTGACGAAAGCAAGCCAAGTTTAAGTTTGCATGGCCGCGAAGCACTGAAACACGCACCACCAGAATGGCTGCCCCACCACCATCTTATCAGCAGGTTCCCCAAGACCCTGCCGCGGATGATGTTCCGCCCGATCTGACAACTTCATTTGCGAACCTCAACATCGGCGCAGGACCGCGAGATGCGGACCCCGAAACATGCCTGGCCCACCTCAAGCTGCTGTTTGCCTTTCAAGCTCTCAAGGAAGATGTCGGGTACACCGACGGTCTGTGGCGTCTGTGGGATACTCGCGCCGAGGGGAACATCTCGGTCACCGAGCAGGGGGAGATCCAAGAGCTCCCGGGCCCTGGTGCTAAGGTGAAAGACCCAAAGGAAATGCAGTTGATATTGAGCAAAATCCGAGAAAAGCGCTGGGCTGTCTTTCTCGCCCGCGCTGTTGACAGATATGAAGCCTGGTGGAAAGCCATCAGCGAGGGTCCTGGCCTGACCGAATCTGATATGGACTCTGATGATTCCCCGGCCTATGCAGAGTTCCCCAGCACACCTGATTATCACTACTGGGATAAGAAGACACTTCCACCTCTAGGTGTGTTATTCCCGATCACTATCCCCCGTTCGTCATCGCATGTTAACATTTTGTCGCAGATGTTCTGATGGTGCACCATTCCCACGTTCTAAACCCGTACAATTATTTGGAAGATTGCATACTTGCCGGTAACCGCCGACTCTGGAACAGTGGGATGCCCTGGCACCTCATTGACAAGGCCATTGGTACCGACTTTAACTATGTAGTCACTGACAACGACAAAGCTCGGTGGGTCGAGCTCACTGGTCGCTCGTGGGAGAACGCCGACGATAGTCTTACCAAGAAGCTCAATTGTCCCTTTTGCGGCGCTCAATCTGATGTTCCATGGACAACATGCGGCTTGGACGAGCATTCGAAGGTCAGTACCTCTCCTGGACTTATCGGTACTGGCTACGGCGACGGAAAGTTTGACATGAACTGCCATAAATGTCTAAACCTTATCAACAAAGAGAGTCTCAGCATTGCCAAATTTTGTGAGGATGCTCGACTTCTTTTGGTGCATGGCCGTCCCATGCCTGGTACTATTCTCAACCCAGTCAACGGGAAGCCGGAGAAATATATGCCAAAGTTATGGCTCCAGTCGTGGAATCCTGTCTGTTTCCCAAACCGCATGATCAAGTACGTGCTTCGTATTGAGATACAGAACTTGCTCAAAAGCACAACTCCAGGTCAATCACCTACAATGGAGCATGTGCGCGAAATGGTTGAAAAGGTTCTCTCAGACCAGAATGCACTGCGTGAGATATACGCTGACAAGGCTCGCCGCGTCCGAATTGTTCGAGTCCCGCCAGCTGCACGGCTCAGTGTGCGAAAAATGATGAGCAGATATTGGGAAAATTTTAGCCCGTTCGCTCTTGATCTCTGTGGTGCCGTCATGAGGCAGGGTATCTTCTCTGAAAAAATGTGCAAGATCGATTGGCTTCATGCGCCGACATCGCGAGAGACGATGGCAAGACTCTGCACAAAATACGAGCGCTTTCTTCAAATCATGGTGGATAATCCACTCAGGATTGCCGTGCCAACTCTGGACGTAGATCTAGCCTGGCACACTCACCAGCTTTCTCCCTCTGCGTATTATACGTACACAACGAGCAAGACCAAAAAGTTCATCCGACACGATGACAAGATTGATGAAGATAAATTGGAGGACGGATTCGAATGGACGAGCAAGGTTTACCAGCAAAAATACAACGAAGTGTATTCTGAATGCACGTGCTGGTATTGCGAGTCGGTTCGAACCGCCCACATCTCCTCCCTTGGAAGGGTTCTTGGATTGTCTTCCAACGAAAAGAGTAAGAAACTGAAAAAATACCATATCGGAAACTAGTGCGCTGACAAGCTTATAGTTGCGGATGGCTTTCATTCATCAGGTGCCGCTAACCTGTGCCCTCCTGATAACTCCGCTCATATTTCGTCTCACAATGCAATCAGACTATCGGGTGATAGCAATGAGAGCAAAGAGAGAGTGCGTCAACATCTTATGGAGACACAGCGAGTTCGCCTAGAAGAAAACTATCAAAAAGCCTGCAAGCGTGCAGAGAAGAAGGGCCGGAAGTTGCCACCAAGAGATGAATATTATCAACACTGGGGATACAGCTACTACAGTGAGCCTACCTATTCTTTATCTTTGAAAGTGCTTAGTTTACTAATAAACCCCCCACTTACCAGTGTATGGGCCCTGGATGTATCCAATGTACTTTACCCCGGGCATGTATTACGGCTGGGATCCCGGCTGCGACAACTCAGGAGCAGGTGGTACTTGGGGTGCTTGTGCTGCGGGAAGCTGCGGAGGCGGTGTTGCATCTGGCTCTTGTGGAGGGGCTGGAGGATGTGCCGCTGGTGGATGTGGTGGCGGAATCTCAGGAGGAGGCTGTGGGGGAGGCGGAGGTGGAGGAGGCTGTGGAGGTGGAGGAGGCGGAGGTTGTGGAGGAGGGGGTGGTTGTTGAAGCAAGATGCACGTTGATTCATACCATTCGTTTCTGGTACCCTTCCATACCCAGTCGTTCGTCAATGAAGCTTACCCGATATGAACAATTGACTTATAAACTTGTGAGATGTGTAACTAGCCAGAATTCATGCACAGATTTGGCATGAAAAAGAAAGGGACGGGCATAGTGTCCTACTCTCATGCACAGGTGAAGAGGCTGTTCTTGAATCTATTGAGGATATTGCTTGTTGCGGTTTATCACTGCATCAAGAGCAGCGTGATATACCACAATGATATGATGGTTTCTGGTTTTAAATATTTATTTGTCATACGCAAAAAGAAATGCAAATTCACAAGCAATTCGGTCCATTGAGCAGGCAAATGGCAAAAGGGGGCCAAAAAGTAGCTTTGCAGCTTCCCCGAAACCTGGTTCGAACAGGTGACCTTCAGGTGGCATTCCATCAATTACAGCCCAACGCTCTTCCAACTGAGCTATTCGGGGATTGGTTGTTGCGATCCGGCACAGCGAATCCGGTATAGGTAGCACTTGGGCAGGTGCAGCACAATGTTCCGCCGATTGATGATGACTCTCTGCCGGCATGAACCACACATGAAGCAAGACCAATGGCCTGGCCGATGACGAAGAGCGGTGACGGAGAGTTTGGCTAGAACGCGACGGGAAATGCCTCAAACAGAGGGATTTTACATGTGTGCCGGAGCCGGTTGGTTGGAATTGTAAGAAATTATCATATGCATTCTTCTTGTATTATTCAACTGGGCAGCTCGGGGGCCTGCTGACCTCGTCCGCGTCAACTGGCATCACATGAGCCTGCCGCATGAACCCACCCAGTGTGTCTTGTTTCAAACACTGCTCCATTCGGGAGCTCTGTAACATACAACCCTAAGGTACCGGGCTTTTGACGCACCTGGGCTGCATGTTCCTGACGCGCCAAGCCAGCTGTGGTTGGATGGGGATGAATGGCTGCTTGTCTTGGGTCTCGGAGCCGTGCTCATTATGCTTGTTGCTTTTCCCGTCTCTTGCTATCCAAGTCGGGCAGTGATTGACCAATTCCGGGGTATCTAAATGCTTTTGTTTTTCATCTTGTCTCCATGTTATGCTGCGCACTTCACAATTCGGATTCGTCTTCCAGTTCTTTTTCTGCCCTCCGGACCTGTCGCTCGGCCGCTTCCACTCTGGATTCGAGATCGGCGACAACGTTTGAGTTGTCGAGCACCCCACTCTCATACCATGACCGGATTAGCCTCTCGCTCCGTCTTCGTAGTTCAGCAGTCTCGGCTGCCTGCGCAATTTGTGTAGCTTCGATGGCCTTCATCCGTTCCGTCAATCCAATGAGAGCTGCGCTTTCCGCAGCGTCAGGGATGGGGCTGTCCTTGATGGCTGTCAGGGAAGATAGAGTGGAAGGAAACGCGGATGCGGAGGCGAGGACTATGGATTGGATGGCATCGGTAGTGAGCTGCGAGGGGGGTTCCGAGGGGTCGGCAGTGTGAAAGAAGTCGGGGTGTGCTTTATCTGGGACAAATTGAGCTTCAGATCGAGGGGGAGGGGCATTGGCAGCACCGTACAAATCTTGATGAGCTCCCCGTAGACACGGATCTTGGTGGTCAAGAGGGAGAAGCGGCGCTCGAGCTCGCCAATCTTCTCGACGGCAGAGTCCTCCTGGGCCAGAGACGGGGACACGGTCTGGCCGTAGAGCAGGTGCTCGACGCGCAGGAGGCGCGACTCGAGCAGGTCCAGCGTGGACAGCGTCGTCTCGTCCATGGTTGGTGGTGATGGGTGGCGGGCGGGATGGCAGAATATGTGGTCTTGATGACAGGATGACGGGGGACAGGGGCGGGCGGTGAGGGCGCGAAAAGTGGGGGGTCAGTCAGTTTAAAGTTGTAGTTCGTTGTCAACATCATGAATAAAAAGAGCGTTATGGCACTAGATTATCCGGCGCCGCATATTAAGATGGGTCAGGGACCGTGGATCAGCGGCGGACACACCGGGTGAGAAAAGCATAAGGGCGTGTCAACTTGGCCCCTGTGTTTTCCGCTCTACGTGTAACCCGCAATTTGAGTGCAGTGAGGCATCGTATCGCCGTACGCATTCGTGGCCGCTCGTATGTACGGACTTTGACAGAGGCCCGCCCAACGTCATTTCTAGGCAGTTACAGCGCAGAGGCTCGGAGTTACAGCCCTGGCACAGCCCCTTAGCGGTGCGCCGGACCATCCAAGACAGGAACCCGCTGCGGGCGCTGATTGGCCGGGGAGCTTGTGAAACCCTCTGCGAGCGCGTACCCCGGTGGACCAGCGCCAGGGACAGCCGGCTAGCCCCGCTGACCGCTGGCCTGCTGGGCTTGGCGGTTGGCTTCAGGGCTGTCAGTCAAAGCATCGTGGCCGCCTGCAAAAAAAGGACGGGGCAGCGAAATCGTCTCCTGAGGGCGCCGCTTGCTTTTCCTTCTTCAACTCCTCGCCAACCCGCCTCGAGCCTCCTCGCGCCCTCCATTACCAACCCGTCGCCTATTTTCATCGCGACTGGAGGCATCATCTTTCTGGGGCCTTTGTGCCGCAGGACGGCGCACAGTCGCATTGTGTGTTGGAAGCCGCAGCCGACACTAACCAAAAGAGTTGACGCCATCTGACTCGCCTCGCCCCTCTACTTTCGTTCGCCGGTGGCCGGTCTCTCTCTCCCTTTGCTCCTACATCAATCAACCCACGAACGAGCTCGCAGATCCACGATCCGATCCCAGAACACCGCACCCCTGTATTCTTATCTAGTTTCTTTTTTTCTCTGGTGCCTCCGGTTCATTTCAAGCTTTGACAAGCGACACGAGCGACGACGTTCCCGCCAACCTCTCCTATGACGACTTACTCAGCCATATCTGATGGAAACGCTGAAAACACGACAAGTGACGGCGTCATGTCTAGGTGAGACTCTTCGATTGCTCAATCGCAAGAGCTTCATGTGTGTCGCATGCCTCGTACTGACTGATTTTGCCCTTATCGCAGAACTCGACACCGCGGACACAAGGATGGGGGCCAGGGTGGCCAGGCCACCACGGTGAGCAGCGTCGTGAACCTGCTCAACACCAGTACGTCGAAAATGGAGCTGTGTAGCTGATTCCTAGCTTACTAACAAAAAAACCTCAGTTGTCGGAGCTGGCACGCTTGCGATGCCCTCAGTCATGTCCCATATGGGTATCATGCTGGGTGTCCTGATGATTATCTGGTCGGGCATGACCTCCGCTTTTGGTCTTTATCTCCAATCTCGATGCGCACGATATCTCGAACGAGGAAGCGCTTCCTTCTTTGCTCTATCGCAAATTACCTACCCAAACGCCGCCGTCATTTTCGATGCCGCAATCGCCATCAAGTGCTTTGGCGTGGGAGTTTCCTACATGATCATTATCGGCGATCTCATGCCGGGAGTTGTCCTGGGCTTCTCGAGCGGAGTGACAAACTACCCGTTCCTCCTCGACCGAAACTTTTGGATCACCGCTTTCATGCTCCTCATCATTCCTTTGAGTTTTCTGCGAAGACTAGACTCTCTGAAGTACACTAGTCTTGTCGCTCTTGTATCTATTGGATACCTGATTGTTTTGGTCGTCTACCATTTTGCTGCTGATCCGCACGCCGACCCTCGGAGTATCCGCGTCATCCAGTGGGGTGGAGCTGTGGAGATGCTCAGCGCCTTTCCCGTTGTTGTTTTTGCTTATACCTGTCACCAAAATGTTGGTCTCGCTCTCTTAAATGCGCAATGTGAATTTGGCTAATTTCTTTTAGATGTTTTCTATTTTGAATGAACTGAAGAATAACTCGCCTTCGAGTGTTGTTGGAGTTGTTGGACTCAGCATTGGCTCAGCAGCTTCCATCTATATCTTAGTGGCTATTACCGGTTACATTACCTTTGGTAACGCAGTCGTTGGAAATATCGTTTCCATGTGTAGGTTGATCCGCGGCGTTTGAGTTTCGGTTCACTTCGCTAACATGTGACAGATCCTACCGGGGCTGCATCGACCATTGGCAAGGCAGCCATTGTCATCCTGGTGACATTCTCTGTCCCACTCCAAGTCCACCCATGCCGTGCTTCCCTTGATGCCGTCTTGAAATGGCGCCCCGGCAACTCTAAGCAGGCTGTCGGGCGAACCGCCTCACCTCTCCTCAACACGGCTGCTCCTCCAAGGGGAGATCACGGAGGAGGTAGCATGTCCGACCTTCGTTTTGCTATCATCACTACCTGCATTCTCATTCTTGCTTATATTACCGCTTTGTCGGTTACCAGTCTTGCCCGTGTTTTGGCCTTTGTTGGCAGCACTGGTTCTACATCCATCAGTTTCATTCTTCCAGGTTTGTTCTACTACAAGATCAGCGACCCGGACAGTCTTTTCCATCAGCGCCTCGTCAAAGAAGACGATGACATTGATGAGGAATCTGATTCCGACGTGGAAGAGTCCGCTGCTCTCGCTCAGAGCACCAATAGCATTCGCAGCGCCGCGAGCATGGCCAGCATTGCTAGCGACCTGAGCATCCACAGCACCTCCAACCCTTGGCGATGGCGAAGGAAGTGGCGATGGGATCTCGAGCACATTTCGCATTCCACCCTGCGACGCATGTCCCTCGCCCTCGCCATCTACGGCATGGTGGTAATGGCGGTGACGCTGGCACTCAACATTTTCTTCACAATCACTCACTAGATTTTCGTTCCTTAGTTCATAACGGCCGCATGCAGTGTGAGTAGATAGATACATGTTGGCTACGGGGTGGTTCATAGGGTGTACACTGGCGTTTTGACAGCGAGTTTATAGTCGCTATTTAGCATTTGTAGATGACGGCGTTTGAGATAGAGATTGCATTTTTGGACACATCATAATATAAGTGTTAAATCGTAACTCCACCGACTTCATCAGAAGCGCGCATTTTAGTTATGACAATCCGACCAGGTCTGCAGAAATATTGTACATTGGCCGGCCCATGGCTCGTTTCCACGTGAAGCAGCATCACCCACCCTGATGGATTCTTGGATCAGCTTGTTGTTCATTGCAGGATGCCGCCGTTCTTAGTCTCCTCAGCATCAATCTCGACCCAACACCTAGAAATGCTTCTTGTACGTATCATACACCTCCCTCCTAACTTGCCAAGCCGCGAACCGCTTTAAAAAGAACAGAAAAAAAACTCGTTTTATATCCGGTAATTCTTAGTCTCTAGAACCTTGGGCTTGGGGTTCGGAGAGGGGCCAAACTTCTTGTTTGGCATGAGGTTGATCATGGAAAACAATCGCCAGACGGTGTCGGTGGGCTGAGCGCCCACGCCGAGCCAGTATCGGGCCCGGAACGGGTCGAGGTTGATGTCCTTGTGAAGCTTGCCATTGTCGGTGTACGGGTCGGGCTTGGGAATGGGGTCGTAGGTGCCAATGACCTCGAGAGGGCGGGAGTTGCGGGCCGTTCTGCGCGGGAAGGGGGGGCACGTTAGCAATTCGGGAAGGCTTTTTTTTTCTCCATTGTGTCGTCTGATGGAAAATATTCCCATCGGGATCATGTCAGGTGGGACCTGGGGAGAGGGGGGGGAGAGGGAGAGAAGGGAGGCGCACCGGGCGTGGGCAACGACAATGTTGTAGAAAGGCTGGTTGCGGCGCCCAAAGCGGGCGAGACGGATCTTGACAACCATTGCGGCGACGAGCGAGACGGGCGTGCTGGCTCAATTGACGACCACCGGACAGTCACTGTGAGGCTTCGCTGCTTCAAAAGCGATGGTGGATAATTTCCACACGGAATCGCGGAGGAGGAATATTCCGCACTGACCAATCATCGCTGACTTACCTCCGCCCCATCCAGTCCGTATCAACAGCACAAACACTGTGCTTGGTGATGTCGATCCCCACGCGTGTCAAATGATCGGGAAACAATTACTTCGCTTCAACGTCGCCAGTTTTCACCCCTGGGATTAAACGTTTGATATTTCTCATACTATTCAATCAAACTTGCAATTTTATTGTTCTCGACTCGTCAAAACTACTTCATTATGGCGTTCAAGGTGATCGTCTTACACAAACCGAAGAGCAAGAGAGGGAGGGCTACATGCTGACAAACTAATAGACTCTCGGAGCCAAGGCAGCTGCTGCTCTAGACCAGGAGCTCATGAGTACGGGGGCATTTTCGATCGACCAGCTCATGGAGCTTGCCGGGCTTTCCGTCTCCCAAGCAGGTCTGTTACCACCGTTGCCTATGGCATGGTAAAGAGCGTGGTTTTCGGTTACTTACAAGCCTGTTCGCGATTCAGTGTACCGTCTTCAGCCGCTGAGCAAGGGTAATAGAATTCTAGTAGCGTGTGGCCCGGGGAATAACGGTAAGAGTCCGGGCTATGTCGCTTATCCTTCCACCCATTGACTTTGACCTAAAGGGGGGGATGGACTGGTGGCAGCTCGCCACCTCCGCCACTATGGCTACCAACCAACCGTCTTCTACCCAAAGCGCAGCAAGAACGAACTATACCAGGTGAGTCTGATTTTCGATGCTGTTCCGTTGTAAAAAAATCATACTGTTGGCGTTTTGGTGGGCCGCAAAAGAAAAAGGATCGGGCATTGTATATTGGGGCGGGGGCTCCGGATATTCCAGTGGATGGATGTATTTGTTTCTATGGATTTTGGCTTTCATCGTGCGTCTTTCCATCCCATGGAAGTGTTGATGAGGAGTCGGCATTCCGGAGCCACCCATTACCTTTTTTTCCTCCGTCCAATCTTCTCCAAGTCTCGAGATGTTTTTCCTGTCCTAAGATTCATGCTAACCGCGTACGTAGCGACTCGCAAAACAATTGGAAGACCTCGATGTTCCCTTTGTAGATGACTTTTCCGTAGCCATGAGATCGACTGATCACGTCGTGGATGCGATTTTCGGTTCGCACTGCGCCCCTGATTTTGGTTGTATGGTTGCTAATATTCGAAAAAAAACCCTCTACAGGATTCAGCTTTTCAGGTGATGTTCGTGAGCCGTTTCCTGCTGTGATTCAGGCTCTACAGGAGACCAAATTGCCGGTCACGTCGGTTGATGCTCCCTCGTCTTGGGATATCGAAAGTGGCCCTCCCCAATCCGGCCTTGGAAGTGCTTTTATGCCTACCGCACTTGTTAGTCTGACGGCGCCAAAGCCGTTGGTGAAACATTTCAAGGGTCGGCATTTCATCGGCGGACGGTACATACCACGCACAACTAGCATACTTGAGCAATATCGGCTAATCCCTGACACAGATTTGTTTCGCCCGCTATTGCCAAAAAATACGATTTTGAGGTCCCAGAGTATGAAGGTATCGACCAGGTGGTTGAGGTTGGGTTGAGTGGGCAAAAGCTGTGAGACTGCGCATGCAGATGCCATGCAGGTGAGGTTGAGATGTGTCACTTCTGGTGGTTGACTGTCCGTGGCTCGTCTGCTTTTCTTCGGATAATGCTACATGACACGGCACCCGCCTCTCAGACTGTTCGGGCAGACCGGGCTTGGGCACTGTCCGTCACGCATGTCATTACGAACAAGCAGCAACCCTCGTGGGCAGTAGAGCAACGGAGGATGGAAGTCGTGACAGAACTCAACATAGACGAGATAATCTTTCCCGCAGACCTGGCATTCGGCGGTATGCTGCTTGCACATTTATCGTGAAGCTCTGGTTATCCTTGAACAAGCTTGAAGTCCAGGAATGGATGGTAGCGGGTGTTGAGGGAGGAGGTGAGATCTTGCACAAACGACATGGACGGTGGACAGCAGGGGGGGGAGAAATATAAGTGAGGTAAAAGAAATAGGGAGAGGGGAAATTTTTTCAGGGAGGCAGGCAGGATCCAACCAGTTGATGCCGGCAGTGGCAGTGGCCTCTGGAAGCAATTCCTGATCAATGGTCGGATAGGGCTGATATAAAGGATGTGGCGCTGGTTGTCGTCCCGAATGGAGCAACGGGTTGCCACTGCGGCAAGGTGCCCCAGCCGGAGCTTAATCGTGTCGGTGGCCCGGGCTGGGATGGGACTGGAACCAGAGGGAGCCTGTACCTGTACCCGTACCTCCTTGGTCTACCCCCCAAGACTGGTCAGACTAGGCGGCCTCGTGGCGAAAGGGGAAACATGGCGACAGGCGGATGATACCGCAGCGATGAGGCAGAAGCGAGGCATGGCATGCGACAGCGAGCCATTTTGAATATAGAAGTAAAAACTGTGCGCGTCCTGACGGGCAGCTTTGCTGGTCAAACAGTGTCTCCCATTTCGGGTCAGGAGTCCAGGAGCCGGAGCATTTGCTCCTTGACCCGCCTGATAGGCGGGGGCGGCAATGCGGCGCTTACAAAAGGAAGCGAGCGTGAAGGGGTCCGCTTTTCCCTGCTGTCTTTGAGCTGTCGGGGCCTAGCAAGGCCATTTCCCCGTGGCATCACAGAGCGGACTCGACGTTGACGCCCGGCGACTCTACGAATCGTGACCGATCGGGGTGGCATTTCGAGCGACTCTCGAATCGCTTCGAACCTTGTCGACAAGAGCGTCTGAGCCCGGGGGGGGGGATGGGGCAGGGCGTGCCATTGAGCGGGGAGGGGCGTGTGAGCCCGCCACACTTACGCCATCGAATTTTAGTGTCGACCAGACGTACATGTCGGCTTCGTCGAGGCCTGTTGATGGGCGCCGTTAGCGCAGCACAGCACTTCTCTCCCGGGTCCTCAAACAGAGTTGACCCCGTTGTATCGCCGGGCCGTTGCGCTCGCAAAAGGGTTGAAGACGACAGGACTGGAGCTTGTCCCCCCGATGTTTTTCGAGAGTTGACCAGGGCTTGGGTTTCGGGCGCTACAGGCCCCGAGCTGTCACATCAGGTCAGGGTCCTCGAGGTGGTCCGCGATACGATCTGGCCCGGGGGGCCTACGATCCGGCCGATAGCTCGTTGTCATACAGATCGCCATAATGTATCGACTTGCAATTCGAAATTGGAAGCTCCGAGGCCATCCAAACTCTAGACCCCAATTCAATGCCTGCCTGTTGTGATATGGTATTCTAAAACCTTGACTCGTTATCCCCCCTCCAATCCGTCCCACCCATTCACTACCACTTCCAGCCAGGCACACCAAAAGAAGAAAAAAAAAAGATTCGAATCATAGTTCATCATTTTCAACCTACGACCCTGACGTGGAGGGGGGAACACCGAACTAAAACGCGGTCGCATGAAACATGCCATCCCGGGACAGGGTTCACCCAAAATCTGCGCGGAGCCTCAGGTGCATCAGCAACCTAAATGGGGCACACAGTGGGTGGTCGAGACCGAGACCGACACTGTCCAATGGCCTAGCTCGGCTCATGTTGCTCGATCGCAGGCACATCTCCAGTTGCACAGGATCCCGCTGGATATCGGGAGCCAACTCTCTACCTCTGTCTATCATTTGGAATCCCTTCACCTTAGCGTTCCCGACAACGTCCGCTGACAGGAACCAGGACTGGTGCGTGTGTGGGCCGCAAATGTGGCGCGGACTTGGCGCGGACCTGGGGTTAGTCGTAAGACAGCTCTGAAGCATCACCGACGAAAGCCACTGTCGTCAACATGGTCGAGATGCTGCCATCCAGCCAAGCCCCACTGTCCGAATTTGATGTTGAGCCAGCGGTCCACCCTCATGGCAACCCCAATGCCCTGAGACAGACACAGACACGTCTTGGTTGGCATATCGCAGCGCAACTCGACGCCTTGACGCCTCGAACCTGGAACCCGACCTTGTCTTGACCACAACCATGGCAGCACGGCCGGCGGCAGTGATGCGTCACATGTCGTCCGCTTCGTCAATTCCTTCGTCATTCAGCCATTTTGCGCGGGCACGAATGGAAGCGATCGACATATGATTGTGGCTTGACCCTGCAACCTTTGGACCCCTGCCTTGCCCTGTTGGTGCTTCGTTGGGCTCCGTTCGCTCTCGAGCTTCGAGACCCTTCCATTGCCACACCCACACACGCAACCCAACCAGGACACCACCACTTCGCACTAGGAACTAGACATGTCGCGAATACAGACAAAGTAGGTACAAGTGGATCGGCGGGGCAGAGACGCATTGCATGCGCATTCAAGCACTGCACACCCGCAAGCGGTGTGGGAGAAAACTTCCGCCTCATAGCCAGGCACAATCCTCACAATGGGGCGGAGAAGCCTGTCCGGGGTGGATCCAACAATGAAGCACCAAGACGATCCAGCTTCGATTGGCCCAGCTTTGATGAGAACTACTCTGGGAACCCCAGGATCCTTTTTTTTCGCCCTATTCTGTGGCGGAGGATTTACTCCTCGCGTGCTGCCGGCACGGGTTCCGGGTTTGATGGGCTTGCGGAGGGGAACGACCCGACAACCTGGGACCCCGCCCGGACCGAACGGGCTGCGAGGTGGGGGCCAACCCTTGATCAGCGCTCGGTTCCCAGAAGCCTCATTGACGTCATCGTACGCCAATTTCGAAAACCCTGGAAATCCAACTCAACTCGAGAAGTTTCGATGCAAAGACAGCCTCACAACAGGCTTTCCATCCCTCTGAACCCCATGAGCTCGTAATGACGTCACATCGTTCTTCTTCCAACTCTATTGCGAGGCATGGAATATTCCTGCATGCTCTGCTGCAACCGTAGCTGTTCTCCCACGCCAGCCCACTCGCACCTCAACGTCGGAATGCATATGCAATTCGTAACTATCTCTGCAAACAAGGCCCACGGGTTGACCATCACACCATTCTAAAATAGGATTGAGATGTGATTGCAGCCGGCTATTGGTCCGGCCTATTCATCTTGGGCACCAAGGTAAAGCACCATCACGGCTTCCTGTTGGGTCGCCACCCGTATGCCGGTGATATCGACGGCCGACTAATCGGTTTTCCCGGTCAGATGCTGCGCGCCGCATGCCGCTACCGAGTTGACATGGCATCCCACAGCCCCTTGTCGTGCGACTAACACGTTGAGGGAAGGATCCTCGCATGCCCTCAAGTTTCCTCCTTACCGTCTGTGTGCTTGCGTCTCCTTCGCCCCAGATGACTCAGTGACTCAGAGTGGGCTTAGCCGGGGCACCTATATCTGCCAGTGCTTTGATCAGAGTGTGCATATTAGAAACAGCCCCTCGAGGCGTGGTCGTGGCTTTGTGGATTTCGCCACACGGTGGCTTGCTGTAGCTGCTATATGTAGGATAGTCTTGATCATGGACAGAATCCGGCAGTTACTATCACGACTCTCGTTGTTTGAATTGGTGCGATGGTTATCAACGGCCTGGCTTGGGTGGGTTGGCTGCCTCCTGGGTGACGCGGATACCCTCAGAAACCAAGGTTGGTGTCTAGTCAGCCGATACACTTAGATCCTTGACATCGGCCCTTTTCACGAGTTGACACGTTTACAAATGGGAAAATCAAAATGGACTGGTCGTGGCGTGTAAGTCATACTGCGTCGGTGATTAGATCTTGAAATTAGAAAAACCCGACACTTGACAATTGATTCGTAAAAGAAAAAGTGGCGATATATGGCCGAGGTTGAATTTTATCAAAGTGACTTTCATGTGATTGTGCCTAGGGCCCAACGGCGAACCGTGTTCCCCTGAAGATCACCGGTCCAACAGAAGAAGAGTTTGTCGATCTGATGCTGGATCCACGCATCACGATCCCATGGTACATAATGATCAACAATGTCATCGAAGAAAACAAGATCGCCAGATTACAAAAGGCAATTATCTATGTATTTATAAGGCAAAATCTTTTGTTGAATTTTTGCGGTTGAGCATTGTGTTTCTCCATTATCGTTCAGACCAAGATTGGTTGTGGGCACTTTAGAATGGGGTGGCATGTCAGTATTTATCCGCGATTCGACCATCTGGATTTCGATTTTCAGGGCTAGGGCTCACATTGGACATAAGGTCCATCTCGGAGCGTTTTCTCGCTGTTTATTCTCCATATTTTTTGATCGCATGGTGTGTTCACTTGGACCATCAGCTCTCGTTGCCAACGGCTTGTCTCAAACATCCACTCGTGGACATGAGACACAAGGCACCGTAGCATCTGAATTTCTCTAGAGATAGGCAAATGCAAAGAAATCAGATAGTTGAACCTTTCAAGAAGTGACCGGACGTGTCTTGTGGCTGGAGTGGATGAGTTGCTAAGGGTGGCGGTGGGATGAACACTTGAATGACCTGACCTTCTATCACCCCAAGTATTCTCGAGAGCAAGACAAACGATTAAATGGGGCTCAAATATTCCAAATGATTCTATTTCTCGGGTAGAGAGGTACAAGTGATCAAGGAACTGGCTGTTAAACGACCCGAAAAGCACGGCAGGCCTTCTTAATTAGCAATGAACGCCCCGTCGCCCAAATGGCCTATGGCGTGGTGGCAGAGTGGTCTAATGCGTATGACTAGAAATCATATCTCTTCGGAGGCGTCTGTTCGAATCAGGCCCACGTCGAACCATTGTCTTTTTCTTATTGAACTGGGCTATCGAGTTTAACCTTCTTCTTTTTGGCCCTCTTGAGCCATTCAATAATTGGATGGTCCTATCTTCCCTTTCTAACCTTTTTTGCCAACGTAGTGGTGCTGCTAGCAGAAGTTCTTCTGACCTGCCAAAAGCACCATAGCGTAGGCTGGATTGGGACTTCATTTCATCGTTTTGGGTAACCTGCGATTGACAAAGATCCCTGTAGGCCAAGAGCACAAACTGCCAGTTGGGGCTGTCGGCACAGCATACAAAACCCCGACTTTTGCACTCCCCGAGCGTGTCACTTTTACATGCACGCAACTCTGAATAGTATATTTCCCACAGTATTGACAACCGCACGCCATGCCGCTCCAACTTCGCGACACGATATTCTCCGACGGGCCCAGCATTGCCCACGTGATGTCCAATGCTTTTTCCAAAGACGCATTTCACAAGACGCTATTTCCAGACGTTAGCGTGGAAAAGCAGATCGCTGGCGGGCTGGCGCTTTGGCCGCGAAGTTATTCTGACCAGTCGGCCCATTACAAGACAGTTGTAGACACAGAGACTGGCCAAGTTGTCAGCTACTCTAAATGGACGTTTGGATTCACAACCGTAGGGGATGAACTGCGAAAAGCTGGTATTGAAGCCTTTCTTTTTTTTTTATATTATTTATCTTGAACATATTACAAGCGCGAAGACTGATCTCTCTTGTATCAAATTAATAGCCCCCATCACCCCAATCGATGAAGAAGTCGCAGACGGACCAACCAAACCTGAAGGCATCAATGATGAGTTTGCTACCGCCTTCAGCGAAAAGGCTACAGCTATGCGCACCCGGATCCTTGGAGATCGACCCCATATTCGTATGTGGCTCTTTTTTCTTTCTCTCTTTTTTTTCTTTTAGAATCACAATATTCCCATTCATCACCAGTTCAATGCACTTTCTGATGATACTCACATGCAGATCTTATCTTGATGGGAACCTTACCTTCAGCCCGTGGGAGGGGAGCCGCATCGCTGAACCTCGAGTGGGGCGCCAAGATTGCGGATGAGAACGACCTCGCCTGCTGGGTTGAAGCCTCCGCAGCGGCCAAGCCATTGTATGAGAAATTCGGGTTTGTTACACAGGGTGAGATTTTGTCGCCGCTGAGTGAGAAGGCGGGCGGGGGTGATTATGTGCACACTATCATGATGCGAGAGCCGAAGGTTACGGGAGGGGCGTGTTAATAGCCTTTGGGCGATGGGGGGACAGGGGCACCGCAGGCATTTAGCGCTCCACAACGAGAATGTCAAGAGACAAGATGGAGTTGGAATAAGCACAAAATGCACACTCGCATCTGGATCTATACTTAATCGCCGGCTTGTTGGTGTTCGGGAGGATGCGGGTACATTGCTTGACCTTGGTGAACGCAGGTGGGCCAGCCAGACGTCTGATTGGATTCCAGTGCCGTGGTGGACGCGCACTACGGTGCCGAACAGCCGCACGACAACGCGAATCGTGCCCGCGAACCGGGAAAGCGACAACGACATCAACGGCTCAACTGTCTTCCCACAGCGTCTCTCTCCTCGGGTCAATTGGCCTCATTCTTGACTTCACCCGTGACTTCCCGTGCTTGCATCGCGACTGGCCGTCACCTGACCGCCCCGGCTAGACCTTCTGGCCCAACACCCACCACTAGTACAGGTCGGCGACTCCTTGTTAGTGACCAGCCTGGGCTGTAGAGCACGCGACACGCCACATCCCATAAAGCGGCCGCCCCCTTTGGCACCTCAAACCGTCCCCCGTCAAATTCCCAGATCTAGCCATGAACCGCACGTCTCGCACGGACGAGCCTTACGAGGGCGACGGGCTCAACCAGAGTCCCAGCCCGCTCTCCAATGACCTGACGACCAACCAGGACCTGAACGGAAATGTCAATTCCAGGGTGCTCAAGCGAGATGACCAAAATCGCATGACCGGCGAGCCTCCGCCAACTGCGTCGGACAGATCTGATCTGGACCCTGGGCTGGCAGATGGGAGCAATCGTTCCACGCTGGCCAATGGAAATTCCATTGGTCAGCACTCGGGGGAGGAGTTGCCGTCTGCTCTGGCAACTTCTCTCCCACCACCCACGCCGTCTGTCATGCCTCGCACCAGGTCCAGCCCAGAGGGCGCGGAGGGCAGAGACGGCTCGACCCTGTTTGAGCGCGCCAAAAAGGTCGCTATCAAGTACGGGTCATTTGTAGGACCGGGATTCATGATTGCCGTCGCGTATAGTGAGTGTCTTATCCCGTCCTTGCTCCACCCACCCCGAGCGACAAACTAACGGGTTTTGTGTGCCAAGTCGACCCCGGAAACTATTCCACAGACGTCGCGGCTGGAGCCACTTACCGCTTCAAGCTGCTGTTTGTTATCCTGCTTTCCAACTCGTTTGCAATTCTCCTCCAGACCCTCTGCATCAAGTTGGGAACAGTCACGGGCCTCAACCTGGCTGAAGCCTGCCGGGCCTTTCTCCCACGATGGCTCAACATAATCCTGTACCTCTTTGCTGAAGCAGCTATAATCGCAACGGATATTGCGGAGGTGTGTATTCCGAGACAACTCTTGTTTTGCCTAGCATATTGATGAGTAGCCAGGTGATTGGTTTTGCAATTGGATTGAATCTGCTCGCGCCCGCGGTGCCTCTTGTTGTCGGCTGCGCTATCTCGATTATTGATGTCATGATTATCCTTTTCTTTTACAGGCCGCATGGATCCATGAAGGGCCTGAGGGTATTCGAGTATTTCATTGTGTGCCTAGTTCTTGCAGTTGTTGTTTGCTTCTGCGTTCAACTCGCCATGATCAAGGATACGCCAGTTGGACAAGTCTTTAAAGGTTACTTGCCCTCGAGTGCGCTGATCCAACAAAAAGGGTGCGTTTTTCGTTTGTTTGTGTAATTCTTTGGGATGCCATATTCTGACAGCAGCTAGTTTGTACCAAGCATGCGGAATTCTTGGCGCAACTGTGATGCCACATAGTTTGTATCTCGGATCCGGCATTGTTCAACCTCGCTTGCGAGCTTATGATGAACAACACGGTCTCATAGCCACAGAGCCTTCGGCACCTTCAATTCATGAGAGCGACAAGGAAAAGGAAGTCTACGTCCCATCGCTAAGAGCTATCCGTTACTCGATTCGATACTCGACGGCGGAGCTTGCCATATCTCTCTTTACTTTTGCCTTGTTTGTTAATTCGGCTATTCTTATCATTGCTGGAGTCTCATTGTACGGCAACTCGAATGCCGCTAATGCGGACATTTTCAGCATCCACGACTTGCTTTCCAAGACTGTCTCACCTGTAGCGGGCACCATATTCGCCTTGGCTTTGCTCCTCTCTGGTGTGTCTGCCGGCATAGTCTGTACCATAGCTGGGCAGATGGTGAGCGAAGGAGCGATCAACTGGAGGATGCGTCCCTGGCTTCGGCGACTGATGACCCGAAGCATCAGCATTACGCCAAGCATCATCATTGCCGGAGCGGTAGGTCGCACAGGACTCAGCGCTGCACTGAACGCATCGCAAGTCGTGCTCAGCGTGGTATTGCCGTTTGTCACTGCCCCTCTGATTTATTTTACTTGTTGCAAGAAGTACATGACGGTCGAGTCTACGAGGGGCAACAATCCAGTTCAAGGCATTACGGGTGAGACAGATGCAGAATCGACTCGGTCAACTCATCCTGTGACCATGGAAAATTCATGGCTTATTGCTGTTCTGGCAGTGTTGGTTTGGATCGTCATCGCAGCCATGAATATCGCAAATCTCGTTCTTCTTGGAAAGGGCGAATAGCGAGAAAATGGGGGCAACTGGTATTTAAAATGAAAAACATTGAGTTCAGCCGATGGTGGGATGGAGCGGCTGGTTCGGACCTGGCTGCTGTTGGCAGCATCTGCGTGATGATCCAATCTCGGGGTTTGCCTTGGTAATTTGGCAGCAATCGGGCTGAGACGTCGGGGAACTGGGACGCGAAAATTTAATTCTAAATAAAGCCGATAAAATTTTTCATTTATTTTTGGACTCATGACGTAAATATTCAAGCATTTTGTGGAGGCCTCACTGTTGAAGTTGAACAACGATACTGCCCGAACGCTGGGTTGCTTCGGGTTAGTTTTCGATCAGCGACTCAACTAACCACTTACTTTCTAGCATTTCCTGACAGCCTGGCTCTTTGAGAGGCACGAGAATGGTCTAGACCGCACTTCAATTGGCTGCCCGCGTTATCAGATCATGGTTGCCACGAGGGAATGCCCGATGAACACAACAGGGGTGCTCCTTTGATTTGGAAGCCGAGTGTAACCCCGGCACCGAAAAAGACGATTGGCTGGGGCGCTAACAAATCCACTTCTGACAACTCTTTTTGCACAACATCACGCCACTTTTCAACTCTGTGACTCCGGTCCGAGCGACATGTGATGCAGTTAGCGGGCTTTCCCGGTACCGGAGAAGATGACCGAGGTCAAGAATGAAACGCTCGAGTTCCCTGATGTAATGGTCCATGTAACACTGACTTGCGCTTAATTCTGCAGTTGAAACTGAATCTGTTCCACACTCTTTTCCCCATCCTGCAGCCAGCCAGTCCACCAGAAAAGTTGTGCATCTATTCCGAATAATCCAACACCAGTGGTGGTCCCCCTACAAATTTCTCCCCAGCAGTCTTTCGTATCCTTGCACTTTTCTAACATCAATTTGCCGCTCTAAAAAGAACACTTTGGCAAAAAAAAAAAAAGGAGAGGGAAAAAAGGACTCATTCGGACGCGCAACGCGGAAAACCAGAACCCCCCAAAAAAAAAGTCAACCCATCTTTTTTCTTTTTCAAGGACAAGATGATTGTCACCCGGGCCATCTCTGTCACCAACTTTGTGGTAGCCAGCTCCGCGCTGTGCTTTCAGGTTTTCGTCCTGTACCCATGGCACAAGGAGCTGGATGCGGGATTTGAGGATCTCAAGAAAGAGCACCTGAAGGTCTTGGATATGGTGGGAACAAGCATCAGCGAGCAGCAGAAGGCAAACTTTGCCGACAAGTTCAACACGCTCAAGAAGCAGAGCAACAGCCGATGGTGGTGGTCTTAAAAAGAAAGAAAGAAGAAGAAGAGAAAAAAAAGGGAAAACAAAAGAAGCTCCCTACCGAGTTTCGCGGTGTTGGAACGGGAGTTTTTTTTTCACTGTGACGCGGGCGGACGCCCATGGAACGCCCCCATGAGAAATGGATGCGCTCCCTCATTTGCATGGAACACTGCACCCTTTGAACGGACCAAACTGCGCGTCTGCGAAATCAGACGCGTCTTTTTTTTCTGTTCCCACGCAAAGGATTTGACGAGGGACACACTGGCCAAGCCTTCCCGCTGATCTGGATCGACACTCGAACAACATCACCCACCCACCCTTTTTTGTTTCCTCTTTTCTTTTTTTTTTATTCTCACACACTTTTTTACTAAATCATCAAGGCTTAAACGCGGAAAGGCAGGAAAGCGGAGGAATTGGTTGCGCCATTACGACAACAAAGACCCAATTATAGAGAACAGTGTCAAATCTGCACACACAAATGCGTCTTACGACAGGTTCTTATTCATCTCTCATTCTCATACTAGTTAGACAGCAAGAATTTCATTAGGACATTCTCTTTAGACATAAAAAGATTCATGATATATCAATTACTTATTTCTTCTTTTTTTGCCGTGTGCCGGTGTAACTGGATGCAGAGTCGACCGCGACGCGTGCTTGAAGCTACTTTTTTCGTGATTCAGGCAAGATTAAAGGTTACGGATAGATTTCACGTTGAGAAGAAAATGAACCGGAGACCTTGAGCAAAGTACAGAAAGAGTAGTACCGAGCAAGACACCAAACTTCACCGCTTCAGTTCAAGGAGTTGTTCTTTGGATCAGCCATCCATATTTGTGAGAGAGGCACGGTTCTTGCGAGATATCATGGGCGTGTCACGAACACTCCCTGGTCCCCGTACTTGCACCTCATCTACACTCATAATCATCCGAACCAACTGTCGCCCGAGGTTTGTGCCGTGCAGCACGATTACCTTCATTGCTGGTTTGGTCAAGGTGGAAATATTAGGCTGTCAAGGTTATCGCTGAACGCAATTTGCATGCCACCCTCGTGGACCAAGTGTGATGATGAGGTTGCCTACTTGCTTTGCCCCCCCCAACGAGCCGCATGCAGAATACAGACCTAAACTCTAACTGACCAATACCTAAAGGCCTTGAGATGCCTTACCGGGCTGAGAGCAGATCCACTCCTGCAGCGGCTGATGAAATATGCTTTGAAGGAGCCAAGGATTGTCAACAGGGATATCAAGGTGCGAGACTAGTCCTGGACAACGTCGCTCCGCCACATCTCCATTGGTCGTCACCTCAGAGTTGACCCAAGGCATCTCCGCGTGCGCTTTCCAGACGTGTATAAATCCCCAACCTGTCTCCCTCTCTCTGCTCTTTCTTCTTCTTCTTTTTCTCTTCATCTTCATACTTACCATATCTAGAGGCTGGTCGCTCAAGATGGACGAGCCTCAGTGTGGAGGGCCTGCATTGCACCCAGCGGAGCCGCTCTATGCTCCATTGTCCCTCGGGACCATGGTGGGTGTAATTTTTGATGTACCAATTTTCATCATGAGCGACGTTCTATGCGTCGTCATGAAGAAGATGGCTGCATCATCGCCACGATGTCTCGAGCTCGAAACGACTTTGCTACTTTTGACAGATTTGCTCGATGGCTCGGCTCGGACCTGGCAAGGTCGTCGACTTGGATGAATTATTAGGTCCTAGCTATGCCAAATTATTTATCTATATCTATGTTTCGTTCAATTCTTAGTTGGTTGTTCCCATGGTTAATGAGACTGGGAAAACGAGGGTGAGAGGTTGTTGATCGACCTTTCAAGGCCAACCAGACCTCCTAGAGGCCCAGAGGGGCCGTGAATTGTGCCAAGCACCGCCTTAAAGGCGATCTCTGCTTTCACGCAGTAGTTGAGTATGTAACCACTGTCGGTGTAGTATACAAAAGCTATCTGGTGTGGTATTTAATCCGTCTGTTGGTACAGTGATTGCAAGGTGAAATCGTGAAATAAAAAACAAAACTCCATTATCATCCACAAACCGTTGACCTTTAGGTATCGTTTCATCTGTGGTCCCTCCATAAAATATCAAACATTTGAATCGGCAGCGTTCACTTTTTCATGCGTCTCGGTTCCACGTCGCTTCACGGCCATGTTCTTTCCGGTTCCTTGGGCAAAGCTGTGCCCTAATTGAGGCCATTGGTCTGGAGTAAGATAGAACTCATCTCGTTTCTTCATGGTGACCATTCCGATAAAGTTGAAGGGGTCCAGCACAAACATGTACCAGGCCCGCTTGTGGATCCAGCCAGGTCCCATCCTTTCGGTCTTGCCATCAAAGTCGAGGTACTGTCTTTGGTCGCTGGGAATGAACCCTCCAGGGTGCATCACGTTCAACCAGTACGAGTATATAATGACAGGAATTGTCTCAAACACATAAAGCGGCCACTCTTGTGAAAGCAGTGTGCTGCACCTTGAACCACCGTCATTCAAAACGGACCTGAGGTCAAATGCCTCAACCGCACGGAACACGCAGCGGATTATGATGAGGGTTGACGTTCCGTACAGCATGATGAACATTGCGCGCACATTGCGCGGCATCATCTTGGCACGAACGCAGCGGATGTTGAGAATGACCGTCATGATGATGAAGGCGACCTCCACAAGCGCCTGGAGGGCCACGGCTATGGAAATGAGAGTCGCACCCTGCAGCAGGAGGTTCTTGTCGTTTTTCGCCTGTGCGCCAGTCATCCAGGAGCTGCCGATAGCCGTAAAGACCTCGACGAGAGAGGCGAGAAAAAGGAAAATGTAGACTATGCGATTTGGGTTGATGACGGCGTGCATTGGGAGATAGTGCATGAGTCTACCCAGCGTATTGTACTCGGCGGCGGAGTAGATCGGGGGCGCAAGGTAGATGAAGATACTTTGAAGAATGTAGAATACTAAATTATCGGGCTCCTTAGTCGAGACGAAGCGAAGGAACCATCCGAGCGTGTAGAATACACCGCCATAGGCCATGAAAAAGGTGACCCTCCAGAAATCATACCAGCTGTAAAACGAGAGTCAGAAGATGGCATCCATGGATAAAGAGTACTGTCAACTTACTAGTTCTGGCGGCCATGAAGGATAGTGGAAATCATTACTATCACGCCCACGATTATGGGGAGAACTTGGTTGGCATCATAACCAAAAAGGTTGTCCACGGTGATCATGTTATCGGCGGAATGAAGGAGTCGTGCGTGATTAGGTGGGAGTGGTGTTTGTCCGACATCGCGACGACGCTGTGGGAGCTGCATTTTTATAGTTGTCCAAAACCTGATCCCATCATCCGCAATCAATTGAAAATCCACACAGCCGGGTCGGGAACAACGACAGCAACACAGCCGCAAGACGCAGGTTCTCAGGGGGCCGCTCTCTTGGAATCAGCCCTGTAGTGATCCATATTGACAAATTGGGTTAGTCGAGGGTTTCGCTTGTGCGACGATCCATGGAACCACAAATCCAATCCCGATCACAGTGTTCATTTCTCCCAGAAACGGTTTAGCGCAACGGGATTCGCAAGTACATCGCCTTCTACTTCGGATTAGATACTGGACCTCAGCCACTGAAAGTGACCTAGATGGGGGCAAATTTGACTTGTTTGGCCAGTCGATACGACGCTGAAGGCAGAGTGTAATTATTGTTGGCACTTTTCCTGATCCAACGTTTGCTTTAATCAAATTACCAAGTGCACGCACTGCAGCTCTATCTACTTCAGATCTTTTCGAATCTGCGGATGATTACGTTTATTAAAGTTTGTGCTACAGAGTATTTGAGTTGATTATTATTTTGGTCAGGGTCAATAAAAAGTAATTACGCGGCCGAATAACCAAGGCTCATGGCCAAACATAAACTGTATGCCAGTTCTGACCTAAATGATCCTCACTAACAACGGCCATGATGCGGGGTAAACCCCCACCACCCACTTTGGCAAGAGCATTCTTGTCAAAATGGCGAAGAATCCCGGGACATTCAGGCGAGATGTCGCTAATTTTAACCTCATCCTGGGCCTAACCTAGTTGAGGCTCTGGCGAACTACCCGCCAAGAACTGCTGGGTCGGCTGCTGTATGCCCGAAGCTGTGAACCGTTTGGCCCGCCCTGATATTCGTTCGCCCAAGCCTGCGTGGCAGTAATCGAGACAAATCGTGCATTGATTAGGGCTAGTGTGCTGGCCTTGCATCGACGCGCCTTTGGAGATCCAATAACATGTTGCTGGGTAGGGCACACACAACTCAACCCCCTGCAGGCGAATCATGATACGATCGCGCACAGAATGAGGCGAGAAACCGACATCGTACAACCTGAACATGGCCCTATTTTCAACCAAACGCTAGCATTTTGCAAGCGGGGGTAATGCGGCTAATCCATCAAACAGCGAGCTCCTGTTGGGCTGGTTGGGCTGAAGTGGGGACAATTTTGAGCCCAAAGATGCAGCCCGAGTCCAGTAGCTCATCACAGACCCATATATGATTATCCAACCCCCCTCAGCGGCGACCTTCAACACCTTGAATTTTGCTTATTCGCGCACCTTACCATCTCCAGTAGGGCTGGGAAGAGAAGACATGGCGGATGAAGGGACCTTGAGCCAGGACCTGCTCAAGGAGAACCGCATCTTCCTCTACGAGGATCCTCAGCAGGTGGAGACGCCGCCGGAACATGTTGGCTACCTGCGAGCGGCCATATTGGACTTTGACTGCACAATTGCAGACCAGTACAGCTTGAAGAACGATGATGCTCTCGACAAGTTAGACTGGGAGAGCGCATTCAGGATCCACCGGGCCAAGAAGTCCGAGGTGGATGCCGTGAGAGCCAAGCTCACAAAGTATCGCCGCACAAAGCACCAGGCCAAAGTTACCCGTGATATGGGTGATCGAGATTCAGAATGGAAAAAATACTACTATGATTACTTTTTTCAAACGCTCGAAACCGATGTGTCCATCGCAGAGGGAGACAGCAGGCGGTGCGTGTATCCCACACAAAGAGATGGAAACGCGTGGGGAGTACTAACCTAGAGTGTCAGAGTTGCTCGCTACAAAACCTACTACGACTCGTTTGAATGGTAAGGATGCCTTTTCATCTTTTGGATGAAAACGTTCTGACACCCCCTGTGCAGGCTTTCCGAAAAGGCTTGGTCGTTGTTTGAGAAGGAAACAGAACTTCGAAAGGAAAAGAAAGGGCTTCCGATTCCAAAACCGGACTGCGTCGCCTACATGCCCATCTATGAGCTTGAAGAAAAGGGGAAAACCCTCAGAGTCGACAGATGGCAGTGGCCTAGCAACCCCAGAGATGGCATGGCCATGAACTTTTCGCGAAAAACCCTGGAGCACCTAAATCGCCACGGACTGCAGGCCAGCACAGCTGGAGTTTTTGGAAAAGGCTGGGGAACAGAGCTGAGCAGATCAGACTACCAGTGCTTCCCGTGGCTTATTGTCGACCACAAGGAGGATGTCATCCGTGACAAGGACACACGAACATATTGCCGGGTTGCCAACGCGGCCAGCGCCAGTCTATCCATGTATCAGACGCTTGCAAAATATGCCCATGACAAGAACGATGATATTCACATCCCGCCCGTTGTTACCATGACTACAGTGGGCAAGGACGTTCGAATCTGGATCGCATTTGCATGCAACAACGGTGAAGACCATGTGAGTAGCGACAGCACGCAAATTTTCGACGATTGATTTTTCTTTTTCTTTGGCTCACAAAAGGGGACAGAAAATGGTTTGTATCTGGAAAGGAGACATAACCACTTCCATGGACATTATCAAGCTCGAGACGCTTCTCGACAACCTGCACACGTACGCCATGCGAGAGCTGAGGCCCTTGATATCGTCGTACATTGGACAGTGGATCTACCACTTTCCAATACTCGCAGGCAGGCTTCCGCCTCCGCCTCCGCCTGCTCCCGCTCCGGTTGAGCCTCCGGCACCAGAAACCCCAGCTGCTCTTCCGACGCCCGCTGGCACTCCAGCTCCTGCTGCTGCTGCCACGCCCGCTGGCACCCCGACCCCCGCTGCCGCAACCCCAGCGGAAGATGACAAGACGCTGGTCCGAGTCGACACGGCGTCCTCTGAAACATCGACCAAGTCCAAGAAGTCTACGGCCTCGGATGCCACGGAGAAACCGAACGGCTCGAGCCGCTCCCTGCGGGAGCTGATCCAGGAAGAGCACGAGTACATCATCTGGAAGCTGGAGAAGCTCATCAAGGGTCTAGTTGACAACGACAAGGCGCCTGAAAAGGCCAAGCCCGAGAGATCGAAGCCCGAAAAGAGGGCAGAAAAGTCAAGATCCGAGAAGTCGAGGCCCGAGAAGAAGCCGACGACCAAGTTGATTGAGAAGCCTCGAAGAAGCAGGCGACGGTCTCCTTCTAGATCTCCTGTGAGATCTGTTATATCCAGGTTAAGTTCAAGGTCAAGATCAAGATCGAGGTCGCGGTCGAGGTCAAGGTCGAGATCACCTCCTCGGTCGCTTTACCGATCTCGATCCCGATCCCGGTCCCGGTCCCGGTCCCGATCCACATCCAGATCTACTGTTTCACGGTACATATCGCGGTCGAGGTCACGGTCGAGGTCGCGCTCGACGTCTCGATCCAGATCACGATCCTCGTCGCGATCCTCGTCAAGACTAACGGCGCGAACCGATTCGCGATCAAGGTCGCGGTCTACTTCGCGATCCACCTCGCGGTCAAGGTCGTACTCGCGCTCCAGATCTCGGGACTCGAGGTTGACGGCACGATCCGATTCGCGGTCTACTATCACAAGGTCCTCGGTCTCCTCTTACACTGCAGGAGCAGGAAGGAGGAGGAGAAGAAGATAGAACGGGGGGAAACGGATTTTTTTAGCTACGACAGCAGAGTGCTTGTTTGTGAAACGAATCAAATTTACGACCCAAAGTGAAAAACCAATAGTAACCTCGCCGTGATGCTATGCTGTAACTTGATGAGAACTAACAGCCAGTGGTATTCTGCCTGAAACAAAGGTAGGCTATCTCTTTTTTTTTCTTCTTTCTTTTCTTTCCCAAAACCCACATAGGAATACGAGCAACTGCCTATACAGCATCGAATCGTACGTATAGAACACCTGAAGTTGAATCAAAGTTCACACGACCGTTGGCGTGGGGCTGCAACAAATTGCGGCAAAGTCGTTTAACCCGACAATGCGATGCGATACGGAGTTAAACGACGGCGTCGCTAAACTCCGGGCTCTGCAGAGAATTGGATTGCCTGTGTTGCGGGTGGGTGCTGATCTCCTTGTCCAAGGAGATGCCTCCCCACAATGGGGCTGGCCCAGTGTAAGGCAAAGCTAATGTATCCTGCTTATCGTCTAGTCAGCGCTTACTGTACGTATCCGAGGGGAAGCTTTCAAGCTCCCCTCACCATAAAACCCATGCTTGCAAGCCCCGCGTCGACGAACCCCCCCCCCCCCCCCCCCCTCGCTCACTACGCCGCCTTCCATTTAACTAGCGATCTAAACGGGAGAACCCCTGGATCAAAGCGTTTTTTTTTTGCTTCTTCTCGGAGAGCTCTTCAATCTTCTGGCCCAAGCTTCGACAATCTCTATTCCTTCCCGCCGCCCCAAGTTTCGTAGATCCTAGTCGACAATGGCTCAAGCCTTCCTCAAGGGCGGGGTTGCCGTCATCACGGGCGGAGCTTCCGGAATCGGTCGAGCTCTCGCAACCAAGTGCCACGGCGCCGGTATGCGCGTGGTTATAGCAGACTGGAACAAGGAGGCTCTGGATACCGCCACCGAGACAATCGGTGCGGGCGTCACCGGGGTCAAGCTGGATGTGGGGAACCGCGAAGATTGGGACTCGCTCGCACAAACCTTGCGCAAGGATTTCGGTGGTACGTCGCGTGGCCCCCCTACGATGAGGAGGTGTGGTGGTGTTGGACAAAGTCTAGAGACGAGGAGCTGAATAGAGACGGCTGCTGATGTCGCATGTGTCTAGGCCAGGTCAATCTTTTGGCACTCAACGCGGGCAAGGGAGCCAAGAGCCCTTGGAGCGACCCGACCGTCTTCGAGGACCTGTACAGGACCAACATCATGGGAGTCGTCAACGGCATCTCGGCGACGCTGCCGCTCGTCGAGGCGGCGGCGGCGGCGGGCGCTCACCCGTCCATCATCATCACCGGATCCAAGCAGGGCATCACCAACCCTCCCGGCAACCCGGCATACAACTCGTCCAAGGCGGCCGTCAAGTCGCTCGCCGAGCACCTGAGCTGGGATCTGCGCAAGTCCAGCATCTCGGTGCACCTGCTCGTCCCCGGCTGGACTTTTACCGGAATGACCGGGGGCAGCAGCGCAGGGGCTGACAAGCCCGCCGGCGCCTGGTGGCCGGAGCAGGTGGTGGACTATCTCGAGAAGAAGATGGCAGAGGGCCAGTTCTGGGTCGTGTGCCCGGACAACGACGTGTCCGAGGAGCTGGACAAGAAGAGGGTCTCGTGGAGCGTCGGCGAGCTGCTGCAAGGCAGACCGCCGCTGAGCCGCTGGAGAGAGGACCAGAAGGACGAAGCTCAGGCTGCGATCGACAAGATGCAGGTCTGAATGGGGACGGCGGGGGAACCAAAAAAAAAAAAAAAAGGAACACCGCTGGAGTTGACAGATAGTTTAAAGTTGCTTGAATAGCACTAAGCTTTCTATCTGTAACATGTAGCTTACTAGCGCTACGATCTGCCTCTGCCTTGTTTTGTTCGTTTCTGGATAGCTGTTTTTTTTTTTTTTTTTTTTTTTTGTG
>KV875228.1:4160241-4204746 GCA_001879505.1 Calonectria pseudoreteaudii
TTGCTCCGACCTCACCGCACGTTGCGGCGGCGGTGCGGGCGGGACTATCTCGCGAGGCGACAGGGGTCTTGGTTAAGGTTTCCGCTTGGCTCAAGCCTCGAGCCCACCATGGCGTCAATGTGGGTTCCTGCAGACGAGATCCAATTTGCTTTGCCCACTTCGGTAAGCTGCTCGGGTTTGTGCAGCATGGCAGGGCGACAGCATACACACACCCTTGCGCACGGTTACACCAAGGCGATAACGGGCCAAGATCATCGCGGGCTTTTTTTGCAATGTGTTTCTGATTTTCTTTTGGGAATCAATGGGACCATTAGTTGTTATAGTATAGTCCTCTAGACATTATATCTATGGAAATCATCGGCGTAGTTAATAGTAGTGGTGGTAAACCCCCATTCTGAAACGCATCGCGTTGTTTCTGAAACCCCAAATAGTCCAAAACGCCAGTTACTCCTCGCCGAACCTCTTGATGCAACCCAGAACCAGAAGCGTACTTTCTCTTCTCATAAGGCAATACAAGCAATAACACGCAGTACCCCCGCAATTACTTGGGGCTGTGGATGGGGCTAAGCTTGCCCCGCGTGAACTCTTCTCTGTCGTGTGAAACAACCGTAACTTGCGTGCTGACAATGATGCCTCGCTCGTCATCACCGAGGCCGCCTTTGGTGTCCAAGTCACGGCTCGACAGGGATGCATCGCCGCCGGCAACTTTGTAGGTGAGCTCCACCTCGTCGTCGTCGATGATGTAGTTCGTCTGGAGCGTCCTCTGCGTGTTGCGGGTCATGACTCGTCGACTGTTGGAGAATGGATCTGCTCTGCTCGAAGCCGTGTATGCGCTTCGCGCTCTCTTTCTCGTTATTCGGAATAGCGGTGCAAATGTAGGAAGGCAAGCTGAGATGATGGCGACTGATGGCTCGATACTGGACCAGGCTGTGGCTGGTCCCAACCACCATGAAGCGTCACGTTTGGTGAAGAGTTTGTAGAGATAGTTGATTCGGATGATTGTGGCAATGCAAACACTGCTGAGGTTAGACTTTTGGTTGAGGGGGGGAGTTGAGAAAATCATTCTACTCACAAGCCTCCCAGCATCATGATTCCGATGACCGACGCCTTCAACTTGGGCGTCAACTTCAGCTCCAGGATTGTGGGAATTGGAACAAGCAGAATAAGGACATCATTGAACAGGTTGATAACTCCAGCAAGCACAAAAAATAGTTTCAGGTTGACGCATGAGCCTTCGGCGCCGGTGTACTGGTCCCAATAATAGCTGACTGGTTGACAGACATTCGCCAATGACACCCATAAGATGATGGGGTATGCTGTGGCGACGAAGATGGCCAGCCAATATAGATAGAAAAAAATTCCTCGATTACTCGTGTTGAGGTAGAAAAGACGGTGGTAGAATAATAGAATACTGTATTTCGTCGCAGTTGTTGTTAAGCCATAAACGTATGATTCGCTGTACACAATCTATTGCGCCTTGCAGTTAGTATCGCCTCAGGTTCTCTTCGCCAGGCCAGGCGAATCCAGCTACAAAAGCACTTACCTTGAGCAGCGTTTTTAATCTGGGAACCTCGTTTATCCAGATGTGTGAGCCAGCACCATATTGTCCCGCTATCCCATTATGTTAGTCACGACAGTTGTGACGCCAATGAATTCACTTGTCACACACCTAACACGGTACACGCTACTGATGCACTCGAGCAAAGCTGTGGAGGCGAAAGTCGGTTAGTTTGGTTCATCTCGGTTATCCTGCGGCGTATTCTGGTGTAACCCACAGTGCTGAAAATGATGATATAGTCGTCAAGCCATAGATTCGGGCCTTTGATTCTTCTGATGTACAATCGGAGGCCAACGCATGCCAGTGCGACTCCCAGGGCAATGCTGACAATGATATTGTACATTTTTGACGTGTTCTCCGTCAAGTCCAAGCCCTCTGGTACCGGGCCAAAGGCGGCCACGACGAGAGGGTTGACCTCAACAGTCCTCGCCTCCATGGCGATGAAAGAACGAAAAAAACCGGGGCCTCGATCGAGTAAGAAAAAGGAAAAGAACCAGAACTCAAGCCATGGCCGCGGGGCAAGGGAGTAATTTAAACATGGCCACGATTTTCCTTTTGCCCTCGCTCTCCGCGGTTTATCTTTCCGGGGGCGTGTGCCTCCATATCACCACGGCCATGACCCTGCAAACTCTATGGACATGAAGACAGGATGAACGCCATCACAAGGCGCTAGGCCGCACGTGCGATAACATTTCCCCGATAGAAGAAGCAAGGTGTAAGCCTGTGGCACGAGGGTGCTCGCGAGGGCAGGGGAATATGGGTCGTCTTGGTGGGAGCCTTGAGAGGAAGGGGCTTGGGTTGATTTTGGATTCATGCCCATGTCAGGGGCGCAGCCAGGGGGTGCAATCCTCGCATCACAGCGTTTTGACAGCGGCAACCGGGGCGAGGCAAGTAGAAGCTCTCGGCAAATACATCAGGACCGGAAGGTCCCTTCGCAACGGGCTCACGTGGGCGCAGTGTACCTGGGGTTGGGGGCCCGCTGCATGGTTCATCCGGACCTGGCAGGGTGGAGCGGCTAGCACGCCCCCTTCCCCTGCCCGCTATCGAAGCTTGCCACAGCGAGCAGCACCCGCTCCACTCGAACCTGGCGAGTCGTGCCTGAGCTCATCTGCTGCCGCACGCTTCAATGTGCCGGTGCCGATGGCGAGTTGGAACCCCCCCTTGCCCGTTCGTTCGGCCGTTGAAACGGTTCGGATCCGTGAGACGCCACATCTGTGTGACATACTGAATCATCGTCCCGTCGCGGGGCTGCGTCGATGCGCCTGATTCGCGGCCCGACGAGATACATGCGACTCTGAGTTGGTTATGAGGATTTGCACCCGGAATGATTGACATCCTCCGTGATACGGGCGTTATGCTTAGCAACGCGGCGACCCACAATTGGGATTTGAAAGGATTTTTTTTCGTCCCTACTTTCGCACCGTCAGGGAATCGCCCCCAACAAAAAAGAAAAATAGAAATTGTCCGAAATCACATTCAGTATATCTGAAACTGATATTTTTCCGTGTCCAGGACCTGGGCTCCGCGGGTTCTTGTTTTCTTCTGTTTGTTCTATTTCCAAAACTTTCGTTCCGTACCTGGCATCGCATGATCAACCGCCGCTGGGGGCCACCATGACAAGAAATTGCGCTGGCGTCCAAGGTTCGAGTCTAACCCAGACAGAGTAACGAAACCTAACTTGTGTGATAACTGCAGTAGTTGCACCGATTGAGTTGGGAATTCCCCTGGCTATTCCCGCTGCCAAGACGCCTGGTCCTCCAGAAGCACGCGGTGACATGCCACGCGAGCGAGCAGACCGCTCCCGGGAGGAAGAGGAGTACCGCAAGGGACCAGAACCTTGCGGCATCCGCTTCTTCCGCCCCCCTTCTTGCGCATCATGCTAAGCGGGAGGAGAGAGAGAAGAACGATGACGACGGGGCGGGGGGGACGCCAGCAAGCGCGCACTTGCGCTGAGACTGTCACGCAGGCAACCGTCAGGATTCAGAGGCCAGCGGAATCTCAGGCCATGGTGGATATCGTCCTTCGGCTGCCGTGCGAGATGCGAAAACCACACCGCACGCAAGCCTGATCTAGATGATACAAGTACGCATATGCCGGCCTCGGCTGCAGGAGGCGGCAGGCATTCGTCTCTCCGTCCCCAATCGGTGGGATCAGTATCCCTGGCCTCCACGGCCGGCATGGCTAGGGTGTTCCTTGATCCCGACCCAGCGCACGTCCAATCACTCTTCCACATGTCGTCTTGGCCACTCGCAATCGTGTCAAGGGCCAATCCCAGACTTCACGTGGGCGACGACCTAGCTCCTTCCTCATTGTATCTATGCCCATTGCCCGGACCAGATGAACCACCAGGCTTGCGTGCAGGGGCTCAGGGCATTTCGAGAATATAGCCTTCACCTAATTTGCCTCGGTTCGTCTCTTTGGATGGGTCGTAAGGGACCCATTCTCCACGTGGGCGGCGTGACAGCTTGCTTTTGATCGCTCACGTCAAAGAAAACTTAGCTTAGCTGTTTCCAGCCTTTTGAAATTTGACAGGAAGCCCAGATCTGGTCCATAGGCATGAGGCCACGCGGTGTGACGAGCTTCCCGCCGAGCAGAAGCACGCTAGCTTGTTCGGAAAGCTTTGCGCTAATTGCTCTTAAAGACTAAATCTCCTGCATCATCCTATTCAAGCTTTGTTTTAGCGTTGGCTAATTAATGAGGCTCGATACGCGTTCGATTGAATATAATAAATATCGGGCGAGGACTATCGAATTCCGCTTTACGTATACGAGCTGAGGCCAGCAGTTCGAACCCATTCGATGCCTCTTAGGCCGCTCTGCAGTCGATGAAAGCAGACATCGTGGACTATATCGACCTGCCCTTTCGGGCTTGTCCATCCAATACAACCTTGAGAGCGAAGTTACGGAAATCCTACTTTCGGTTCCAGTTTTCTCGACTAGGGCAAACAGATCATTCCACTGACTCTGTAGGATTGCCACCGGCTCCACTGAAGCTTTCGGAATAAGTCTATGAATTCGCTTAAATCGGATTCATGGCAGCAACAGTTCGCCGGCTGGTCCGATTATGGTTAATCATGACCAGGATCCACCTCCCAACACAGTCATCTTTCTCCGCGTATGAATACAGTTGCGCTGAAATCGACCCAAGTAGGTTACATGTGCAGGCACCAGCTTCCGTAAGGATTGACAACGAATGACGCACTCTAAACTATATTAGGATGGCTCGAGAAACTTGGCGACACTTAATATGCGAGATTAACTTGCCGAGCAGCTATCAAAACACCGGTGTATTCAGCCTCCAGCCAAGAGAGTCAGTCACATTAGCCCTTGGGACGGCGGCGAACACAGTTGTCCGAACACCGCCCAGTCAGCTTGCTGAAACTTTTGGTGCTATCTGGGCTACGGCACCGGCGGCTCTTCCAATACGAAATAGGTACGCTGAGCAGATGAACAATCGAGAGATACTTGGACACATCCATTCTCTTATTTCATCCTATCCGTTTTTCAATATCGCGCATTGTCAGCCAATCTCTCCATTCGCAGTTACAAATATTGACCTCAGCTTAACGCCAACTTGGTTAGCTCTTTCTAACACGTTCAACCCATTCACGCGAGCCCTTCTCTTTCATTTATGAGTTCATATGCTAAAGGAAAATGGTTTTCGTGATGTTTATCTAAATTCGTCAAAATGATAACAACTAGTGCCGATATTCATCGCGGAGATGATGTGCGCCAATTATCCCCGCATGGCGTGCTAGGACTAGCCCAGCAATCACGGTACACGGAAATTCGCAACCATTGACGCAACCGATGCGCATATTGTGTGATTGGAAACAGAGACAAGACATTGGCCATGGCGAATTACTAATCTTTGGCAACCAACAAATTCGGCCATCTTATCTGACAACATTGTGATGTGCAAGTGGGATGCATCGTTTCCAACTAAATAGATATATAACGAGACCGCACTCATTTCGTGACAATTCATGCAAGTAAAAGACCGCCGGTCAGAGTACCAAAACGTAGAGTAGAAACACTTCTGCTGTGCAAACATCAAATTCACATTCCGCCATGGCACCGGGAGCCATTTCTCTTCAAGATGAGCCCATTGCAACAGAAAAGAGGCCAGCGAGTCAATCACTTCGCACAGTATTTCCTCTGTTCGAGCTGGAGGATCACCCAATCGACCAGGTCCAGCCGATAAGGGTTGTCGTCGCTGGTGCAGGAATAAGCGGTATTACTGCAGGAATCCTATTGCCAGCAAAGGTTCCTGGAATTGATCTTGTTATTTATGAAAGAAATGACGATATCGTAAGAATTGACTTCATTTTTCTCTTTTCCCAGTACATGGCTGCTTACACTGTTCCAGGGAGGAGTGTGGCATTCCAATATCTATCCCGGAGTTCGATGCGACGTGCCATCTCATGCTTATCAATCAACTTTTGCATCGTCATCTTCCTGGAGCGAGGCATATGCTACAGGGTCCGAGATAAAGGCATACTGGAACAAGGTTGCTGATGACTACGATGTGCGGAAGTACATCCGAACAAAATCCACCATTTTATCAGCAGAGTGGTCCGATGAAAAAGGCAAATGGCTCATCAAAGTGAAGACGAGCGAGGGAGAGTTTATCGATGAGGCAAATTTTCTCATCACGGCCACTGGTCGTTTTAGCGAGCCGAGGCTGCCCAATTATCCTGGCATAAATGACTTCAAGGGCCACTTGCGCCACACCTCAAACTGGGATCCAAACTTTGAGCCCCAGGGCAAGCGAATAGCAGTAATTGGAAATGGTGCTTCGGGAATCCAGGTTCTTCCTCAGCTCCAAAAGGTTGCCGCGCACGTCGACCACTATGCTCGCAACAAAACCTGGGTCGCTCACCCTATAGGAGGAGAAGATTTCGCCGAACTAGTCGCCAGCGGCATCGACAAGGCTCGAACCAGCCCTGAAGAGTATTTAAAATTTCGCAAACTGTTGGAATCTAGGCTCTTTAGTCGATTTGGTGGCATATTTAAGGGCGCAAGCAAAAATATTGATGCAAGGAACAGCATCACCGAGCTGATGACAAAGCGACTCGGAGGCAACACCGAGTTAGCAAAGGAGATTATCCCCGACTTTCCCCCAAACTGCCGTCGCTTGACTCCAGGCCCTGGTTATTTAGAAGCGCTCCTCGCGGATAATGTGACATATATCACGGACCATATCGCCGAGTTCACGGCGACCGGGATTCGCACCGTAGACGGTACTTTGATCGATACCACCACCCCAACCGCTGCTCCTCCGTCGGTTGCTAACGAGATACAGGAACACACAGAGAAGTCGACGCAATCATATGCAGCACCGGGCACGAGATCACATGCAGCACGCAGTTCCCGGTGGTTCACAATGGTGTCAACCTTCAGACGGCGTGGAAGCCTGGAGGTAGCCCCGGATTCCCCGACACGTACCTGGGGATAGCTGCACCGGAGGTGCCCAACTTCTTGATGGTCATCGGAGCCAACTCGACGGGCCTGGCGGGGACCCTGTCGCACTCGGTCGAGAACCAGATCACGTACATTGCGAAAGTGCTCCGCAAGGCGTCGAGCCAAGGCATCCGGAGCATGGCGCCCAGCGCCGCGGCCACGCGCGACTTCCGCGCCTACTGCGAGTCCTACTTCCCGGAAACCGTCATGAGCGAGCACTGCAGCTCGTGGTACAACGGCGGCGTCAAGGGCGGGCGCGTCCACGGCATCTGGCCGGGTAGCGGAGCACACGTGTACCAGGCCAGAAAGGACCCCAGGTGGGAGGACTTCACCTACACGTACTGGAATGCGCAGGGAAACAGGTTTGGTTGGCTCGGAAACGGCTGGGCGAGAAAGGATGTCCTCGCGGCTGATGGGGCGGATGGCATTGACTTGGATCTTACACCTTGGCTGAGAGCGGAGGCGCTGGAGAACAAGGTTGATCTTAGAGGTTACCATGAGAACTGGTGGATAAACTAATAGAAGGAACATGGAGTCGGCAGTTGGTTGCATTGGTAGGCGTGGAATACATAAGCTGAGCAAGAACTCTCTTGGCCTACGCAACAACCATTTCGTATCATACTCAATAGAGAATAAATTTCACGTAGACAATTGTCTGGATTTTAGCCAGATATAATTCGGGTCGAATAATATGATGCATTTAGACTATATACATATATGCGGGTATCACTCAGGCTCTCCCTAGCCCATCTTTCCATCTGCTCATCTCAAGTCTAGATATGAAACAAATAATTCATTACTCATGCAATCCAGAACCAGACCTTTTCAAGCCAGTTCTTAGCAACGGGGGCCTCATCCATGGCCTCAAGTTCGTCCATCTCGCGCTTGCCGGTGACGACGTCAATGTTGGGAGTGCGAATGCACAGCGGGGTGCGGAACCAGATCTTGTGGCCGATGTACAGGGCTAAGAAGATGGGAAGAGTGATGTAGGCGGCGATAAAGGTCTTGGTGTCCCAACTTCCGGACGTGAAGACGGCAAAGCCGTTGGTCAGGGTGAGGATGGTGATGATGAGCAGGACAAACCAAGTGGCGTAGGGCTGAAGAGGGGTCTTGTACGGGAGCACGTCCAGCATGTTGTTGTACTCGAGGGCTTTGCGGAATCGGAGGTATGTAATCATGACAACAATCCAGGCGATGAAGCCCGAGATGGTGGAGATGTTGACGAACCAGTTGAAGACAGTGGCGCCAGAGTTGGAAACGTTGAGGAAGGCAAGCAGTCCAAAGGCCCAAGTAAAGAGAACGGCAACGTAGGGCACACCGTACTTGTTGGTGATGCGGAACCACTTGGGGGCCTGGTCGTTGAGAGCCATGGAGTACAGGACTCGACTTCCAGAGTAGAGGAAAGAGTTGCCGGCCGACCAGGCGGAGGTGAGGACGGCTGCATTGATGATGTGGTTCAGCACAGAGATTCCCACGTTCTGGATACCAATAACAAAGGGAGAGGCACTAGCGTTGGAGGCACCAAGAAGCTTTGAGTCGTTGTGGGGGACAAGGGTACCAATCAAGAGAGACGAGATTCCGTAGAAGATGGCAAGACGGTAGATGAAGCGGCTGGCTGCCTTGGGGATGTTTCTTCGAGGAGCGACGGCCTCACCAGCAGAAATGGCGATGAGTTCCGGGGAAGTAATAAAGGCAAATCCAGCACTGATGAAGGCGCTCCAGTAGGCGAGGAACTTTCCAGTGGCGCCTGTGCTCTTGTATTCGACGAATGCTCCCGGATCTTTCCAGTAGTGGAATCCTCGAACGCTGTCTTGGTTGGGACCACCACCGAAAAACAGGACGATGCCGAGGATGATGAGACCCATGATGGTGATGAGCTTGATGCTAGCGAACCAGAATTCGGCTTCACCAAAGAAGGACACAGCGATAATGTTAAGTAGGAGCATTACGACAAGAACGATTGCGATCCAAAGAGCAATGTTGACGGGGGGCTCCCAGTAGTCGATGATGATGCCAGCGGCAACAGCCTCCGCTCCGACAAGCATTGCGTATGCGTACCAGTAGTTCCAGCCAGCAGCGAAAGCAAGACTGGGATCGACAAATCGGCCAACAAAGTAAGGAACCGTGATGCCGCGCATGGGCAAATACGTAACCATCTCAGCGAGAATGTTCATAATAATCCAGACCAAGAGCATCATAGAAAGATAAGCCATGAAGAGAGGGGCCGGGCCGGTTCGAGCAAGGATAGCACCGGAACCGATGAAGAGACCAGTACCAATGGCGCCACCTACGGACCAACGTTAGAAAATTGTAGCTGTTTTGCATTTTGGTGTAAATGAGACGTACCAAGGGCCAAGAACTGAATATGTCTACTCTTGAGACCTCGCTCGAGCTGATCGTGGCTGTCGGCCAGGTTATACTCGGCAGTCTGGCCTTGCTGGCTGCTCTCCTGATTGAGCTCGAAGCCATTGCCGCCGTCTGCGTACTGTTCCTTCTCACCCATCTTGTTGTTGTGTACTCAAGATGATCTTGAATGGGGCGTCAATGAACTGAGGGACCTGGGATGGAACGGGGAAAAAAGAAAGAAAGAAAGAGGCCAAGGTATTTAACCCTGTGCAACTGCAAGGCTCCTGTTGGGTTGGGCCTTGGGCCTTGGCGAAAAGCGGAGGTGGAAAGGGACCCCGACAAAGGTGCTTTTGGCCAAATTGGGGAGAGGCGGGGAAACCTGGGGTGAAGACGAGAGGGAGACGCGGGCACAGCTGCGACTCGCTGGCACGGGTTGCTCAGGGTCCAAAGAGGCGAGTAATGATGACAGGCAGCTTTTGGTTGCCTTTACCTAATGGGAGCCAGAGTGTTGGCCAGGGGTGTGGAGACTAGGTTGTTGGTGGAAATAGGCCGAAGTCCAGCGGTGATCTGTAGCGAATGCAGCTAGAGGTCAACTGGCACAGCGTTGGCTGGGCAGACGGGCTGGGTGTATGTCAGACTGAGAAAAAAAACCAGGACCAACCCAGCGGCCAAGGAAGGTGCGACGGCCCTTCTTATTGTAGACAACCACCAGCACGACCCGACTGTCGATGGTTTGCTTCACATCCACATCTACGACCCTGATATGAACGAATGAGAAAAACGAGCACAGCGGGGCTGATAACGAAACTTGGCAATGGAGCATCTCTGCCCATCCTCTCCGAGCGCCAAGGGATCTTGCTGGAGCCCGCGAAGGACCTCTGTCCAGGATGGCGAGTTGTCGCTCGCCTAGGGAGAGTGCGGGGACCGGGGGAAGAGCTGCAGCGCGTACCCATCGATCGCTGCAGAAATATGGAGCTTCTGATTGGGAAGAGGCATGTCAAGAAACCATGTGCGCGTTGTGATATGGATGACCGATATGGATGACAACCGGGGTTCGTCTTGGCCTCGTGTGATTTGTCTGTTTACAGCGAGGCCTGGGGAGAGACGGTGTCCCAAGTGTGAACGCCAAGAGCGCGCTCGCTGACTCGCCATGCGCAGCTTTTCGCGAAGTGCATCCGCCCGAGGCAATGCAATGCGGTATCGGCGGGAAAATCCAATGCGCGGGCGAAGTCCATGTTCAATGGCAAACTCTGCCAGCCCGCAACCACGGATGAAGTGTCGTCTGAAAAGACGATCTAGTGGCCGGCCCGCCGCAGCGGCGACGGCGTCGCAGCTCCGGAGGCACCGTTGTTAGGTCCCTGGCGCATCGACCACCGGCGCCGGGGTGTGGTGGCATGGGGGTCCCTGGGAGTTGATAAAAACCCGACAGAAGCCGGCCTTGAAAGAGTTACTGAGGGTTATGTCAGCGTCTTGGAGGCTTCGATGAGGGCAAGTTGCTGGCTGAGTTGCTGGACGAGACCGGTTTCCCGCGGGACGGAAGCGCGACTCCACCATGCAGCGGTAGGGGGGCCGCTAGGTCGGCATGGGGCACAGAGTTGAGAAAAAAAGTGGAATGCGTTAAACCCCAACCGGGAGAGTTCCAGAAGTCGTTCGGCCACTGGGTTCGATGCGTACAGCGGATTGGATGGAGATGTGTGGCCGAAGGCGTCCCTAGAGCTACCGGGCCCTCTCCCACTTGCTAAGAAAAAAAAAGTCCGCGAAATCAACAGGGCTGCGACCTCTTTCTGACAGAGCGTAATGATTCACACGGCGGGACCCGCTGATACAGAGCTCCAGGTGTGCACGTCCTCGGTTCATCAATTTCTGATAACGCGGCCTCCATGGACTTGAATGCCAAGATACGCCGGATTTCTAGTCCGGACCGGACAGCTGATGATTCCTGTCATGCCATGAGAAGATTTTTTACCCTCTGATACCGGGCGTCGAAGGTGTGGCGAGGGTGACATGGTGTGCCGCGGAGATGACGTGCGAGTTTGTCTGTCATCAATTTTTTTGTTGCTGTTTCTCGCACTCTCAGGGATGCACGTAATTTAGCCGTAAGTGAAGGACGGAGAATGTCATCAGAGGGCGTCGGGCCTCATGACCAAGGTACATGTGTCACAACTCACTGCACGTAGTGAACGACACATACGACAGATTCCTCATTTTATTTATGACGAGGGCCTTCCAGCGGCTTGTCATCCACTTGACCCGTCTCCAGAAGGGAGAAAAGAAATAGCCGTCGGCAGTTGGATAACTGACCGCCGCTTTCATGAGCAGGGAAACGAGGAAAACGGGAGGGAAATACAACGTAAATCGCCGTTTGTGGCTTGCTGAAACAGTGAAGCCATGCCGTCATTTGACTTGGGGCTTCGTCATGATGCTCTGCGAACCGCCCCCAGTCCCTTTGCCGCGCCGCACCGCACCGCACCACCCCCCAAAACAGCGATTTCGGCCGCGGCTCGGCGGGATGAGCCTCACCAGCTGCATATTCCATCTCAGCTTCCGCCTGTCTTCTAGTCTCTCGGCTCAGCAAGGTCCAGCAAGCCCTGCGTTAGTCTGGTGCTAGCCGGCTTCTCCACCGCAGCAACAGCGGCTTGAGAAATAACTGTGTGTGCGCAAGTTAAGCCTTGGCTCCTGAAGGTGCGTGCCGAGCAGCGTGGGCAATCAGACGACTACGCCGAGCTGCGACGCGAGCGGCTCAGTGTGCTAGTCTGAGTGTGTGTGTGTTGGCAATAGAGCGCGCCCTTTGGGCTACATTAAGCGAATTCTCGCCCTAGGGCGGGAGTGCCTCCCTACTTGCACGCCTTGCGCCCCATGTCATTGCCATATCCCTCTGGAGTTATACCCAGACGGTTCACGGACTCCAGGCTTGGCATTGCTTATCAGTGGGCATGCAGACGGATACTGACTGGCAGGGGCATTGTGGAACTGAACTCCATCGCTTCCGCGACACGGCTGCATCCCGGGCCATATGTGCATCAATGCTTTCCCGAAACAAAACAAAGTTGCCGGTTCGTAGCTCTGCATTTTCCCTTTCGTTGCCGACTCTATCCATGATGCAGGTTATCGAATTTAAATCCCATCTCCAAATTTTTGCTTGTGTCCCACTGCGCCAAGCGCCGCCAAGTCATTTCTGCTTGTGCGCGGATCTGCTCTAGATGCGCGTGGCCTCATCGGAATCCACCGCCCCATCCATCTCGCCTCACGTGTCAACGCCAGGGGACTATGCGCGGTTCGTCAACTCAAAGATTTCTTGGTATCTGGGGAAGGATTTTTTGTTACATAACATGAACTCGTCTCTCCGCATAATAGGCTTCCCTTGGCCCGATATGTCAGTTCAAGCTCGGACCGACAAGCTGCAGTCATCTGGTCGCCATCTTGGATCTCCAGGTTGCCCCATAACTCCAGGTCTTGGCTCGAACCACGGCTCAGGCTCATTCGTTTAGCTATGCGACCGGTTTTGCATCCCCGGTCGTATAAAATTTTGCCGTGCTCGCCTCATCGCAAGCTGTGATATTTAGGCAAATGCTTGTGCCGACTTCAATATTCGAGGCCTGGTGGCCCGCATTCACACTGAGCGAGTGCGGATGTGAGGGCGAGGATGGCACTGACAAATCAAAGTACCCACTCCAAATTGTAGGCGAGAGATTTGCTTTCCCGGGATGCTGCAAGGGAGACAATATCGTGCCTGCGCAAGCCGAGCTTGATCAATTTTGCAACGGTGTCGAGTCGTGTCGCAGCCAGTTTGCCATGTAAAAAAAAAATTACAGGCACTTTTACTTTCAAGCTGTTCCGATAATTACGCTCCGAAATCCGATATAGCAATGCACTGCACGCCCGGTCTTAGGTATTTCTTTTTGTTTAGTAAATCCATCTCCAGGTACATCGTCGGACGAGATAACTTGGTGTGTCCGTCCGGAGGTCAAAATAAGACACTACTGACAAGCTTTGTGCAAGCCAAGCGCCACATCCGCACCTCCAAGAGCGGCTTCCAGCGGCCTTTGCCCCTGCACCAGAACTCCCACCTCGCATCGTTTTAGGCGGTTTGGCGGCGAATAGCAGGGGTTGGGAGCTAGTTAAGCCTTTTGCTGCCGCACAGAGTGTCTGCTGGGCTAGTTTCGTTTTCCTGGCCGCCCCCTCCGGCTTTCATTCCGAATTTGGAGCGGGCGTCTTATGCCTGCTGCTCGAGGAATCTAAAGTTGTCGAAATATATTGGTTCACGCTGAAGTTTAGCCCGTAGATTGTTCTTTGAGGAATCTTGCGGTTCTTTTTTAATTGCCACAACTAGTCTCAAAACAGGCCATAAAAAATGTCGCTGCCGCGGAGATGTGAGCCTGTTCCTTTGACCCTGCCCAATGAGCAATTCCATTCCATGTTAAAGTAAGTTTTGCGGACAAGAAACAGCTCATAAGTCTCGTATGACTCTGTATCTTGCATATGTGCTCATTCCGATATATGGTGGTCCCGCGTAGCCGACCTAGCCGAGCAGCAAGATGTGTTGCGCCCGTAGACGTGAGCATTGACCAGAATACCATGCCTGTTTTCAGACCAGCACCAATTACTACACAGCTTTTTTTTTTTTTTTTTACCGCAAATCATAGGATAGGGAGGCCTTTTGAGCTACCGGGAAGCTATACTCGGGAAATGAAGAATAGCTTGAGGAATATGTTGAGTCCAAGCCGTATCCCTCAACAAACAATGCTGAATGCCTCGCACATTCTCTCTATTGAACCGCCCTGATGAATCGGGCGCAACCTAAATTTTTTGTCACGTGTAAGTAAGGTTGGAAGTGTAAATGAAAACCGAAGGATAGCCCCCAAAAGCGATGAATCGCAGTGTGTTGTCCTGTGAAGCCGGAACTCCCTCAACTGCATCTCCTGCTTCAGCCATTGTCTCATTCCTAAATTGCGCCATTAAATTGGAAGCGTGGTTTAAGGCAATTTTTCATTGGTTACTTGACGTTATTAATTATGCAGAAGAACCCTTGATTGAAGTGAGGGCGGACGTTCCGCACAAAGTCCCTATCCCATCCGCGTCCTACTTTGGCAAACACATCCGAATTGCATGCTGTTTCATATTCTACTTGAAACCAATTTCGTCTTCATGGTTGCCTATCGCGCGCATTATGTATGTATTTGAAGTACCCGAAAGGCTTGTCTCAGGAATTCTAGAGATGAGAGCGATTCGCAGTTTGGGATAGATCGAGGTTGGTGTCATCCGTCACTGCATGGGAGCTTTGCAAACTCACTTTTTTTTTTCGATATGAATTGAGACTCACCACTTTTTGGTTATATTTTCGCCGCTTTTTATATCCCAAATGATTTGGAGGCTGGTTGTTGTGCTCTTGTATGTAGCGATAAGTTATGCTAGTACATGCTTTAAAGCAGTAAGTACAATACGGGTTGAGACGATGAACTTGGAGAAGCCAATTCTTGAGACCATGCCACCTAATTTTGATTCCCTACAAAATTTCACACTCCATTCCGTTTACTTTGATGGTGAAGCAATTGGCTTCAATAATGCAGGCTACTTTACTCTGTTAAGCATATCAAGCCGACCAACCCCGCCATGCGGTATCTGGATCAACGCAGGGACTTGCCCCACCATGACAGCTCCGCTAGGGCGGCTGCTAGGGCACGTGAGGTGACGATTCATGAGGGCGCCATTGACGTCTCAACAGAACACGTAGTTGGAGGTTAAAAATGGATTTTGAAAAATAAATCGAACGAAATCGGATTAAAGGACCAATTTCACTCGGAAAAGGCCCATTGACAGAGATATTTGCCGCAAAGTGCGTGGTTTTATTGAGCGGATTAAGGTTGTCCCGGCGCTGAAAATTCATCCCACTTGTGACCTGTGACTATGCATGCAAATGACCCCGCGGTCATGGACGACTTTTTTTTTCACCCCGCAACTGAGCCAAACGACGACGAGGACGTCAGAGCACATCCTGCTTTGAAGCCGACGCGCATCGCAGCATTTTTTCACCATGCACCAGGTTCTGGTCGGCGAGTCGTGCTTCACGGCTTCGGAGCTTCAGAAGCTCGTGCAGCGCATCAATGATCAGAGCTCTGTCAAGGTCGCCAAACTCTCTGGTGTCTGGCAGTACTATGTGGATCTTGAGACGGAGGATGCGACCGTCCTGAGCAAGGTCAAGCAGATTCTCCAGGCCAATGAGCAGTCGGCGCCCGCCGCATCGACCGGAGCTGGTGGAAAGAGCGTCGAAGTCTTTATTTCTCCCCGAAACCAGTCTCCATGGAGCTCCAAGGCATCCAGCATCGCGCTCGTGTGCGGCCTGAAGACTGTGCAGCGCATCGAGCGCGGCCGGGCTGTCACCATCGAATTCGAAGAGGAATACAAGGGAGACCAGGATTTGATCTTCAAAGACATCATCTATGATCGCATGACCGAATTCTTCAGCACCTCTCCTCCCGTTCTCGATGTCATGTTTGCCCATGGTACCCGAAACCCGCTTGTCGTTGTCGACATCTTTTCCGACGAGCGCGGTGCTTTGGCTGCTCTCCAGGACCACAACAAGAAGGCTGGTCTTGGTCTTGACCAGCCCAACATGGAATACCTTGTGAAGAAGTACACAGAGCTTGGACGATCTCCTGTATGAATCGCATTGCTACGCCGTCTTCCCAATGCTAACAAATGGTGTTGTAGAATGATGTCGAGTTGTTCATGTTCGCTCAAGTCAACTCCGAGCATTGCCGACACCATGTGTTCAACGCTTCCTGGACCATTGACGGAGTAGACCAGCCAAACAGTTTATTTGGAATGATCAAGAACACCCACAAGACCAACCCCGAGTTTGTTATTAGCGCCTACTCCGATAACGCCGCCGTGTAAGTGGATGCCGCCCCCGCGCCTCGTCTTTGCGCAACATTTCTAGTCGCTTTCTTCCGCAAACCTACAGAAAATACTGTTTCGCAAATCGCTAACGATCAATTGACAGTATGGACGGAGATGAGGGACACTTTTGGGCCCCTGATTACTCCACCGGCAGCTGGAAGCTTACAAAGGAAGTTGTTCAGCCTCTGATCAAGGTCGAGACCCACAACCACCCTACCGCCATCTCTCCCTTTCCCGGTGCTGCCACCGGTAGCGGAGGTGAAATTCGTGATGAAGGTGCCGTCGGCCGAGGTTCATCGCCCAAGGCTGGTCTTTGCGGCTTCTGGGTCTCCGATCTGTTGATCCCTGGTAGCAAGCAGCCCTGGGAGGTGGACATTGGCCGACCTGCTCACTATGCCTCCAGTCTCGACATCATGCTCGAGGCTCCCATCGGTTCTGCCAGATTCAACAACGAATTTGGTCGTCCCGCCTTGACTGGAACTTTCAGAACCCTCCTCACCAACGAGGCCGCATCGGAGGCTCCTGAGTACAGGGGTTACCACAAGCCCATCATGATTGCTGGTGGTATTGGAACAGTTCGTCCTCAGCATGCCCTGAAGGAGGAGGCCCATGTTGAGGAGGGCGCACATGTCATTGTTCTTGGAGGTCCTGCCATGCTTATCGGACTTGGAGGCGGCGCAGCATCGTCAAACACTGGCTCTGAAGCTACCGCAGACCTTGACTTTGACAGTGTGCAGCGTGGCAACCCTGAAATGGAACGACGCGCTCAAATGGTTATCAACACTTGCGTTGCATTGGGTGCCGAGAGTCCCATCGCCTTTATCCACGATGTGGGAGCTGGTGGCCTTTCCAACGCTCTTCCAGAGCTTGTTAAGGATGCTGGATTTGGCGGCAACTTCGAACTCCGCCAGGTCAAGAGTGCTGACAACTCCATGTCCCCTCTTCAGATCTGGTGTAACGAGGCCCAGGAGCGATACGTTCTCCTCGTTAACCGTGAGGGTTTGAATCGGTTCACCAGCATCTGCCGACGAGAGCGTTGCGGTTTCTCCGTGGTTGGAAATGTCGCAACCAAGGACGCTAACGGCGTTGCCAAGCTGGTTCTCACCGATCGCGAGCCTACTGTTCAGCCTCCAATTGACCCCATCAACCTTCCCATGGATGTTTTGTTCCCCCCTGGACGAAGAATGTCCAAAGATGTACAGACCGTTGCCAAGAACCTCCGTCCTTTCGATGCAGTCAAGAGCTTGACGGAACAATGCGGTTCCTCCGACTTGTCCGAAATGGTCACAAAAGCTACTGAGCTTGTCTTCAAGCTGCCCTCGGTTGGTTCCAAGAGTTTCCTCATTACCATTGGTGATCGAACTGTTGGTGGTTTGTCGGTTCGAGATCAGATGGTTGGTCCCTGGCAAACTCCTGTTGCCGATGTTGCCGTGACCTTGAACAGCTTCAGCATCGACGAGAAGAACCACCGTGGCGAGGCCATGGCCATGTAAGTACTTTGGTCATTCTCTTCTTCACTTCAACGACTAACAAGATTTCTAGGGGCGAGAAACCTACTCTTGCCCTCATCTCCGCTGGTGCTTCCGCCAGAATGGCAGTGGCTGAGAGTTTGATGAACCTCGGTGCCGCTGACATCAAGCCCGGCAAGGTCAACGGAGACCTCAAACGTGTCAAGCTGTCCGCCAACTGGATGGCCGCTGTCGGTCACCCTGGAGAGGGCGCCGCCCTCTACGAAGCCGTTGAAGCTATCGGAATGGAGCTGTGCCCTCAGTTGGGTGTGTCCATTCCCGTCGGCAAAGATTCGCTTTCCATGAAGGCTTCTTGGAAGGATAAGGAGACTTCAGAGTCAAAGACCGTCACTGCTCCAGTCTCCCTTGTCATCTCCGCCTTCAGTTTGGTGGAGAACATCCGCAGCACCTGGACTCCTCAGCTTCGACGGGTTGAGGACGTTGGCGACAGCATTCTTGTCTTTGTTGATCTTGCCCAGGGCTTCAGGGCCATGGGTGGCTCTGCCTTGGCTCAGTGCCTTGGCCAGATTGGCAACGAAGCTCCTGATGTACGCGATGCCGAATTGATCCGCGACTTCTTTGATGCTCTGTGGCAGCTCCACCAAGAAGAGATTGTCCTTGCATACCACGACCGCTCTGATGGAGGTCTCTTGACCACTGTCGCTGAGATGATGTTTGCTGGTCGATGCGGAGCCGAGATCTCTCTTGATGATCTTGCCCCATCTGATGACAAGGTGCTCGACACTCTCTTCAACGAGGAGCTTGGTGCCGTGTTCCAGATCCGACGAGGCGACGAGACCAAGTTTAAGCGATGCTTCGCCACCTGCGGTCCTCCTCATGGCCTGATCAAGACCATTGGTTACGTCAAGCTCACCTCCAAGCAGTCTCTTACCGTCAAGTACAAGGCCAAGTCAGTTATTGACCTTGAACGTGCTCAGATGCAGCAATGGTGGTCGACCACCTCTTACGAGATGCAGAAGCTTCGTGACAACCCAGCCTGCGCGCAGTCCGAGTTTGATGCTATCGCTGACTCCAAGGATCCTGGTCTTCACTACAACCTCAAGTTCGACCCTGCTGACATCAACCTTCCAACCTTCATGAACCTGAAGAACCTGGTTTACAGGCCCAGAGGTAAGAATTCCTGGAAATGGCGTGCAACTAATTGCTAACTTATCGAAACAGTCGCTATCCTCAGAGAGCAGGGTGTCAACGGCCATGCTGAAATGGCCTTCGCTTTCCGAGCTGCAGGTTTCGATGCTGTCGATGTCCACATGTCTGACATTCTTGACGGCTTCTCCCTGGATGGATTCCGCGGTCTTGCTGCCTGCGGTGGTTTCTCGTATGGGTGCGTAACATCGGGTTGACTTTTTCAAAAGTGTCGCAAATATTAACATACCGACAGTGACGTTCTTGGTGCCGGAAACGGTTGGGCTCAGTCTATCCTCATGCACGAGGGCGCCCGCAAGACCTTCGAGGCGTTCTTCAACCGACCAGACACCTTCTCGTTTGGTGTTTGCAACGGTTGCCAGATGCTTACCCGACGTAAGTTGCGGGCTATTTATACCCATTGAGAAAAATTCGCTAACACTTGTTCAGTCAAGGAATTGATTCCTGGTGCTCAGCACTGGCCTACCTTTGGTATGTCCCTCTGAAACTGCGATGATGGCCTCCATGCTAACTTTTGCTTTAGTCGAGAATGCAAGCTCTCAATTCGAGGGCCGATTCTCTCTGGTCACAGTCGAGGACAGGTCGGACAACTCCGTCTTCTTCTCTGGCATGAACGGCTCCTCCTTCCCCATTGTCGTGTCGCACGGCGAGGGTCGAGCAGACTTCACTGCTGGAGGCAGCCTGCAGTCTCTTGGCGACGAGGGACTCATCCCTCTCCGATATGTTGACAACTATGGACATGTTACGGAGAGGTACCCCTTCAACCCCAACGGTAGCCCCCTGGGTATTGCCGGTGTGAAGAGCAAGGATGGCCGCGTCGTAGCCATGATGCCCCACCCCGAGCGAACCATCATGGCCGATGTTGGTTCGTGGAAGCCCGAGGGGCAGCTTGCTCAGTGGGGCCAGTTCGGACCTTGGTTCCAGCTGTTCTTGAACGCTCGCAAGTGGGTCGGTTAGGTAAGTGGATGAAATGGTTTGGTTCATTGGTTGGTGTTATCGGGATTCATTTATGCATTCATATATTTCATGGTAAGGGATGGTTAAAAGAACTGAAAAAAAGACAAGAATTCAATGGTGGGTTCGTAGACAAACATTTCTTTACATAGACAAGAAAATTGAATTATTTATAAGGACTAACGCCTTTGTGGCTAAATCATACGCTGATCCCAAAATAGTGTATATGTATGCTCCCAGATACTTTATCGCATGACTTCATTCATGAACAAAAGAAAAGTTGTGAATATGTACGCGTGAAGGTGTATGTATGATGGAGAAGGAAGGTTTACAGAAAGAGTGACTAGATGCAGCTTAGCTTGCCTCCTTCTCCTTGTCTTTGCTCTTGGTTTCCGAGCTCTCATTTCTTGATGTCCTCTTATCTGACAGAGAGAACAAAGAGCTCATCTTGAGGTTGGCAATGTGCATCAGTGCAGTAGATTGCTGAACCTGGAAGAGGCCATGGGGGATGACAATGTAAAGGTCCGAGCTCACGGAGTCATCCGGTCTGAACTTGTTGTAGTAGGCTGCTTTGCCGTTGACTGGAACGGCCTGCATGACACGACGGTACCCCATCTGCGTAAACCAAGCCTGGAGATTTGACTGGCCAGTGATGTCTTGGAGATCAGCGTACGGCTCATATCCCATGCTCATGTAGTCGATGCCTGTCCTTGATAAAAGCTTCATGCAGGCCAGAACAAGGAGATCCCCGACGCCGCGGGGTGCCGAGGAGGATGCGATGCAGGGGTCGAGGTGGAAACCACCATTTGCGCCTAGACTTCGAAGCACCGCAAGGCCATTGGCACATCCATCGCGGTCCTTGGTGTACATGAACATGGTCATGCCGGGGTGGGAGAAGAGGTCGTAGATGGTGACAAAGGCCTGCGAGCCCGCCCCGAGCTTGTTATTTCGGTCTTCTCGCCAGCAGTCGTAGACTCGCTGCAGCTCCACCTCGAGGGCGGGCTCTCGGCCGTTGGTGCTTGGGCTGTATACGTGCATGGTGAGGCCGCCCCTCCTTGGGTCAAGCAGCTGTCGAGCCTGGCTGACTATGCGCTTGCCGGCTCCCTTTCGCAGCACTGGATTCGTCGTCGGGTTGATGACTCGCTCGCGGCCAAAGTTGAGAGTGACCCAGCCGAGTTCCTGGGCATACTGGACGAACGTCTTGCTCACCCCCATGAAGGCAAGTTTCAACCTCCGCTTCGCTCTGAACTGGCGCAGCTCTTCGAGCAGCGGCTTGAACTGGTCTGGCGCGCACATGGGGTCACCCGTCACGATGAGGGTGCGGTTCTTGATCTTGTAGACGACGGCACCGAGGCCACGCTGACTGGTGAAGAGCTCGTAGCTGGGATCGAGGATGCCCATGTGGGCGGTTCGACTGTACTGGCGGTAGGCGGACAAGAAGTTGTCGTAATGGCCGGCTTCGCATTCTGTCTCGGCAGAGGATGATGGGACGAGTGATACCGCTTGGTCATTGAAGGACAGAGGAGGTGTGGTTGCGGCGTGCCTGTCGCAAAGCTTCATCGGGATGCCATCGATGTCAGTGGAGGCTTTGATGATGGAGCACACGCTATCAATGAGACCGCAGCTCGATGGATAGTCTCTTAGCGTGATTGAGGACGCCGGGGCAGACAAGGTTGACATGTTTGTATTATTCGCTGCCAGCGATGATGGCCTGGAAAGGGTGTTGCTGGTGTTGCTGTTGTTGTCCGGTCTTCTATACGACGGCTTGTTGGTTGGGGGCGCACCCGAGTTGATATGAGTGAGGATGGTGAGAGAATGGAGAAAGCCCCCTTGCTTCGAGATCAAATAGGCCGGTTCATTTTATTTTTATTTTTAATTTAAACTTGGTTAAGAAGGAACCATCCATACACGGGAAGTCCGGCACAACGGCAGGTGCTACTCGAAGTATCAAGGTGCGCCTTGGACGATTTGGCTAGGAAGCTGTCATGTTGCAGCAGCCACTGGTCTAGCCCCTGTGGGCCAGACACGGCGGGTAGGCTGCACCGCCAACGGCCAACGAGACGACGGATGGGCTTCCTCCATGTTTCAGCCCTGGCCGCAGGGCAGTGTCTGGGCACTCTGACTTGGCAAGTGACACCCAAAACAGAGTTTCGGTCCAGTGGTGCCGAATGACAATCCGCAAGACTGGCCGTGGCTTGCCCCTTCGTAAATGTAGGCAGAGCCATCCCTGCAGCGAGGGCGCCAGCAGCCAGATGTGGGAGTGGGTGGTGGTGCGCACATCAGCCAGTTCCTCCCGCCCTGGCGGCCCCAGCGTCGTCGGGCTGGAACCTATCAACTTGGTGTCGGTCTAATGAGTTGTGCGGCTGTGCACGCGAAAAAAGCGACGCCCAAAAAGCCTTGTGCCGGCTCAACTCATCCGAGAATGCGTTTTAGTGGCGGACGCGGGCCGCATGGCGCACCCCGAAGAACCCGACTATCCGGCCCCACAGCCCAAGTTACGACGTAGCCTGTGGGTAGCCCCAGATCTGAGCCGTGTGCCGAGTCCCCTTTACGACCGTAGAATGCGAGAAACCCAACCTTCACACAAAAGTCCGCTAGATCATGCTTGATGGTATGCTAGATAGACAAAGTGAAAAGCCCGCGCCCATTCTGCTCGGACCTTCGGTTGGGTCATAATCCCGTAGGTACGGTGTACCGTACCCATCCTGCTTTTTCTCCCATTTTCTCACCTTGAACCGCGGAGGCCGCCCAAACCGCATAAAACAAGTTAGAGCCTTGCCCGAAAAAGCAACAAAGACAACCACTGCATCGCCCGAGTATGCCTGGACATTGAATTTTGGAATTCCCCTCCAAAGAGATAGAGACACATGGTTAGGCTGACTCTGAACCTTGATCAATTTTACGGGGCATAGTAACATTATGCTCTTGTGCCACAGGGCTGATGAGAAGCTGTAATTGCGTGGGGTCTCGCATGCAACCCGAGCTGGTGAGATACCCCTCGTTGACCACGGCGCGCTCGTCCATTTTCAAGACGACCGGCTGAATGATTATTCACGCGCGAGCCATCGTGTAGACCGTCGCATCCAATCCGATGAGCGGAGATGTTTCGTGGCTGCTCGTCAATTTTCAAACAGCATGTGCCTCATTAGGCCGAGATGTGCCATTGGTCGATTCGCCACACCAATGCAGCTAATACGTGCAGCTTCGGCAGCTGGGCTGTGCCACACACCTTTTGCTGTTTGGAAGCATACGTTGCCTGTTTTTTCTCGGAGGCTGAGGGGTGCGCAGTTAACCACGAGGACCGGTTATGTTTTAAGTTTTGTGTTTTTTCGTCCTCCCAAGGATTCGAGGGAATGGGTTGGAAGAAGAAGGAACGCTCCATGTTAGATGCACCGTTGTGCCCATCCACCCTATGTGGGGACCCGTGCCCAAGGATTCTATTGAGTTTACGGAGTAATCTCACCCATGACCACCGGCTCAAACTGGCTAAGTCAATCTAGATGACTACACCCACCTGTTTCTAACGTCATTCCATTCAACATTCCTCGTGTTTGAGGACAAACTTTGGTTGAGATTCTGCTTGACTGTTTTTTATATATGTAAGACCGCCTTCAAAAAGTTGGAAACACATGAGAGGAATTGCTCCATGTAGTTGTTTGTTTCGATAGGATGAACTGCATGGTTTGGTCCTCGGCAGTTGGATGCTAATGCATTGAGACCCACCCCTCGATACATGATTCGTTCCTTCGTTTAACGTGTACCGACGCTGAATGGTTACACTTTCATTGGTATTTGATTCACTGCAACACCACGTTCGTTGTGGCTTTTGGCGACGTCGTCATTCAGCCACCGCTTCCAAAGAAAATAAACATTACGCGTAACATTTCTAAATTGGGAAGCTTCCCGTACCTCAAATTCCTACAACCGCTAGTACACAATTACAGCGACGCACGAGACGAGAGGGGGCGTTCTCATGGTTTGTCCAACAACTCCTTTGTGCGTATCACGTGACCAGGTGATTTTCACACCATCCTCACTAGTGTGTGTGATCACCACGTCTAATGAGGCCAGGATCTCCAAAAAAAGATTTTTGCCAAGACGGCTTGGAGCAACAAAGTTGCAAAAAATCCAAAAGAAATGAGGGACAAGAGATTTGAACTCTTAACCTTCAGGAAATTCCTGTTCTGGAATCTGACGCGCTACCGTTGCGCCAGCCCCCCATTGATGGGTAAGTGGGTATTAAATCTGATTATGTACTTTCCTCGCTTGGCGCCATAGCTTCCCCAAGGAGCTGCCAGGTTTGATACACTTAACTATCATATTAGTTTGCCTTTGGGGGACAAGATAACAATTTTCTGCTCCAAAAACACGAGGTAAGTAGTAAATGTTACTAGGGGGAATGGGGACTAGTAAATATTTGAATTCCAAGTATGTAAAAAAAAACAAAAAAAAAGTTTTAAATTCTATGGTGGCATCGGAATTTGCCGCGAACGTCTTCTTCAACGTTGTGAACTGCAACACTTATCATTTTTGTTATGGGCTAGGTCTTTTTCTTAGCCTTACAGCGCAGAAAGATACGGGACGGGAAAGAGAGCAGTGAAGTGAAGTGAGACGAAGAGGTGGCAAAGGGATAGAAGCAGAAGAGAAAAGAGAGGATGGAAGAAACTTGCTCTTTAACTGTATGAATAATATTCAACTGAGCCCTAGCTGGAGTTGCCGTTAGGCTAGTCCATAACATTTTTTTGCATGCTCCCTGTTAAACCTGGTTTAAATATCTGTTGGTGTCGCAGTGAGAGGAGTTATTTAATTCGAGATGCTTTTACTTGGGCAGAAGTTGGGATCGAAAAACACCAAGTTCACTTCAACAGTAGAAAGTTCAAACGCCCACTATCAAAATGGAATGATCATAGTCAGTGATGTTTCTCAATTTCTACATTCAAACCCCTACACAGTCGAGTTTGGGAAACTACGACCCAGATTTGAATCTCTTCATGTCTTGTGGTATGATATCAAGCCAGGCGTGACAGCACATGACCCCCCAATCTCAACCCCCCCCAACTATGTTCTTGTATCATCAATGCATGTCATTTTCATCTATGCTGAGATTGGCACTTTCTCATAAATGAAAATTGGACGTGCAAGCACCATGGAGAGCCTGGTTTTCATCGAACAAAATACATAAGAAAACGCTTTTTCTTCGCGAACAGACCTAAGCATGAAATACAGTGTGACGTCTTACTGCAAAATTTATGCTATCGGGCGTGTCTATGCAGTTGGGCCGGACGCAGTGCGCGTCAAGCCAGTGACCTTGTCCATGTCAACTCCGCGTTTCGAAGCTGTGATGACCCCGGTGTGATTATCATGCCCGAAAATCATGGCGGTGAGAGCCCACAGGGTCAAAGACTCTTGTAAGGAGAATGGAGCGGTGGCCTATTGCAACAATACCAAAAGGTTCCCCTAGAGATCGTCCACATTCTCAATGAAGAAAGGTTAATCCACCAATTGGGATACTCTTCAGCCGTGCTGTGAAGTATCGCCTACCACTCTGGTGCAGGAGATGCTATCTTGGAGGCAGCAGATGTCAAGGTTGCCAAGACGATCGTCGTGGGTCCTTCCAGGGGGGTAGCAATCAAACTAGCCCTGACTCTGGGGGCGAATGTGATTGGTCTTAGGAGAAGCGAAGAGCATGAAGGAAAAGCTCCAAAACAACCCGCGTCTATCTCACGTTGTCATGACGGGCGACAACGATGGAGACACTGCAGCAATTCTCTGAGCAACACCCCATGGCGCTAGCGTAGACGTTTACAGCTAGCAAACGAAAAAAAAATGTAACCAAAAGATAACATGAAATATGAGTATAGAAGCAAATAGAAGATAGAATAAAGCAGACGCCTAAGTCTTCATTGTCACGCCAGAGGTTAGTTTCCAATCAATTTTTAAGCCTCACCCTCCTATTAATATTCGCATTTGTATACGCATGGTTTTGACCGTTGAAGCAACCTTGAACCTCTTTTATCAAAATTGGCCCTATTCAACAAAATGGAGTCGCTTGTCATCAACCAACTGGGCAGTAATATCAGGGCTACGGTCAAGCCAATCTTCAATCATGCTTCTAGCTGGTTTACTTGAGGGCATGTTGGATTGAATTGAGTAGGCTCAAATTGAATTAAACGGGATTGAATGGATTGAATGGATCAAGCTATCTTGATCACATAAATGCCATCTCGCGGGTCCGCTCCCCTAGCGGTCTGTATACTCAATTCAAAGATCGCGTGCTGGATATACAATCCTTTTTGTGTCACAAGTGTTCAAGAAATTTTCTGTAGGGTAAGTTGGATTTGCTGGGAATGAGTCAAAGCAATGGCAAGCATTGCCTCTTATTTTGAATTGAAAATGCAAAAATATACATTTGGCTTAATTTATTTAAACCTTTGGATTCAAATCGGATCGAACTGAACTGCCGTCATGACGTGTTAGATTGACCGCAACCCGAGGCTCAATTCAGTGACTTCATGAGCTCGACTCCGTGGGCTGAGAGGGCCCCTTTCCGTGGCGTCTTTTGTTTTCAAGGACGATCATTATTCCGACGCGATTACAAAATTTTACGAATTGGCCCACTATTTGTGGACGTGTCAAGGTCAATATTAGGGGCAGGAAGGAAGGAAGTCGGTTGTCGGACAATAACAAAGTCCGAGGGTCATGGCTGTGATTTTTGTTGTTTTTCTTTGGGTAGATAAGATCTCCGTGCCCCGGAATTCTCGCCTTTCGGAAATAGAGTTTTCCAGACGGAGACCGAGCCGCGATTCGAGGCTCTGCTTTGTCATAGCTCCGCTCTTCACGTTCTCCAGGCAAATCTGTTCCACCATCTCGGTGGAAATAGAAGTGGATTTGTCTGTAGGTTACAATGTATGATTGGTTAGAGGCCCGTGATAATACGCGGATCCTATCATTACATCAGTGTTGCGTTGGCTTACATTCGAGAAGTTTTCATCTGCCCCACACCTTGACGTCGTCCAGCCCGTGCACTAGATCGAGGTGCTTGGCGAGACGCGATTAGGCGTAATCCTTTATCGATTCCAGACTAATTATACGCTTACGACTCCTGCTCGGCGCTCGGTATTGAGTTGACGCCGGACATAATGAACCGCGAAAGGATTTGTCAGGTATATGCGCCGAACGGGGCAGTGTTGATCAAGATGGGAAACAATATAAAGGATGGTTCATTAATCTACTTTAACGTGTCGAATACACTGGGATAATTCATCTGGGTTCCCTCTGCCATCAAAATTCTCGCCTCACCGCTTTCCTGCTCTTTGATCGCTGTTTTGTCAGTCTCGCCGACTGCGAACCACTTTTGCTTTTTACCTAGAAAAGCCTGAGCGACTCCTAAGAAGCCCGACGACTTGAAATCGACATGGAAACTGACGAGGAAATTGCAAAGACCTTGTCAGTGCACTCGCAATCCTCGAAGGACCATCCTCCCGATAAGAACCCCGACGATATCGGGGACCCGCTGAACAATGGAGACAACGATTGGAAGTTTATGTCTGAGCTCAAGTCAAGGGAACTTCTGAAAGGTCATCAGCCAAACACAGGCAGAAAACTTGGGGTCACCTGGACCGATCTCACTGTCAAGGGGATATGTGCCGATACGACGCTGAACGAGAATGTGCTGTCTCAGTGGAACATCCCTCAGCTTATCAGAGATGGACGAAACCCGCCCCCGACAAAAGACATTATTCATAAATCTCACGGTTCCGTAAAGCCAGGAGAGATGCTTCTAGTCTTGGGCCGACCTGGCTCAGGCTGCACGACTCTCCTGAGGCTTCTGTCCAACCGACGTTCGGGATATGCAGGAATCGAGGGCAGCGTCTCTTTTGGATCCATGAACCATGAAGAGGCCGAACAATACTCTGGCCAGATCGTCATGAACACTGAAGAGGAGATATTCTTCCCAACTTTGACTGTTCAGCAAACCATGGACTTTGCAACGCGGTTGAAAGCATCGCACAAGGACTTTTCGTCAGATGTATCATCAGAGGAGCTACGAAAGGGCGACAGGGACTTTTTTCTCAGAGCAATGGAAATCGAGCACACAGCAACAACAAAGGTTGGAAACGAGTATGTCCGAGGTGTATCTGGAGGTGAGAGAAAGCGAGTCTCCATTGCGGAGTGCCTCGCTACCAACGGTAGCATTTTTTGCTGGGATAACTCAACCCGCGGACTGGATGCCAGCACTGCCCTCGAGTATACCAGAGCTATCCGCGCCATGACCGACACTCTGGGACTGACCACAATTGTGACGCTTTATCAGGCCGGCAATGGCATCTTCAACTTGTTTGACAAGGTTCTTCTGCTAGACGAGGGCAAGCAAATCTACTATGGCCCTCGCGAACAAGCTCTGCCATTCATGCAGGATCTCGGGTTTTTCTGTGATCCATCTGCCAACGTGGCTGATTTTCTTACCGGCGTAACCATTCCGACTGAACGCCAAATAATTGAGGGATACGAGAACCGGTTCCCCCGAACCGCCGATCAAATTCTTTCCCACTACGAGGGATCAGGCGTCAAGCAGCAAATGGTTGCGGAATACAGTTATCCCGTGTCCGAGGAAGCCCGCACCAACACCCAACAGTTTCAGGAGCGCGTGTGGTCAGAGCAAGATAAATGGCTGCCCAAGAACTCCACGTTGACGACTGGCTTCATTACCCAGATCAAGACTTGTGTTGTACGCCAATATCAGATTCTGTGGGGTGACAAACCCACTTTGATTCTCAAGCAATCCAGCCTTCTGATTCTGGCCCTCGTCCTAGGCTCGCTCTTCTACAATGCCCCCGGAAATTCTTCTGGACTCTTCATCAAGGGCGGCGCTCTATTCTTGGCCGTTTTATACCCGGCGTTGATGGCCATGACCGAGACCACGGACAGCTTCACAGGGAGACCAGTCCTTGCAAAACATCGATCTTTCGCTTTTCACAATCCGGCAGCATTCTGCCTGGCCCAAATCGCTGCGGATGTCCCCGTCGTTCTTTTTCAAATGTCTCACTTCTCTATCGTTCTGTATTTCATTGTTGGCCTCAAGGTTTCGGCAGCGGCGTTCTTCGTCTTCTGGTTCACCGGTGTCGCCTTGGCCATGTGCATGACTTCATTCTTCCGCATGGTCGGCGCAGCTTTTCCAACCTTTGATGCTGCTTCCAAGGTTTCCGGATTTGCTATCTCTGCTTTCGCAACTTACCTTGGCTACATGGTATGTATCGTCTGCCCTCGTTTCCATTTTCTTGTCTCCTCATCTTACTGGCAACGCAGATCCCAAAATCTGATATGCATCCGTGGTTTGTTTGGATCTACTGGATAAACCCACTTTCTTATGGTTTCGAATCTCTCATGGTGAATGAATTCCACGGGCTCAGTATCCCCTGTGTCAACAATAACCTTGTTCCACTTGGGGCGTCCTATACCGATCCAGCCCATCAGGCTTGCACTGGTGTTCGAGGGGCGTCACAGGGTGCGGTTTACGTTGAAGGCGAGCAGTACCTGGCATCACTTTCATTCCATCGCAGTCACATGTGGAGGAACATCGGCATCATTTGGGTTTGGTGGGTTTTGTATGCTGTTCTCACCATCGTCTTCACAAACACATGGAGGACATCAGATAACAGCAGTCGCTCACTATTGATTCCTCGGGAAAAATTCAGAAAGATTACACATAACCAAGCAGGGGACGAAGAATCTCGACCTACCGAGAAGAACAAGCATGCTGCGAGCACTGGCCCCGCCGACCAATCGGTGGTGAACACTGGAGCGGGGAGCGATTTCATGCAGAATACGTCGGTATTCACGTGGAAGAATCTCACATACACGGTTAAGACCCCAGAAGGTGACCGAGTTCTATTGGACAACATTCAAGGATGGGTAAAGCCAGGAACTCTCGGCGCACTCATGGGCTCTTCGGGTGAGTGATATTTCAAGGAGATAATATCTGTCCTTGCTAACAACATCCCCCAGGTGCCGGCAAAACCACTCTTATGGATGTCCTCGCGCAGCGCAAAACTTCGGGTACGATCACTGGCTCTATCATGGTTGATGGACGCCCGCTTCCGGTATCGTTCCAGCGTTCCGCTGGTTATTGCGAACAGCTTGATGTACATGAGTCCATGGCAACTGTACGCGAAGCCCTCGAATTCGCGGCAATGCTCCGTCAATCTAGGGAGACACCAGTTGAGGAAAAGCTTAAATACGTTGACACTATCATTGACCTCTTGGAGCTGCATGATATCGAGCATACCCTGATTGGTAAAGTTGGAAATGGCTTGTCCATCGAGCAGCGTAAGCGAGTTACTATTGGAGTTGAGCTGGTGTCCAAGCCAGGAATTCTCATCTTCTTGGACGAACCGACATCTGGATTGGATGGGCAGGCGGCCTTCAGCACCATTAGGTTCCTGCGCAAGCTTGCGGGTATCGGTCAAGCAATCCTCGTTACGATCCACCAACCTTCGGCTTCACTCTTTGCACAATTTGATACGTTGCTTCTCCTGACTCGGGGCGGAAAGACTGTATACTTTGGCGACATTGGACCCAATGCCAGTACCATCAAGGATTATTTCGGACGCCACGGTGCTCCTTGCCCTGATGACAGCAACCCGGCCGAGCACATGATTGACGTGGTTTCGGGCAGTCTTTCCAAGGGAAAGGACTGGCATCAAGTGTGGCTCAACTCTCCAGAGTATTATAACACAACAGCGGAGCTCGATAGGATCATGGCGGATGCTGCCGCGATGCCAGTTGGGTATACCGACGACGGCCACGAATTTGCCGCTCCTCTGTGGGAGCAAACGAAGATTGTAACCCACCGCATGAACGTCGCTGTATTCCGCGATATCGAGTATGTCAACAATCGCATTTGGCTGCACATCGGTAGCGCACTCTTCAACGGCTTCAGCTTTTGGATGATCAAACACAAGGTATCCGACCTCCAGCTACGTCTCTTTACCATTTTCAACTTCATCTTCGTTGCGCCCGGTGTTTTCGCCCAGCTGCAACCATTGTTCCTTGAACGCCGCGACATCTATGAGATCAGAGAAAAGAAGTCCAAGACATACCACTGGTCTGCTTTCGTGACAGGACTGATCATCTCCGAAATCCCTTATCTCCTTGTGTCTGGAATTTTATATTTCGTCTGTTGGTACTACACTGTCGGCTTCCCTTCAGCCAGCGAAAGATCAGGAGGGACACTCTTTGTCATGCTCATGTACGAGTTTCTTTATACCGGTATTGGACAATTCGTGGCAGCCTATGCCCCCAACGCCATCTTCGCCGCCTTGGTCAACCCGCTCATCATTGGTATTGTCGTGTCGTTTTGCGGAGTCCTCGTGCCCTACATGCAAATCACTACGTTCTGGCGCTACTGGCTCTACTGGCTGAACCCGTTCAACTACATGATGGGCTCCATGCTTGTCTTTACGACGCACGGCGTCAAGGTCAAGTGTTCCGAATCGGAATTTGCAACTTTCGACCCACCAACTGGCCAAAATTGCGGCCAGTACTTGGCAGATTACATGAATGGCGCAGGTGCCAGGACCAACTTGGTGAACCCGGATGCTACTAGTGGCTGCCAGGTTTGTCAGTATCGCAGTGGCAGTGATTATTTGTACAACCTGAATCTGAAGGATTATTACTATGGTTGGAGGGATGCGGCAATCGTCGTCATCTTCTGCATCAGTTCATACGCTTTGGTGTATGGCCTGATGAAGCTGAGGACAAAGGCTAGTAAGAAGGCAGAGGGGAAGTAAGCCAAGTGCGCAAGTAATTGCAAAACCAGAAGGGGTTGGAGATGAAGGAGCGTGAGATGTTCAGCTATAATGGTAGAAGGGAAGGAATTCGGTATTATTTTTAGATATAGAATGATTTAGAATAGTTTGTATAAATATAATAATAGAATAGTATTCGCTTCGAATTCTACATGTAGGCTGAAGATATACATCCTTCAATTGCGGGTGTCTTAGAGAGATGGTTCGTGACGATCATCACTCCAACCTTTTACGTCGATTTAATCGCGTCATCCTGTGGTCAGACCGGAATCCTGCCTGGTTCCTAATTTAGGTAAACTAAACCAGGTGAATTAAAATACTCGGAGAAATTGTGCAGATTGTACAAATCCTTGATTTTTCTTGAACATTTGCGCATCACGTCGAGCCATCGTATTCATCCTCATCGAGTGAAGCCTTTGGTCTAGCCGTCGCGCTTAACTATGGCTACACTAAGGACTCACCATTTGTTAATCGGGTTTGCGTTGAGCATGTAGAAATGATTCCACGTCGTTTCCTTTGATGAGCCAGGTTCGCCTAGTCATTAGGGTTGCTGGTTGCGTGTAAATGTCATTTCGCTCCACCGACTAGACAAGAACAGCTCCAAACGGGCGTCTGATGCATTCTACATAAATATTTGAGATGCATAAACTAATTCGTTTTTTGGAAAAAAAAAAAGATCAGATTAACTGTGCTTGTGCGCTTGTTTTGGTCAAGGAATTTAATAGGTCACTTGGGAGACAGAATGATGTGGAAAGCGAAGTGATATGTATAAACGCTATGGAATATATAAACATGGAAACAACATTAAACAGCCCGCACAGGGGGAACAGCGCTCAAAGCCTGAGCGGTTGTTGCAGCCATGATTTCTCTTTCTTCCTGGCCGCTGTTGTCGCCGAAAACCTCGTCCATCTGCTCTAGGGTTTTGCCCTTGGTCTCAGGGACGAAGAAGTAGGCCCAAACAGCAGCGACCGCGCACCAACCACCGAAAAAAACGTAGGTTCCGAAGCCAGTGTCCTCAATCATAGGTGGAGTAATGACACCGACGATAAAGTTACCGATCCAACACGTAGCTGTGGACAAAGCAACTCCCTTAGACCTGGTGGCACTGGGGAAAACTTCGGAGGGGAGGGCCCAGCCGAGGGGAGAGTACGAGACTCCGTAAACCAGGATAAACAAGAAAGCCATGGCAACAGCGGCCCAACCAGCATCAGGGTGCGCCTCCCAATCGTGAGAGTAGACACCGACAAGGATGGCCATGATTCCCCAGGAAATGGCACCTCCAACGGCACCCCAAATCGCAAGCGGACGTCGGCCAAGAGTGTCAATGATAAGGAAGCAAACGCAGACGGCAACCAACTGGAGAATGTTGAAAACACCAGACATGATCAAAGACATGCCATCAGACTGGCCAAGGGACTGGAACAGAGTGGGGGCGTAGTAAATGAAGGCGTTGACACCGGAGAACTGCTGGAAGAACAGGATACCGCAACCAACAAAAGTTCGTCGCCAAGTCTTGGGGCTAAACAAGTCAAGCCATGTAACAAGCTCGAGCTTAAATCCTTGGACTCCGGGGTGTCGGCGCTCAAGGACGGTCTTCTGGAACTGAGCGTCGGCGATGATGCTTCGGTACTCGGCCTGAATGCGGTCGTCGGTGGTGGGGAGGCTTCGGAGTCGGGCGAGACTCTCGAGTGCTTCCTCGTTGCGGTTGACAAGGGCGAGCCATCGGGGAGAATAAGGGAAGAAGAGGATACCGACACCGACAATGGTGGCGGAGACCATCTGAAGACCGAAGGGGAGGCGGAAAGAGATCTCGCCCGCCATCTCCTTGGTTCCATAGGTAATCCAGAAGGAAATGACAACACCGAGGACGATGGAAACGGATTCGAGGACGAGAAGAGTACCACGCAGGTTGGGAGGAGAGATTTCGGAGATGTAAAGAGGAGCGCCCTGTTGTTGTGTGGTTAGTCTCAATCCAGATGCTGTAAGTGGAGGGTGAGCGTGCGAGCGAGCTGACTTACCATAGCTAGGGTACCGACACCGATACCGCCGATTGTTCGTCCGACAACGAGCATGGGGTAGTTGACGGCAGCAGTCTGAATAATAGCGCCAATGTTGAAGATAACGACAACGACAGCCAGAGCTCTTTTTCGTGAGATTTTGTCGGCCAGCCAGGGCATGAAGAAACAGCCGATGAAGGCACCTAGCTCAAGCATGGCAGTCATGAAACCCTTGCCAAAACCATCCTTGGCAAAGGGGAAGACCTGGTGGAACTCATCCATGACATTGATGATGGAAATAACACCCTGATCGTAGCCAAAGGAGAAGCCACCAAAGGAGGCCAAGATGGCGGCAAACAGGACGTATGGTGACTGGCTAAGACCAGCAATACCTGAAGGCCCATATGAAATGTCCTCGACATTGGGCAACGTCACAACGTCGACATTCTCGACGGTGCCGTCCTCCTCAGAGAAACGTTTTTCGTCTTTGTAGTCAGACATTGTGGGCAGCTGTCCCCGTGCTGTGGCTTGACAGGTGTGTGGATATGTGGGCAGGATAAGGAAGCAAGCGGTTGCAGGGCGTTTATTGTCCCATGAAGAGGGATAGGAAGAATGCAAACCACAAGCGCAGAAAGAATTGTACAAAGAAGCGTTAGAGAAAGCTATAAGCTTTTAAGCCTGGGATGAAAGGAATAGAGGCATTGGAGATTGGGGAGGACCGAGCCCTTTTATAATAAAAGTAAGGCGAGGCATGCTTGGACGACAATCCCCTCAGACCAAGCCGTTAGCTCAAGCGATGTCATTGCTCCCCCACACCGAACGCTGGACAGCAGCGTTGTCCCCGCCTCCGCCCTTGGAGCCCTGTCGCCATCCCCAAAGCAGACGACAGTACAGACGCCCCCCCAGACTCTCTCCCTCCGTTCTTCTCCGCAGCGGCCCAGGGGCACTGCGCCAATGGCAGCATGCAGCAGAATTCGGGGGGTCAGAACTCGGGGGTGGGCGCTCGCAGTGGCAGGGCCACCCTTGCGACGCAAAATGATGATGAGGTGAATGACGCCACGATTGATTGGGGGAGAGAATTTGGCGTGAGGAGGGGGGTGAGCGGCGCCGCACTTCCAGCGCCCTGACCTCGCTGTGTGGAGAAGCCACAGGCAGGCGACCCTCTACAACAGTCTGGAGAAGGACAAGGACCTGGACGCGCGGGGATTTTGCGGGGTTAACCCACCCCCGGCTCGGTGCTGGGGCTGATGCGGGTGACATCCTGGCTCGGTACGTAATTGCACGTCCCCCGATTTGAGGATGCTCAGTGGATTAGTGGGTTCTTGTGTTTACACAATGACGCCGTTGAAGCGTGTCAGTTGATGGCATCGTTCTTGCCAGCATTGTGCATGGCCTCGTGGTGTTGAGGCCTAACCTGACACCCCTTGAATCCCTCAATTATTGGGGTAAGCCCGTTGGCTTGCTTTGGTATGCACTGTACCTTCCCCAAGCGTTTATGTCTCATGCTTTTGGTCTCTCCTGACTCGTGCACATTCATCCCGCTCAGCTGTTCTAGAAGGCCGCCCGGACTTTACCATCATGCATGCAACCGCACTTTTCTTTTGCATCCTTTCCATGAGACTGGTAGTCTTTTTTTTTCTTTTCGCCTCATGGTCGCCTTGCGCTGCAACTGTTCTCGCCCCGTGGGACGGCACTCTCCCTTGCTGCATGGCCTCACATCTTACATCCTCGGCAAAGAGAATACCCAACCCAGTGCACCTCGTCCTTGTGCGTTTTCGGTCGACTGCGGGTTCATTTTTCACGACAAGCGAACCTCCGCGGTTCCGGCAGGGGGGATCCCAACCAACCCCAGACAGGACATGCTACCCTTTCCCCACCGAGCCCTGGCTGCCGCCGAAATGCTGTTCTCCAACGCTTCCCAGAGAAAAATGCAAGCTGTCGCCCAAGGTTACCAAACAAGGGAATTGGTCTAGGCTTCTTTTTGGTTTGCCACGCTTCTCCGCCGCGTGGGTGTGACTAGATGCGATTCAGCCCAGCCCAGCCCAGCCCAGCCCAGCCCACGGGAGGAGGGGATAGTCACCGCCAAGGGAGCCATGCTCATTGGGGAAGCCGCTTTTGGGGGAGCGCGCTTTCAACACGCAGTAAGACTGACAAGAGTACGAATCAAGACGGCCCTCCCCACAGCTCATTGTCTGCGCTAATCCGGCTACAGCGGATGATCGACTTCAAACGACCGGGGGGAATAATCCATCACTCAACGGAGAGCTCATTCCTCAGGACCCCCTTCCACACGCCAGCAATGTGCATGTATTATCCCCATCCAGTACAACATCCGGTCCGATTCCATGATACTGGTCCATTTTTTATTTTTATTTTTTCTGGCTCTCGGCTATATGTCCGTCTTCCGTTCTCCCCGGGGCCCTCCTTGATTGCCCACGGCATGAAATCATCTCAGAGCTCGCGTACTCGGAGGCGTATCCAAAGACAATGGGTATTGGCCTGGAGTAGAATCACAAAAGTCCTCGCGTTAAGCTACAAACCATTGCATTTAATAGACCCTTCATCTTTCCTGCATGGCGTCAAATAGCCGTGCTAGGGTCGTTGACATTCGTGTTAAGCAGCCTGGATGCTGATGGGCAACAATGCAAAACTACATTGCATTTGCCTTTCATTGCATCGGAATTCAATTCGAATCATATTTCATGGTTATACGCAAAACTTGATGTCTGGATAATTCCATGATTTTTCAGCTTGTGACCACGACCACTCTGCAGCCCCTTTGCGCTTGTGTCTTGGCATAAAGACCAGCTGGTAGGCTTCATTTGATACTTGCAAACCAAAAGCCACTCACAAACGGTGAGAGAATTCTCTACCACATTTCTGATACGTCACAATAATTAGAGAGGGGTATTTGGTAAAAACAATTTGGGTCGTTGGGGTAGCCCAAGGAAGTGTCAGTAGCGTCAACTTGGAGGCGTGGTTGGGGTACGAGCCTAACCGCAATGAAACACTCACGCCACAGATTAACAGTCCTGCGATTTCTTGAACACGCCTCAAACTCAACATGGTGATCTAAAATTCAGGTGGCATTTCTCAGGTCACAATTGCAACCATAAACGTGGAGTGTTTCCAACTGTTAGGGGCTATACCCTCTGAAGACAGAACTCCGGTCGTAGAATGAGTAACACAATAGCTGTTTTGAGGTGGCATGACCGCATATTCATGGAATCATTTGATTTATCATTGTATTTTGCTATTGGATGACCTTGTCGATAATACAGGGGCCATGCTAGAACGAGGCCAAGTCATTAGCTCGGGACGAAATCCGCGTTGGGTTCCTTCGTTAGGCATATTGACGGGAAAATGAATGGAATAAAGCCGACCCAAGTTACTTTTATTGCATCGATTAGGACGAAAATCAAGGTCTTGATGAATATAATACGGGTCCAGGAGCTAGTTGGCGTTTCCAGATACATCATCTCATTTGGATAGCCGCCGCGGCTTACATGCATGTCAAAGGCGGGAAGGCGTTTCCCGAATTCGTAATAAAGAATACCCTACACCGAGCCGAATGGCATTCGAGGCTGCCTGTGTTGTTACCTTGTTGGGCCCTCTTTCTTCTCTTTGGTCGAGGGAATTAACCCAACTGTGGCCAAAGCTTTCTACGTCAATGCCAGGTACAACCACAAGGGTACTCCTATCATCCGGTGCCAAGGATATTTGGAGACCGAGACGTCGAGTTGTACGGATGATGGTGTGCGGCTAGCCGCGAGCAATCACCCCAGACAGACACCGAGCCCAAACTGCGAGAATGTCTTCAAACAGTCAGACATCCCACGGCAACACCAATCGCCTTGCTCAAAGTTCTACATGGATTGTGCTCTGGAGCCGACGGTACCAAGGGGGGCGTATGCACCCAGTTCCCAGCCTTTTGGGGCAACCCATGCTGACATGGTGGTGAGGTGGTATCCGAAGATGCGATCACATCCTGGCGAATAGCAGTTATTTGGAATTCATAGGACCAAGCAGGCGAATATCAAGAAAATTAGTGCAAAAGACTACTTTGAAGGGCGGCGGCCTATCTTTTGTGCCATGTTCTACGACAGGCTCCGCGCTGGTGGGGATGATCTGTTACATATCAGAACGGACAGCCTTGATGCACTTGATTACGGAAGTGGGATCCCGAACAGACGGGATTATGTGTTGAGCAACGACAGAGTTGGGCCCAGGGTCCGGGAAGAATTCCGGGCAGCCCCTCGGAAAACAGTCCGACAGCCCAAGCAAAAAAAACAGAATTGGGGGACGTCTCTGGTTTCACATGGCAAAGCAGGGATCAAGGCCTCGCGCGCGGGCAAAGATACGCAATGGGGAATTTGGAGTGGACACACCCCCTCCCCCTGTTCCGGCACTGATACGAAAGTTACTTGCTCTAGCTGTTAACGGCAAATGGCGGCGCTTCCTGTCTTTTGGAGAAATAGGGCTAGCGACAGGGGCAGCGGCGGCTCCCAAGTGGCGAGCGTTGGGGTAAGAATCGGCACCGACTCGTGGCGTCCATGCCAATGCAAATGTCACTGTCGGGAGACGAACCATTCATCGCGGGGAAAGGTCGCTAGATGCTTTGCGCCGTCGTACAATAGCAGAGATAACGTTTCCTGTCGCGTGTTGAGATGCTTCCCCAGGCAATTGGGTTTGGCTCTGCTGCTCAACTGTGATTGTTGATTTTGTGAGGAGATTTGGAGGCAGATTATTGTCGCTGCGGCCGGGTCAGCGAGGACCAACCAACCCTGGTCCACTGGCCATTTCTGTTGGATGTGACCTCCCTCTGTCCCTTGGTCTCTTGATTCCTCGGCACGGCTCCGAACGCGATACCTGCCGTGCCATGCATCAAATTATGACTTGTTCCCTCTGTTGAGCAACATCATTTGCCTGTCCGGCTCCACCCCATGACACCGGTCCTCACTCTCGCACTCACACCACTTGACTCGGGCGCAGGCGCAATGGGGAAAAAAGCAATTTCTCCTCTACCTGCCGTGCAGGAGACAAAGACGACACGACAATCAGCTGATCAGCTGACTACTTGGCTGACCCCGGAACCTACGTTCCATGCCGCGTCCTCGCCCCCGGCCGTTTTAGTGGCTTCACTACCCCAAGTGAATGCCACCTACCCCGACCAATGCAACCGACTTCACTCGAGGCCATGCGGGGAACCCCACTACCACCTCCGCTCTCCGCACTAAATATTTCCCTCGAGGCCACAAACTAAAATTCTTGCGCTCAGTGATTGGGCTTGGAAACGCCGTGCCCCGGCCTCAACGCTCGCAGCGTTGTATTCGAGCAATTCTAGCCTCGGGCGTGCTGCCAATACCATGCTTGGAGCTTTTCTCGACTGCATTACCTACATTTTTGCTGTGCTTTGTTAGGCGGTGGGCGCCCGCGGCATCTGTCGTGTGGCAATGGGCAGGATGAAACCAAACCTTTGCTCCTGCCTCGGGACAAATGACTAGGGAGGGGAGTGGGTAGGCCTTCTTCCTTAGCGTCGAGTCAAGCCTCTTCCTTAGACCCTCTCCGATCGTCCTTTTGACCATAGCCAGGCTTTTCGAGAGCACCAGTCGATGACATCATTGCAATTGCTGAGAGATCAATAACTGTGCCTTCAACTTGGAGAATGACTGCTCCGGTGATGGACTGTGCGCGACGGCAGTCAGAGGCGGCAGGCAGATCAGCCCATTAACGCCTTGCGCGGTTGGCCTCCTCACGCCTGAATCCTCCCCGTGCGGAGTAACCTTGCCCAAAGGTACTGTGCATTGAGTCATCTCAATGGTGACCAAGCAGGAAGGCCCAGGACCTGTATTGATGCCATGTGCAGCCAGGGTGGCTTTGGGCAATCGTGCCGCAGTTCTGGGAGCAGACGCCGACGAACTGTGCGGAACGCGATCACGATCGGCGCCTCTGCCGGAGGACAGGTTCAGGAAATCGAGATTGAGCGGCTACCCGCAGATCGATGCGGCAAGCGATACTCTTCAGATACTAGGCTCCCGTCTTTTCGGGACAAAAAACGACACCAAGCCCGACCTGTCACAAAAGAGGTCATCGTGAATGGGCACGGAACAGCCCGCTTGCTAAGCTCAACCTTCATTCAGCTTCGTCGCTGTCTCCGGACTTCTGACCGGGACGGACACGCTTCAAGGATGTGTGCAATCATCATCAAAAACATGGTCTAGGATGGGAATTGTTTCCCCAATCAGCCCATGTTCCCTGTACCTTGTCACCACCTATGTGAATCACACCACATGCTCGTCTTTCCAACCGAGCCGTGCTCCCGTCCATAGTTGGCACACAATTATATCCACGCAACGGCTGCAGCATTTGATGATCCGATTCGCTCATGGGGGCTGGCTGCTCACCGTTACGGGTGCCGAAAAGTGTGAAACGTAGCCGACGAGGCCTGCAGTGGCAATGATCGCTCGTTCAGAGACTCTGTTTTGTCTTTCGTGTTCAAGCTCTCAAAAGAGACTCTAGTCCTCAGTATTTTCACAGAGTGGAATTATTAGCTGCTATGTTGATCAAATTTCCACACCTTTCATCTGCAAGAATGTATGAGATTTGGACCTTCATTGCTCAGTGCAAAGAGACGTTCCTATGCCGCTAGAGCCCCACAGCCGAATCAGGCAAATTTCGCCTCCCAATCCTGCGTGGGACTCTAAACCTTCCACTTTAGTCACATCAATCCGTTCAACACCCGCCCGGGCCAAAACCACCATGTTAAGCTTCCATTTCGCAGCGATGTTTAAGCGCTTAAAATCATCCTTTCCCCAAAACTCCGGGGGAGGCGCTTGTCACTGACCTTAATATTCGAACCATCCAGTTTCCGGCGACGCATCCCGTACCTTTCTTTCCTTGTCACCTCTCGAGTATTTGCAATCTTGCTGATCTTGTGTTGAAATCCCAAGGGTCCAATTTGCCTTGACTCTCCATCCTTGTCTAGATGCTCGCCTCAAACCACTGACTGCCCTAAGAAAATTACTCCTTCGTCAGTCTCCTACACACAGGCCACTTGCTGTCAGGCAGTGCAGTGATCTGTGCAACATGAACCCCAATTTCATTTGCGATCCAATTTAGTGGAAGTCAATCCCCTCAATGACAACGTATCCTGGCCTTCCTTCTAGAAGAACGCTACTTTGCTACTAGTGCGATAGTTGGCTGCAAGATTTGGTGAATGAGGCAACCACTCTTGGTAATGTTGACACTGGCCATGTTAGCCCAGCTATAACATATCATGATCAGCGTCTGCGCGCGCATGTGGTCGATCAACGTAATGTTTCACATTTTTCGGGCATGCCGGAAGAAAACCACAGCCGGATCTTCTACCGCGCAGCATCCCTTTCTATTAACAGACCATTCTCCCACTTCCCGATCCCCCGAATTACTGGGTCAGGGTCTTCACGCATCGCCATGTCGCCGCCAACCACCATCCATGCGAGCCATAATATTATCCTCGTTTTCATGGCCTCTCTCGGGCAGTTCCCCGAATGAATGGATAGGGTAAAACAGGCCACCTTGGTTTCCGGCTTACAGAAATCACGGACGGCATTTTTCGTGATTACTTCGTGTTGGGCAGAATTCCAGGGTCTACAAGTCCACCCTGCCTGCCATTGCTCTACCTGCAAGGCAGCGATCCCGCACGCCATGCGCCTCATAAATGAGCCGATTTTAGGATTATTACTGAGGCCTTCCAGCCTTGCTGCATTATGCAGAGGGAAAATCGGGTTTGGGGCACAGCTCAAGACATGTGAGCAATTCGCAGGCTCTTGCCCAAGGAACATCACCCAACATGGGCGGAAGCTGCCGAAAATTTCCAAAATCATCAAGAAAAGAAAGTCACACGATACAGAAAACATTTCTTTCCCGCGTAAAATTTCCCTTGATATCGAGGATTCATTCACAGCCGGAACTTGCCGTGGGACTTTGCTATGCGGTGATGTGATTCATCGGCAAAATTGGACCGTCATGTGTTTTCATAAACGCTTGAAGTATCTACATGATGTCTATAGGGCTAAGCCAAGAAACCAAGAAAACTTACGTAGGGGAAACCGGGGCTTGAGTCTTGGCTGAGCGATATTCCGTGGTGAGACTTTTACTTGCTCCATGTTGGGAGCTTTAGGGTAAGGGAGAATTGCAGCATTGAAACCCCTTTCCCACGCATTTCTCTTTTTTTTTTTTTTTCTAAAAAAACGGCATATTTAGATGAATTGTTTGTAAAATTAATCCTAAAGAGCTGCCCTAAGCAATACGCCTGTGTTCATTGCATTAGAGTCCTAGATACTACACAGCCTCACACACTAACTATTGTTATTTCTTGCTCCCACAATAACGCACTCGCATGTTAGACAATGATCGAGAGAATGCTTCTCGCCTGATAAAGTACAGAATGATTGGCTTGTGTGATTATTATTATTCTAGCTAAGTTCTACGAGGTTCAGTTGCCAAAAATAAGTGGGAGTAGCAGTCTCGGGCAACCATTTTCTCTTCAACATAGAGTTGGTGGCCAAAACGTGGTCGAAAAGGGACTTGTCGATTGACTCAAAACAATCAAACCATAAGCCATTAGGGGTTTCTATTAGGTCGACAGGCGATTGTTCTTGTCGACGTGTTGAGGTTTGTTAAATCGGATTCGGGGGCAACGGTGGTCTTCGCCGGGTTCGTATGTCAGTAACAAGTCTAAAGAAAAGCCGAGTATGGGTGCTGAATTCTTTTTGTAATGCCTCCACAATATCCCAGATCAAATGAGAACACATTTTAGGAGCCTTAATTAACATTATTCACCTCGCGACAGCGGGGAGAAGGGTCTGCAGGGATCTAGAAACATGTAGCAAGAAGCAACGGAGCCACGGTTGCAGCAATACTAACCGCTTTAAATGCCTTATTGTCCTTCCCCTAGCTCGTGCACCGATTTCCGTTTGAACTCGTTCAGCAGATAAGCCGGCCATCTTGATGCATTTGAGAAACACAGTTCCAACAAGAGTTGCCGTTGATACTCGCCACCACCTGGTTCTTCTTTCACCACCGCCACGCAGATAAGGTGAGCGCATTGGTCTCATCCGGAAAGCCCTCCTTCCTGAGATGCCCATGGCAATGTAAAAATTGCCACTGACTAAACCGATCTTTGACCCTGGCCCGACGCCCCTGATTCCCCAGGTTTCTCGACTTTGGCGCAATTGATCCGTGGCCGTGACTTTTTGTCTTGTCGATGCTTCTTCAAGATACCCCTTTGAGTGGGGGACACCCTCTTGATTCAAGAGGTTCGCATTATGGGTGAATTAAACATTGCGAAATTACCCAGATATCTTTTTTTATGGCCATCCGAGACTGAATTCCTGGCACAACTAACTTGCCACAACGTCCCCTCATTTACCCGACCTAGTCGACTTTTTTGTCTGTCACTGTTTTGAGAACTCAAGCTCTTTGTTGCAATTTATTTTATTTTAATTTTTTTTTAACCCTAACTTATCTTTTGTATTCCGCGAGGTCTCTGGCTACTGAAACTATGTATCTGTGGGTAAATCCCGGTGTTCTGAATGATATAGCTAAGGTCACAATAGGGTCAATAGTAGCTGCTAGGGGGTTGGGCAATAAATTCATTGATGTCTAGTTTCTTCTTATATTTAATTCCTTATAGAGAAGTTATAGTATTACTATTGTAGGTAATAGTTATATGATTAGGATAAGGGTATTGTGATTAATATTATCTATATCCTGTGGGCTTTTTTGGCTTTCTTGTAAGATTATTTTTTTAATTGATTATTATTCTAATATTAGAGCTTTTTTCTTGAAGGAATAATAATATAGTAGTATATTTAGTAGTATTAATTGTATTTTGTTTATTGTTTTTTTTCTCTTTTTTTTTATTTTTTTTTATTTTTGTATAATCTAGCTCTTAATATAAATTATAGAATTATTATTGTTAATAAATCACTTAAATATTTAATTTAGTATTCTTTTTGTAAATATATTAGTTAAGTTATTTTCTCTATTAATCTATTTGACTTTATATAGTTCTTATTATTTGTATAATTGTTATAATACTATAATATTAATTATTAGTTATTTTTCTTTTATTGTTCTTAACTTTATAAAGTACTTATAAAGAGAGTATAAGTTAGTATAGATAATTATAGGGATATAAGAGAGTTTAAGTTAGTTAGTAATTTAGTTAAGAGTTATAGATATTATATAAGTAATGTTTATGTTAGTAATTATACTATAGATTTCTGATATTAGAATACTTTAGATTATCTTTTAGTATTTAGTAGAGCTATAATAGATAATATTCCTATTTATTATAAATATTCTATTTTCTATTTACTTATTTATAATAATTATTATAAAGCTGAGTTATAATAAAAGGTCGGTATTATTTGTAAAGGTGTTATCAATGAATATAAAGAGCTTTATAGTTAATAGGTTAAGTAAAGTAAATATAAGATTATATTTAAGATTATCTATTTACTATTTAAGGTATTTATTTAGGGCTTTAATTTGGGTTTTATCTGGGTTTTGGAATTATACTATAGCTAAAAGGTTATAATATGCTTCGGGTTAGTAAATAGAGGTAATATATACTCTTTGAGCTTATTATTCTATATATTTCTTTTTGGTTATAGTTTAGTCTTTAGTATTAATTAATTCGATCTTCTTATTTTATCTTTTCTATTATATAGTTATATTATTATTTTCAGATAGAATAATAATTATATTATTAAATATAAAGGGTTTTCTGATAATTAAAATCTTTTATAATTTAATTTCGAA